>LNAC01000109.1:1639498-1739902 GCA_002007465.1 Ailurus styani
CAGTGCCCGTTGGGGGGGGGAGGGGTGGCGGGCAGGAAAAGCACCCGAGGCGTCTAATCCGGGGAGGCGGGATTAGATAGGGGAGCTTGGCCTCCAGGAGTGGGGGCTGAAGGCCAGGTGGCAGCTGCCAGATTGTCTTTGATTTCAGAGTTTCTGCCTCGAGGGCGGTGGTGAATGTGGGGAGGGGCGCGGGGTGGCGGGTGCCCCAGCCCTGATCCTGGAGAGAAAGGGACAGGGGTCTGCGGCTGGGGTGGCGGGCCCTGGTGGGTCCCGGGGCCACGGGGGGGGGGGCAGGTAGTGGCAGCAGCAGACAGAGGAACAGTTTGGGTTCGGCGTGCCAAGCTTGTGGCTTCTGGCTTCTTGCATCTATCTTTCCAGAAGGAAGCGGAGTCCGGAAGGCTGGGCCTTCCCTCCCGGCTCTGGGCACCGGGTTAACCCCACGGGTTGGCAGAAGCTCCTGGCCTGTTTTGGTCGTGTAATTAGCTGAGTCAGGACTCAGCGCTGCTCCGAGTCCTAGGCCGGCTTCTGGCCTTTGGCTAGACCCTGTGGTCATCGTGACCCCTCCATGCCCCAGCGCTCCTGTCCAATTGACTTCCAAGTCCCGTTGGCTGACCTTGTTATTCTCCACCTGGCTGGAACCCCGGCCAGCCCTTCCTGGAACAAGTACAGGCGCCTCCCCTGTGGTCTCCCAGCTTCTCCTCCCCGCCCTGACGCCCTGAAGGTTCCTCGGGGCAGGAAGGCAGTCCCCCCTCCCTCCAGGCCCCCTGTGGCAGGCCCGCAAGGCCTTCCACACTTCCACAAGGCTGGTGAGAAAAGGGATGCAGGCCAGCCCCAGGGTGCCGGCTCAGCCCGAAGGACACAGGCTGCACTTGTGCCTCACTCACCCAGTCATGTGCGCTCCCTGTGCAGGGCACAGCCCTCATCCCAACTCCAGCCATTCACTCCCTGTTCCTGGAACGCCCAAGGTCTCAGGCAGCCTCCCAGCCTTGGCACCAGCGGCTCTGCTAGATCACGGCCCTGTCTTCCCCGTCCCGCTTTGCCCTGCCAACCCCAACCTTGCTCTTCGAGTTTCCGCTTCAGACTCTGATTCTAGACATTCAGACATTCTAGATTCGGCGCTGCCTTGTGCTCCCAGGGCACCCTGCCTTCCCCACCCTGAGTGAATGGGGCCGCTGCCCACTGTCAGACCCTTTCGGACCTATCCTTCTGCCTTCAGTCTTAACCCCTTCCTTCATCTTCTCACCCGCCACCAAGGTGGCCTTGCTGAGACACAGCTCTGACCCGCCACGGTGCGCAGATGCCCTTGAACTCTATCAAAAATGTGCCCCACCCCTCCGGGTCCAACCCAGAGCCCCCTCGCCAAGGTGCCTTCTCTCCAGCCACAGAGATTACAGGCTCGATGATTGTACTGAACACTTGAGACCTGTTACTCACCAAGACAACCCCCTTCCACCCCGTGCACTCCCTGAGGCCAGGGGTCAGTCTGCCACCTGGCCTTCCATGCAGCTCTCTGGGAGCCATGCGGCCCCAGCAGCAGAGAAATGAGAGAAGTCTGTCCCCAGACACCAGGGCCTGGCGGTCAGGGACACCGCCTCCGCTCTGGCAAGGAAGGGGGGACTTGGCAGGCCGTCTGAGCCGGGTTTCCTGACCTCGTCCCAGTGACAGCTGCACTTCCAAACGAGAACACACAAAAGTTACGAGCAAGGGCCATGCTTTTTTTTTTTTTTTTTTTTTTACTTATTTAAAAAGGCCTTGGTGGCAGGAATATAGTGTAAAAATCATTGGAAAAACTAAAAGGCATCGATACATATCCGAATATACACTTTGTACATAAATTACATTTCCTTTAGTTTTTCTGAGTGAGGTCCTGATTCAGCACTGAGGTCTAGTAATTCAGAGGTCCCGGGAGCTGCACGTTCAGGCCGGCATAATCCACCATGTACATTGGCCATTGCTAGAGAGAGGGGGACAAATGGTCTGGGTTAGGACTCCTACTGACATGGAAAGACCGCCAGACCACTTAGCAATGCTTTCTGAAGGGCCTTGTCAGATGCTATTCATTTTGAGGCAGCTGAAGGTCCAGAGAGGGGATGTGACCTGTCCAAGGTCACACAGTTCAACAGTGGCCAGGGAGCCTGGGCTGGGGCCTTCCGACATGTTCCCACCTGTGTCCCAGGGGCTAGTCATGTGGACTCGACAACACTGAGGAGTGGCTCAGAACAGGTGGTCACCCCTCCAGGCCTTATGCCCCAAAGAGTCTGTCCCCCTCCCTCCAGGCTGCCTCTGCCTGGCCCACTAGGCCTTCCATGAAAGCTCTGGGTTGTGGGAATAGCTAGGGACCCTGTGTGGGAACTCCTAGGTGGGGAGAAAGGTACAGCCTGAAGTTTGGGGGTCTTTCCCAGGAAGGGGTTAAAGGGAGGCACAGAAAACAATAAATCCCCAAATCATTTTCAAAGGTGCTCCGCTATTTTCCCCACCGGACTCAGGATTTCAAAGCTGGTATTTTGAAGTCAGAACTGTCAAGTGTGTGCCCCTCCTGAGGTTTTCCTCGTGGATGGGAGAGGAGCCAAGCCAACTCCATGGTGGGACAGGAGGAGGAGGCCGCAGTGGGGTCATCCATCCGCCGCTGACCGCAGCGAGGCCACAGTCGACCAGCCGCTGACCCCCGTTTGCCTCCTCCACCCCCTGCGGGTAACACCTGCGCCTCGCTGGGCTGCGGTGAGGCCCGGATCCCGTGAGGGGAGCGCAGGGGTTAACCTAGCCTCTGACAGCCTGCAAGCCGAGAGTCTGCTCGGGGTCCTGCTCCAGCACCCCCTGGGGAGTTCCCTACCCTCTCCCAGGAATCCCACTGGCCCACCTGCCTAGCGGGGGTGTGACTTCCTGCCCGGGGGCGCGTGAGCAGCTGGTAACAGGGCTGGACTATGTCTTGAGGACGTCAGGCGGACGTGTCTACAACTGTGAGGCTGCAGAGCCCCACTCAGGGCCCAGCGCCTCCCTGCACCCCAAACCCACACCCCAGAGTAGAGAGCCATGCCCGCGTGCTGGGGGCGGGGCGGGGGGCAAAGAGCCGAGCGCTCAGGCCCAGATCTGTGCAACTTTACCACGAGTGAGATCTGGTTGGTGGACGCCACGGACTCCGGGTTAGAGGACGAGGAGGAGGAAGACGAGGAGGAGGAGGAGAAGGAGTTCCCTTCCGAGACCCGCTTTCTCTTGCGCTTGGGAATGCTGCTGTCTTTGGCTGGTGGGAGGAAAGGGGCTGCTGAGTCTTGGCTTTGAACCCCTCTGGAGGCAGCTTTTGTTTTCAGGTCTCAAGCCCCCTTCTCGGCACTCAAGGCTCCAGAACCCCCAGGTCCCCGAGACCCATCCCTCCAACCTCCGTCCTGAACCAAGCCCCACAGCCCCTTGGCTCACCTGCCTGCCTTTGCTAATATGAGCCTCATCCCCCAGGTGGGCCTCCTGAGCGGGCTCAGTTCAGGCCCAGGTCCTCCTTATACCGCCCCCGGACCATCCAGCCTAGGGGGCACCGGCCTCCCCAGAACTCCCAGGGCCTGGCATCCCCCAGTGAAGGACTCGGCCTCGGGCGCTGGAGAAGGTTACTTGAAGTCACTTGGCCTTGTGCCTTCCTTTCCTTACAAGTGACATGTGAGACCCTGCAGGGTTGCTGGTATGGTATCCATATGGTACCAATGGACAATATGGTATCCATAGTGTCGCTACTGTTAACTGTGGATGTGTGACGACTCCAACCCGAGAATGCTGTGACAGGTGACAGTTCACAGCATGCAGGGCCCCCTTGGGAAAGAGACGGGTTTACAGTCAGAAGTCCCAGATTCAATTCTCATTACTGCCAACCCTAACTGTGGGACCCTGGAAAAATCGATTAACCTCTCTGAGCCAAATGGGGAAAACCGTGTGAGACTCAAAGGAGAATACTGTGTATGAAAGAGACCAGCACCCAGCCCAGTATAGGGCAGGACTCAGCTGGGGTTCTGTTGCTGCAGAATTAAATTGACAGGAATACATGAGACTTAGAAAAAAGATTTGCAACTGTGCATCACACAAGTAGGGTCTGGTGCTTGACTGAGAGGCCAGGTCACTGAGTAGAAACCAGCAGGGTCCTAATAACACAGCATGAGGGCTGGCTGGGTCCAGGAGGTGGCTGTTTGTCCAGCTGGTGAAGACAAATCAGAGGCTGGGGGTCTGTGACTATGGCATGAACAGACATCATGGGAAACAGAAGATTCTGGAGGCGGAAGCAGCTCAGGGAATGGGCTAAAGAAAAGGGGTTCTTGTAGGGGGCCCCACATGAACAGGAAGGCAGAGGTGCTGGCCCAGGGTCATGGCCAACTCCGGGTCACTAGAAGACCCTAAAGATGGCTGTGGTGGGGCGGGGGGAGTGGTGGGCGCAAGTCATGGCATCCATCCTTGGAGCCCTCAGCAGGGCCTTCTGCATCTCTGCCTTCGACCTGGGAACGGCTCCCAAACCCGTCCCCTCTCTACCCACAAGTCTGGTGCGGCGCCTGGCCCCTGGGATCAGCGCAGGCCAGAGGGAGGCTGGCTCCTGGCCGGGTTGTGCCACCCTAGGCCATGGCGTTCCAGGGGAACCCCGACCCAGCCGGAGTTGGGGCCTCGGGTCTCAGGCCAGGATGGGGGACCCGTCACAGTCCCCGCTGAGCACCTGCAGGGCCTGCAGTTCAGATGGTGGCCACCAAGCCCCCACGTGGCCCTGCCAAGCCCCTTCCCCTCTCTGGGCCTTAGCTTCCCAGCGGCACAACGTGGCCAGTGGCGTGCCTCCCAGTCACCCCCGGGAACACTGCCCGGTTTCTATGGTGTGTCTTCTCAGATTGTACCGGACGGTCTCCCGGCTTCCTGTGCATTCAAGGGTTCTAGGGGAGTTTCTGGTGCAGATGTCTGCTCTGCAAATGCGCCCCCCGCCCCGCCCTGCAGACAGCCTTGGCCTCCCCCTGCAGGTCACGCAGCGTCCCTCTCCTCCACAGGGGTCTTCCATGATCCCACCGGCCGTCCTCTCCTCCCGGCTCCAGCCTGCCCCTCTCATCTCCAGCTCCCATGACACGCTTAGCCGTGCCGTGCCTGCCCCCCCCCCCCCCCCCCGCGCGCCGCCGCCCCCNCCCCCTCTGGGTGGTCAGCGGCTGACTGCATGCCACCTGGACCCGATCTGCCCACAGACCCTGGTCCCTGAGAGGCAGAGAGGTGGCTTTTCCAGCCTCTGCTTTACCTGGTACCTTGGCGTCATTGCAGATTTCTGCAAAAGGTCTAAAAGAGAAAGAATGAGGTGGCAGTTAGAAAAATGGGGTCTCCCCTCTTCCTTCCCACCTGCCTCCTGAAAATGGGCGACGCCTCTCATGAGAGGAGATGTTGCCACCGCGGCTGGAGCAGGAGCTGAGACCTGGATGGAAATGGCGGGCAACCCCCCGACCAGGCAGTGCCCTTCCAGGCCAATCACCCCGTGGGGCCTGGTTTCCTGGTCTAGAAATCGAGGGTGTCGCCTGACCCAGTGATCGGAAATATGTGCCTAGGGGTCCCCTGCTAGCTCAGTCGGTAGAGCATGTGTCTCTTGATCTCGGGATCGTGAGTTCGAGCCCCACGTTGGGTGTAGGGATTACTTAAATAAACTTAAAAAGAAAAAATGTGTGCCTAGATTTACAGAAGTGGATATTCATCACAGCATTATTTTTTAAGTATCTGTTAATTTTTATTTTATTATTTTACTTTTAACATTCTTTATATGAAACCCGCCCCCTGCAAATGAGATGCAGCCTAAATGTCCATCAGTAGAGGACGTTATGGTCCATCTATTCAGATGACTGGTCAGTCACTAAAGGGAGTCCTCAGGCACGTGGATAATGTTCAAGCGTGTACAAGACACCCAGACAAGCGGCAGCAAGTTTTATTTACCGTCTGCAGATAAATATTGTATGAGCTCAGTTTCATTAGCCACAAATGTAAACCTAATAGGCATTAAAAGAAACGTGGAAACGGGGAAGGAAAGTTCCAGAATGTCTTTGGCAGTTGCTTCTGGGAGGTACACCTATGAGGGGTGGGGTGGGTATTTTTTGCTGTGGTTTCTTGTACTGTCCAGTAGTGGCTTCAGGGGGTAGATGGTGGGTGGGAGGGAAAATACTTTTTATTTGAAACCCTTCTGAATCATTTCATTTTTTTTTAGACATATACAAATATTTTAATTTTAAAACAGCTCAGGGCGCCTGGGTGGCACAGTCAGTTAAACGGTCAACTCTTGGCTTAGGCTTAGGTTGTGATCTCAGGGTTGTGAGATCAGGCCCCGAGTCAGGCTCCACGTCCAGTGCAATCTTCTAGAGGCTCTTTCTCCCCCTTGCTCTGCCCCTCCCCCAGCTCTCTCTCTCTCAAATAAATAAAATCTTTAAAAAAACCCATAACATCAAGTGTAAAATTGAAAAGAAAATGTGCATAGGGGAAAAAGTTAGAAATCAACGCATCGTGGTGTTAGGCGTGATGAGGAGAGTTACTGTTATGGTTACCTTCTTTCTTCCTAGCTTTTCGTGTTTCCCAAGTTTGCTGTGTTTTCTTTTTATCAAGGTATAATTTTTTAAAAGATTTTATTCATTTATTTATTTGACAGAGAGAGAGGGAAGGGAGCAGCAGACTCCCTGCTGAGCAGGGAGCCCGACGCGGGGCTCGATCTCAGGACCCCGAATCATGACCAGAGCTGAAAGCAGACTCTTAACCGACTGAGCCACCCGACTGACCTCTTTATTGAGGTGCAATTGACATTTAATATCATATTAGTTTCAGGTATACAACATAACGATTCCATATTTGTATATATTGTGAAATGACCATCATGATAGGTCTCGTTAACATCTATCACCGTTGGGCGCCTGGGTGGCTCAGTGGGTTGGAGCCTCTGCTTTCGGCTCAGGTCATGATCTCAGCGTCCTGGGATCGAGGCCCGCATCGGGCTCTCTGCTCAGCAGGGAGCCTGCTTCCTCCTCTCCCTGCCTCTCTGCCTACTTGTAATCTCTCTCTCTCTGTGTCAAATAAATAAATAAAATCTTTAAAAAAAAAAAAAAAAAAAANCAAAATCTTTTTTTTTTTTTCATTTTAAGTAATCTCTATACCCAGTGTGGGGCTTAAACTCAGGACCCCAAGATCAAGAGTCACATGCTCTACCGACTGAGCCAGCCAGGCACCCCACAAAATCTTTTTTTCTTGTGATGAGAACTTTTAAGATCTACTCTCTTAGCAACTTCCAAATGTGCAATCAACTATTATTAACTATAGTTATATAGTCAATCATAACTGTAGTCATATAGTCATATCACAGTCATATAAACCATATCAACTACAATCATATAGTCATTAAATATAGACATATAGTTATATATAGTCATATTAGTATACTGTAACTTACTTTTATTTGTAGTCTTAACTTTTTAAAATTTTTAATCTCTACACCCATCATGGGGCCCGAACCTACAACCCTGAGATCAAGAGTCACTGGCTCCACTGACTGAGCCAGCCAGGCGCCCCTACAATCTAATAAACTACTGTATTTTTTTTTAAAGATTTTATTTATTTATTTGACAGAGAGAGATCACAAGCAGGCAGAGAGGCAGGCAGAGAGAGAGGAGGAAGCAGGCTCCCCGCCGAGCAGAGAACCCGATGTGGGGCTCGATCCCAGGACCCCGAGATCATGACCTGAGCTGAAGGCAGAGGCTTAACCCACTGAGCCACCCAGGCGCCCTGTATTTTTTTTTTTTTAAGGCTATAAGGATATATGGTAGCAGTTATCTCTGGATGATGGAAGTACTAAATAACTATTATTTTCTAAATATATTGAGATGGGTAAAAATTAATGGTATAATCAGAAAAAGTCAAACAAACACCCATGAATGTTGAGGCTGTGTCTTCTGGCAGGAAGAGGTTGGAATCAGGACACCTGGAGCCGTAAACTGAAAGTCTATGTCCTCCCACTCCCCCTCAATTCATATGTGAGAACCTAATCCTCGATGTAATGGTATTAGGAAGTGGGGGGCCTTTGGGAGTGCTCATGAGTGAGGAGTTCTTAGGAATGGGATTAGGGTTCTCATAGAAAAGCCCAAGAGCTCCCTTGCTCCCTGCTCTCTTTTTTTAAGATTTATTTGAGAGAGAGAGAGAGAGAAAGTAAGTGTGCATGAACAGGGGGAGAGGGAGAGAGAGAACCTCAAGCAGACTCCCCGTTGACCAGGGAGCCCCACATGGGGCTCGATCTCACAACCCTGAGCCAAAACCAAGAGTCAGAAGCTTAACCGACTGAGCCCCCCAAGCGCTCCGAGGAGATGGGTCATCTGGAAACTAGGAAGTGGGTCCTCACCAGACCCTGAACCTGCCACCACCTTGATCTTGGACTTCCCAGGCCCCAGAGCCATGAGACTGTGCGTTGTTTACAAGGCGCCCTATGTGTCATACTGAGTTATGGTGACCTGGATGGCGTGAGAGCAGCATTTGCCTCCCAGCTAACCCACAGGCCTTACCCCTGCCCCTGCCCCTTCCTCGCTCTGGGTACTGGTTTCCTTCTGTTGAGCACGAGAGTGTAAGCTATCTGTCTCTCAGATTCTGGGCAAGTAAGAGACATCTGTCTGTCTCTGCCTCTCTCGTCTCCCTGCTGGGCCGGCTTCGGGACTGCCCCCGCCCACGGCCAGACCCTCTCTCTGCCCGCCCCTCCCCGGCGGGGGGGGCACTCACTGGAGCTGGTTGATGATGACCATGCGCACGTGCTCGCGGGCCTTCAGGATCTTCTCCAGCCGGTGGATGTCGTACGTGTTGGGGTTTCGGAACGGGATGTCGTCGGGGAGGCCCGTGACCTCGACGGCGTCCGGGCTGTCGCGGATCAGTTTGTAGGGGACCAGCACAGGCCGGTTCAGGCCCAGGGCCTCGCCTACAAGACACGGTGGGTCAGCACTAGGGGAGGCCACGCCCTCCGGGGGGATAGGCCACGCCCTCCACGCCCTCCGGATCCCGGCATGGTCCAGCTCTGCCGCCACCGCGCTACAGAGATTAAAAAATCAATACACGCGCTTTTTTTTTTTTAAATCCGCTCAGCAAAACCATAAATCTAATACCCAGTGCGGACGATAAAACAGGCACTTGAGCGTGCGCACCTGGTACGGTAAGTATGCGTACCCGGACGGCGGCTTGAGATTGACTTTTACGGTAGAATAACTATAAAGTCCTTACTTACTACTTATATTTATATCTATATTGACTTATAGATTGTTCATGGATGATAGGACAGGGTGTCTTGGGTGGGTTTTCAAAAATTCCGAAGCGTGTACGAGGACACAGAAGAAGGCAGGTTGGCCAGCTGCTGGTGATCACAGGGGCTGGCTTTGGGTGACGAGGTGGGTCACCAGTGCCATTCTCCCCGCTTTCATCCCTGTTTGAATTCTGACTTCACCATGACAAGTGACAGAGGACCCCACCAACCCCCAGAAGAATCACTTCGAACTCTCAGAACGAAACCCCAGCTCTTCGTTAGGGCTGCCTGCCTCTCCCCGTGCATCGGGGCCTCCCCCCGCTGCTTACTCTAGGTCCTCTGGCCTCCTTGCTGGTCCCCAGGCACCCAGCTGTCCCCCCTACCCGGCAAGCTTTTCCTGGAATGTGTGTCCCCTCCTGACATTCAAGTATCAGCTAACTGCCATCCGATCCTCCCACAGGCTTTCCTGCCCCACCCCCTAGGCCCAGCAACCCCTTATCCTGCTACTGTTTTGTCTTCTCTATTATCACCCTCCGAAATTCTACTTAAAAATATTTTTTATTACTGTCTGTCTCCCTGCTACAATGCAAAATGGAAATAACACTGAATTCATCACGAATAAAGCATCTAGCACAGCTTGGCACTCAGTGATCTAGAAAGCTCGACTGTAATCATATTATTATTATTATTTTAAGAATTTACTTTATTTTTTTAAGAATTTATTTTTAATTATTCTCTACTCCCAACGTAGGGCTCGAACTTGCAACCCTGGATCGAGAGTCGCATGCTCCACGCACCCACTGGGCCAGCCATGCACCCTGGGACCATACTATTAATTGTCTCATCTGGGCTCTGCCTTGGCACTCTGGACGCCTTCACCTAGCATGGCACGGCCCTCACCTATTCCGCGACCACCTCCCTGCACAGATTCTGAGCCCCAGGATGGCAGGGATTGGACCCCTTCCCCTGGAGTCCTCACGGCTACATGTGCGTTGGGCAGATGCACTAACAAGCACTTGACTGTGACCATGGCATCTGCCGCACAGCCCAGCTCTAGAGCAGCGTAAATGCTGACCACCATCACCGCCCTGGGTGCCCCAGATGGGCTCTTTCCCCTTCCTCTGACGGGGAAGCGAGGGGTCCGCTCCCACCAGTCACGGGCAGGGCAGCCAGCGGGGAACTGGAGGCGGCCAGGCTGGCTGCAGAGGGAGGGGCCGCCAAGGGAGGCCGGCCCCCCAGACCCTGCCCCCCAGACCCTTCTCCTCATGCACTGACCGTATTTCTCATTGAAGAGCTCCTTCACCTGCTCGCGGAGGATCACCTTCTCCCCTAGTCTGTTGGCGTCATCTTCATCTACGAGAGGAAGACAAGGGGGCCGTGAAGGTCGGCACAGGCCGGCCCCTGGACGGGCTCCTGTGTGACACCCCCTGCCCACCGAGCTTAGTATCAGGCAGCCTTGTTTCTGGCCTCGGTCGTCTGTTTTCTAATCCGTACATCCCCTGTGCCCTGAACAGCTTCCCAGCCCGGCCCTCGTGTCAGGCCCGGAGCACTCAGGCCGGGGAGGCAGGGAACCTGCTTGGAGGGAGGAACTCCCAGCCTAGGGTGGGTGCTACACGCTCGCAGCGGCCACCCCAAGTGTGACGGGAGACCCGGGGCAGGAGTCAGGGTGCCCACCCCCATCTGCATATCCAGGCGGGCTCCCTGGAAGAGCAGACGTTGGAGTGTGCTCTCTGAAGGCAGGCAGGGACTTCTGACGGATGGGGCAGGGGGTGGGAAGAACTGGCCCAGGCCGGTCTGTTGGATGAGGCTGAAGCATGGGCTGGTGACAGGGGTGCTGGCTAGACCGAGCTGGGCTGTCAGAAACGTGCCCCCATTGTCTGGGGGATCCTGGGCCCAAGACTCTTGACCAGGGACACAAGCACACTGAGGGAGCAGGGGGGCTGCACACTCTCCCCACCCAGCATCCAGAGCAGACCTCCACGGGCACCTGCTATTGGGCCCTTGGCTCCCCTCACCCGTTCTGGATCTAAAGGAGCAGCAGGCCAGGTGAGCCCTGAGATAGAGCCTGGGCCAGGCTGGGGGACACGGAGGATGGGGATGGGATGCAAGGGTCCTGGGGCAGAGGGGCCTATGGGCTTGTGCCCTGGGCCGGGGAGGGAGCTGGAGTTCCAGAAGGGGTGCCCTGAGCGGGCCTGGCCTCCGGCACACAGGGGTGGGAGTAGACTGTGGAGCAGAAGCAGGCAGGGAGCCAGGGCCTGAGAGATGCACGACAGAACAGACAGAATGGGTTTGGGGAGAAAAACAATTCCTGTTTTAATCTGGAAATCTCACCGAACTCAGTTCAAGTTCAGAGGCCAACGCAGGAAGTGCACCTGGCGGGGTGGGCTCTGCGCCCATGGCCAGGGAGCCTGCTGCCCAGGGGTCCTTCCTCTGCTGCCCCAGGCCTCCCGGGCACCCCCCCCCCGTGCCTTGTGTGGTCCCGATCATGCCCGCGCTCCTGACTCTGGAACGAGATCTGCCGTATCTCTGAGTTTCTGCGTCTGTCTCTTCAATCATGACCTTCCAGCCACCCGGGTGCCCCTGAAACCCAACAGATGTGAGGCATCCCAGATAACACCCTCTTCCTCTGTCCCCCTCCCAGGAGCACGGCCCCATCAGTTGGGCCAAGACACTGAACTCAGCCCCGCTTAGAGCCCCTCGTCTTCCCACATCCCCCCAACACTGCCCTTCCAGATGGTCTTCAGAACCCCACTGCGGCAAGAGTCAACCCGACCCTTCTCCAGGTCCTAAGTAGACAACCTGATAGAGTCCTGGGCCCAAGGGCCACCCAGAGCCTGCAGGGAGGGGACAGACACTGTCCATCTCCCCCCTTGCCACCCGGCATTCCTCGGGGGGCCAGGATTCCACACAGACATGGTGGCACCCACAGGACAGGGAAGGATGGCCTGGACTCCCATCGGTGAACGTCAGATGCTCTGCAGGCAGCCTTCCCAGGGCCCAAGCACGGACACCCCTCACCACAGCCGAGGACAGAGAGGCTCAGAGAGGTCAAGTAACTTCCCCAAGACCACCCAGCTGCTCAGTGCCGGGAATAGGCCATCTGTCTGACCAAGAGCCCTGGGTTCCCTGAGATCTCAGTTTCCCCGTCTGTAGACAGAAGGGCTGATCCTCAGGACACTTCCTCTAAACCTTCTGTCCTATCAGCTCACAGTCTGGAGTCTCCGTCTCCTTGGGGCTCCACAAAGCCAGATGGGTTGAAAGGCAATGCACAGCCCTTCAAGGACGGGCCCTGGGAGCCAAGGTCGCTGTGGCTGGGGACATGGCCGTCTCCCATGCATGCAGCTGTGTCTCCCCTACCCTGCCATGCGGGGGTTGAGGGATGTCCCCGCTTGGTGCTTCTGCTCACTGTCTTGACACGGTATTTGTTTCGGCCAAAGATTTCACGAAGACCAGCCCATCTGGACTTAGCAGAGTACAGAAAACAGCCCTGGTCCAAGGCAGGGGATGAGGGATCCTAACCCAGCTGAGAATCAGGGAGGGCTTCCCAGAGGAGGTGCTGCTGCTGGGTGTTAAGCACCTCCTATGTGCACAGCGCCAGGCCTCAGAAAGGGTGCCTGCCTCTTGGCTCCTCCCCACTCTTTGTTTTTATTTATTGCTTTCTTAATTTAAAAAAAAATTATTTTTTTGTTTTTATTTAATTTGGAGGAAGGGAGTTCCATTTTTTCTTAAAGGGTACATTTTTGAGTGCAACAGGTGAGGGTAGAACATGGTATGGCCTGAAGGGGGGCGCACCCGTGCCCCGTCTGGGGGCTCAGAGGAAACCAGAGGTAGCTCCTTGAGGTGTGTGGGCAAAGGCGAACCACAGGTGGAGAGCCCCCCACCGTGTCCCTGCTCCAGCCCCAAGGGGGAGAGCCAGGTTCCCTGCTGGCCTGGGCGGCCCAGCCAGGTGGCCCTCCGGGGTGGCCTCGGGCAGGTCACCATCGGGAGAGGCTGTGGCCAGGCCTGCTGGTCCCCAGGGACCGTCCCCAGGACTGCGGGGGGAGCAGCTGCCCTCGCTAGCCTGGGCTGGAGAGGGACGGGCCCTGGGGAACCATCCCCTCCGAGTCTGGTCTGCGTGTGGGCAACACAAAGGCCAGGAAACTGCCCCCGCCCGAGAACACGGGGTAGGGCGGAGCGCAGCCACTGTGGGGCCGTGTAGGGCCCCGGCCATAAACCCAGTGTGAAGGGCAAGCCCTGCGACCGCGAGTTAAGAGTGTTTACTCTGCTATCGGACCGCTGGGGTTCAAACCCTCTGTTATTAGCTCGTGACCTTGAACAATTCTCTGAACCACTGGATTTCCTCGTTTGGAAAGTGGTTACCACAACAGGGGAGCTCAGGTGCAGCTGCTGTGAGAACCCAGAGCCCGGCATGGCCCAGGGGCTGGTTTTACTGTTCTGAAGCCCAAGACACCAAACCTGTCCTGGGGGAACGGCTCCCCTGAACCCAGGCTGGCTATAAAGAACACCGGTGGTTGCAAACATTTCAAAATGTTCTCCATTTGGAGATGTCACAGTTAGGGAGCCATGTGAAGTGTAGGTCCCCCCGGTATACCTGTCTGAGTGCCTGCATGCATCAGGGAGAAAGGGGGTCCCCAGGGCCTGTGACACTGGGCTGTGTCCCTGGCTGAGCAGACTGCAAGGCAATCTTGATCCTACCCATAGTGCTATGTGATATTTGGAAAGTCACTCAACCTCTCTGGGCCTGTTTCCACATCCCTCGGATGGGAATCCTGCAGGACCCCGTGATGTCACATATGGAAAAGTTGAAGGCCCCCTGCCATCAGAATTAGGTTGTCGCTGACGTTTGTACAGCAATGCTTCCGTTATCCTGCAGACTCAGGGAGTTAAACTTCACGTTTGAGACTCTGCCAGACAACAGATGCTTATTCTCTCCAATCCCCTGGGCAGGCCATTTACTAAAATGCATCAAGTACCCCATTCTCATGTAGCACATGATGGGGTGGAGTGGGGCGGGGAGGAGCAGAGGTCCCCCTCAGGATGTCCCGGGCCACAAAGCGCTGCCCCTGCCCCTGCAGAGCAGAGACCTGGACCCCACCCCCCCGCTCCTCCCCTGGCAGTGACCCCCTTCAAGGAAAGGCCCACCCTGTCGGCATTTCTAACCCCCTTCCTGCTCATTCCAGCTTATTGGTCTCTGTCACTCCATCTGCCCCAGTAGCTCTCATCTGGTTGTTTCTAATCTGCCGTCTGTTAGCCTGAGGATTAACAGAATTTTGCCCGGGGGAAGAAAGCAACCACGCTTATTAAATCACAGCCAAGCTAGGTACACAATTAGAAACCAGCAGGCTCGGGGTGCTGCCTGCGGTGGCCCTACAGTCCTCTCCCTGGGGGCAAAGTACAAGAACCCCGAACAGCCGGGGGCCTCTCTCTCCCGTCTTAAGGTCTGCAGCTCGGATTGATGTCTGTATGCTGACAATCAGAATCTCAGAATCGTAAGGGGCCGGGAGGGGCCCGCAGCAAGGGACGGGCTGCTCAGAGGGGGACGACTCCCCCTCACCCCTCTCCCAGCGCTTCCGCGGGACCCCTCCTCTCCGAGAGGCCTGGGCTGGGCGATGCAGGCATCAGGCAGACCATCACGAGAACAGAGGGTGGATGTCCACGGGGGTCCCCGTGTTGACAGGACAGCTGCCCCCGCATGTCCCCAGCTCTGGCCCTGCAGCTTGCACACCTCCCTTTCCTGGCTCCGGAACTTCACCAAACGAGAAGGCACCCTCGGCTTCACCTTTCCATCCCCTCTCGGCCGGGCGTGCAGGTGCAGCGGGAATTCCATCAGTGGTTTTAGAGGTGGGGAAACTGAGGCTCAGAGAGGCCACAGTAAAAGATGAGCAACGATGATGATAAACCTGAATTACGACAACGCACTGTATTGTAATAAAAGTCACGTGAATGTGGTCTATTTCTCTCTGTAAATTTCTGATTGCATTGTACTTCCCCTTTGTGATGATGTAAGAGGATAAAATGTCTACGTGGGGAGACGAAGTGAGGGGAGGGAGGCAGATGTCAGGAGGCACCGTTAGGCCCTAAGAACAGTCATCTGCTTCTGGCTCGAAGTTGACTGCTGGCGGCTGAAACGCAGAAAAAGGAATATGCGGATAAGGGGAGGGGCTGTACTTGTTCTGGGGAGAGGGGAGGGCAGGATGAGGGAGAGCACGGGGGTGGGGGGCACGTTATCCGCCCTGTTTTAATTTTGGATGGTGGGCTCAGGAGGTTCACTGCAGGACTGACTAACAAGCAGACACATGAGCAGGAATACGAACGAAAGAATAAAAAAAGCGAATGTGTGCTACAGGCACTGTGGTACCCTAGAGTGGATTCTGGAACGAGAAAAACATTAGTGGAGGATTTCATGAAATCTAAACAGAAAGACTGCAGTTTAGTTAAGTGTATTGTATCGATCGAGGTTGAATTCGTAGTGTTGACAAAGGTACGCAGTTCTGCAGACCCTGCGTGGGTCAAAGGGTCTATTTGGGGAATCTATGCTATCTTTGCAACTCTTTGGTAATTAAAAATGATTTCAAAATAAAAAACTTGAGGGATGGGCGCCTGGGTGGCTCAGTGGGTTAAAGCCTCTGCCTTTGGCTCAGGTCATGATCTCAGGGTCCTGGGATCGAGGCCCGCATCGGGCTCCTTGCTCAGCCGGGAGCCTGCTTCTTCCTCTGCCTTTGCCTGCCACTCTGGCTGCTTGTGCTCTCTCTCTCTCTGACAAATAAATAAATAAAATCTTTAAAAAAAAATAAAAAAGGGCGCCTGAGTGGCTCAGTGGGTTAAAGCCTCTGCCTTCGGCTCAGGTCATGATCTCAGGGTCCTGGGATTAAGGCCTGCATCAGGCTCTCTGCTCAGCGGGGAGCCTGCTTCCCCCTCTCTCTCTGCCTGCCTCTCTGCCTACTTGTGATCTCTCTCTCTCTCTCTGTCAAATAAATAAATAAATAAAATCTTTAAAAAAATAAAACTTGAGCGAATGATTGTCACATGCAGAGTGGGTCCCGGACCCGGGATCAGGACTGATCTGGTCAGTGCGTGAGGTCCAATGGGGTTGGGGATAAGGGAGGGAAGAATGCAAGCCTTCTTCCCCAGAGTCTCCTCGGACAGGGCTCTGTGCCCACCCATCTCCCTCCCCTGGTCGGGTGCTCCCTGCCCCTCCCTAGAGCCCAGCTTTGTGACCTCCATGTACACAAAGGTCTGCAACAGGGGGACAACAGGGGATTCTCTGGCTGCAGCCTCCCCTGCTGGAGCTGGAAATCTGCCCTTCCCTCCTCACAACAAGCCTGACCTCCAATGTATGGTCCCCATTTTACAGATAAGGATACTGAGGTTCATAGGAGTGCCCACCCAACATCACCAAGCCACAAGTCTGCGATCAGGGGCGCTAACACTAAAATCCGGGTCGCTCTGACCCCTGGGTAATGCTTTCCCCTTTGAAAACGGCCCAGCACCTTCTTGGGGGCCTTCTTACCAAACTGAACCTGCCAGCCAGGCTTGGTAAGCAAACACCAGGTCTTCTTCTGGGGTTCACCCGGGATCCTGGCGCCAGCTGAGCACATGGCCCTTCCCAAGGGAAATCACCTCCTTCTCCCTCCTCTCCCGTTCCTTCCTCCCAGGTTCCAGCTACACGCGGTGGACGTCACCGCTGTCACTGACCCAAGGCTGGCCAGGCCCTGGGCTGACCTGTGGCTGGGACCAGCCAGGCACTGAAGGCTGCACCCTGAGCACCAGAAGCCGGACAACAGCGCCCCTCCTGGGAGAGGGGGACAGATCCGGGCCCTCGGCTGCAGAGGCCAAGACACAGAGAATGCATTTCCGCGGCATCACCTGGGGTGGGGGCTGATTTCCAGGACGCAACGCGGTGTTTGTACAACAGGAGCTCAGGCTGCAGCCAAACACATGAGAACGGTCGCTCACTGGCAGCTGAGACGTGTCGGCTTTCATCCGTGTGTGCATCCCCAGGGCCCGTGACGATGCCCAACGCCACGGACGCTCCGCAAGTGACTGATAGAGAAATCAAGCTCGAGTGCTGGGTACTGTCCTCACAGCTCCGCATGGATCCACTCCCTTAATCCTTCCAACAACGATCTGTGGCTGGACCTGGAACTACCTCCGCTTTACAGACAGGGAAACTGAGGCACGGAGAGTGTGGATGTGTCTCCACGGTTCCCTCAAACCTGTCCCTCTTCTCTGGGCTTCCTTCCCTGGGGTCCCCCTCGTGGTCCCTCAGGAGAGACACCTTGGCTGATTCCAACCCCGGAGCAGGCTGAGTCACGGCCTCCCAAGCTGTCTGCGTCCCAGTCCCCGGAGCCTGGGACCGCGTTTCTTTACACCACAGAAGACAATGGCTAGTGTGACTAAGGTAAAGATCTCAAGATGCGGAGGTTATCCTGGATTATCCAAGTGGGCCCTGAATGTAATCATTAGAGTCCTTCTAAGAAGGAGACAAGAAGGTCAAAGGCAGGAGTTGAGCCAACAGAAGCAGAGGTCAGCGTGAAGAGCTGAGGAGCTGGAGGAGGGGCACACTGAGGAATGCGGGCAGCTTCTAGAAGCTGGGAAAGACAAGAGCCTCGCCCTCTGCCTCCAGAGGGGCAGCCTTTGAACCTGCCCCTCGACACCCTGACTTGAGCCCCGTAAGACTCATCTCGGATTTCTTATCTCTACAACTCTAAAGGGGAAAAAAAATATGCGTTGCTTTAAGCTGCTACGTTGGGGTGATTTGGTCCAGCAGCCCCAGGAAACCCGTGCCAACCCCCTGTGTCCCCGTCATCCACAAATGCAGGTGGTCACCACAATGGGCCACTTTCCCAGAGAAACTTCTGGCAGGCCCAGCCCATGGCCAGTTAGGCCTCAGAACTGCTCCTCCCACGGCGGCGAGAACTTCCCGCTCGGCCTCCCCAAGACCGTTCTCGGCTCTGCAAGTTGCGCTGATCACTCTAAAGAGTCTGGGGACCCCGTTCTTCCTTTGCTTGAAACCTGCTGAGGACTCTTGTATTGTCCATGGGGGCAAATCCCTCCTCCTTTCCCTGGCAACCGGGACCCTCTGCTGGGGCCACTTTTCCTGTTTCCCACCCCAGAGACTGCACACTGGAAACTCAGGGCTCCCCTACTTCACAGAGTGTGCGGGGGGAACCTTTACCTCCTGCCCCACCTTGCGTGGCATTTGTAATCCTGCAGGGGGGGGCCCGGGTTCCACTGAGGAGCCACCACTGCTCTCGATCCCAGGACCCCGAGATCATGACCTGAGCCAAAATCGAGTCGGACGCTTAACTGACTGTGTCCCCCCACACCGGGTGCCCCCAAAGCCAACGTTCTCATCCAGCCTCCCACAATCTGCCTTCTCTCCCCATTTCCACCTCATTCCTACCACTTCTCTCACCTGCTTCCTCCGACACCCTGGCAGGTGACCCCAGGGCCTTTGCAGTTGTTCTCTCTGTTTGCACTGCCCTTCCCTAGCCCTCTGGCTCACGACCACCACCCTCTGTGAGTACTCCCCAAAGGCCCTCCCTGGCCACCACCTGGCTCATGTTGCAATTCCCTAAAAATAACCACAACCTCCCCCATCTGCTTCCCCGCCTCTCCTGAGCACACATCTGACACACTTTTACACTTCGTGCGTGATTCTCCGCAGCCACACCAGAATGTCAGCTCCGTGACGCAGTTGTTGTTGTTTTTAAATTTGGTGTTGGGCAAAAGCCCAGCACCTAGCCCAGTGGCGTGCCCAGAACCTGAGCTCCCAAAGGGGAATGTCCTGCTCCCCGTGCCTACGGCGGGCTTCAGGACAGGGCTGCCTGTCCCCTACTCCCACCTCCTACCACGAGGCCTCTGTTGTCCCCAGACCCATCCTTAGCAGGCTGGGAAGATGGAGTCCACCCAGTCAACCATGCGTGCCAAACCTACTTCGTGCCCTGGTCCCCGCGTCCCCCACGCCTGTGGCTCAGAGATGTTTATCAGCCAGTGACAACTTCTATTCCACGCGCCGGGCCCTTCTCAGTCCAGCCGCAATAAAGGCGTTGGTTGTTCCTGTGAGCTTGGGTGGTCCCAGCTGGGGAACCAGTTTCAGTGTGGTTTTCTGGAATGTTCCAGGAGAGTCTGAGGCTCCCTCCCCCCACTGCTCCCTTCTGTGGAGCCCCCCAGCCTAATGAGCTCTAGGAACCACGGAGTCCCCCTCCCCAACCGGCAGGGCTCACGGAGGACAGGGGCCGGGGACCACTAACCAAGCCCGGGGCAGGATGGGGCTGCAGGGACCCAGCTGGGTCCCCAGGGGCGAGGGAAGGGTAGGGGTCTCCCGACGCGACATTGTTCAGCCGTGCCCTGTGCCGCCCCGCCTGGAAGAAAGGAGGCAGCGGGCCAAGAGCGCGGGGCCTGGCCGCCCAGCCAGGCATCTGCCCACAAAGGCCTCCAGGCCCCGCCCAGCAGATGCCAGCTCTTCCCGGGAAGGCAGCAGGGAGACTGCTCCGGGAGCCTAATTAACGAAGAAAAGCAGAGATAATTAAGTGGAGAAACATGTGGCAGGCGCTGGAACGGGGATATCTTTAGAAACTCAAGAAAGGACGGCTTTATTTTGAGCTCTCAAGAGCGGGACAGCGTCAGAAGGGTAGAGGGGGTGTGGGGGGCCCACGGATAGGGGGCGGGGCCCGAGAAGCAGGGAGGGGTGTGTGTGTGTGTGTGTGTGACCACACCAGGAGGAGGAAATGACCCGGGGCGGCTGAAGGGAGGGCGCAGGGGGACCTCGACTGGAGGTTCACTTATTCACCATCACGCAGCTCAGAGTGGTGGCATCGGTTCCTGAGGGGGCCCAAGGGGACTCACCACTGCCCCCTGCTTCGTCCCCGTCCCCCTCCATCCTGTGCTGAGAGCAGCCCCATGCTGGCCTCCTTCTCCAGGAAGCCCACCTGGCATAGCACCTGCTGAGTGACAGGAGCCCGCCCCCCCCCCCCNGCCTCTGCTTGAGAGGCCCTTGGCCCACCCCACCACTGACCTGCTTGCGCGCGGGGCCTTGGGCCGAGCAGGGGGGCGTCACCAGGGTCAAGTGGGCTGATTTCTTTTCTTTGGCAGAACGTGACTGACCACTACCGTTCCTTCACTCAGAACTAATCTTAAGTGCAGAGTGTGGGAGCAGATGGTGCGGGGACTTCCGAGATAGAGCGAGGACCCCCACCCCGAAACTTCGGCCCGGCCCTGCCCTGCAGGGGTGCTGGGGCTCCGGCCGCGGGGGACGTCAGCGGAAGAGCTTGCCAAGGCCGGGTCTGCAGGGTCTAGTCCACGCTGCAAAGCCAGGCCTTCCAGGCCCTCCACGCTCCGCCTGGCCGGCCTCTCCGCCTCGCGCCGCCTCCCGGCACCACGGGCCACCCGCTCCTCCCCTCCCTACCCTGGCCGTGCGCCCCCCGATGGCCCCGGCGTGGGACCTTCCCGCTTTACAAGTAGGGAAACCGAGGCCCAGGCAGGCAAACCTGACTTGCTGGAGTCACACAGGAAGTCGGCAGCTCTGCTCTGTCTCTGGGACCCGGAGCCCCTGCTCTGGGGTGGGGAGTGGGGAGGACGGGGGCCTGCTTCTTGGCTTCTGGCTGCTCGTCGGAGAGTCCCCTGGGGCCAGCAGGGGGTGCCACACCGCCAGGGTGCGGGCAGAACCGGAGCAGAGGACATGGGCCTGGGTACCAGGGAACCTGCATTTGCCCAGGAGGGAGCTGGGGTTGGAGGGCTGGGCCTGTAGCTCACTCACAGTTCCCAAACACCAGAGGGGGCTCTGCAGAAGCTGGGGAGCTGGAAGGCACTGGGAAGTGATGAGGTGGCTGAGGACCCTCCCCCTGAGCCCTTCCTGGTTCTCAAAGGCCAGGGTTCCCTTTCTCCAGGCAAGGGACAGTCAAGCCAAAGGTGGCTCCCACTGGGAAGTGGCTCCTCCAATCTCCACTCAAATGCCCCCAGTGATGGGGAGCTCACTACCCAAAAAGGCGCCTTTTTTTTTTTTTTGCCACTGCTATTTGAGAATAGTTCTAGAATGTTATTTTCTTGATCTCTCTTGTGTCTCCCAGAAGGGCCCTGCTCTCAGCTCTTCTTACCAGCAAATTCCTCCACCTCCTTTCCCCCCGGCTCCACCTCCCTCCTGCAAGGTCTCCTGGAGGTCAGTGTGCCCCCCTGGCCCATCTCCACTGGCGACTCACTGGCCTGAGCGGTGGCGGCAGCTGCCACCTTTACGCAGACTGTGCCCAGCCCCACTGGCACCCTGCGCTAAAGCACCAATCAGGTCCCACCAAGTGCTATAGGCCCCTGGATGTCTCACGGGCCGGAGACCCAGCCTAGGGCCTGGGTACCACTATCACCCTTCCAGAACTTTCTGCCCGGCCTCCCTCCCACACTGCTGCCACCTCCAGATCCTAGCACCACCCACCTCCGGGTCCTGCCTGCCGCCTGGGGTCAGCCTCAACCCTCCACGGGCTGCTCCGCCCCAGTTTTGCTTTTCCAACCCGCCCCTGGTGGGTGGCAGCCTGGTTACCATGGTAATCGTTAAGACAATGTGAAGCTGATCCTATCATTTTGTTGACTCAGAAAGAAAGCCTCCAATGCTTCAAGATAAAGCTTGAGTCACCGGCAAAGTTTTGGTCCAGGCCTTTTCTAATTCTGGCCTCACTCTTTGGCTCCCCTCCTCCCCCACCGCGCAACACTCCCTCCTGAGGCTCTGCAAGAGCCCAGACCTGGGTATGACTTGGGCCCCCGTGCTAACCCAGGCTGCCTCTTGCAGCCTCAGTGTGCCTGGCTGTGAAATGGGCATGACCACGGCATCTACCCAACAGGCTTGAGAAGGGCTCCTTGAAGCCATGTGAGAGGCACACATGTCGGTGCTCAGCTAGAGCTGGACGCAGCTCCCTGCCTTTGTGGGTGTCATGGCCTCCGTCTGGAATCTCCTTCTCCACCTAGGGAAGGTCAGCTTGCTGGGAAGCTTTCCCCGGCCTCCTGGCAGGACGCTAGGTCTCCAGGGGCAGAAGGGCTGGTCTTGGCCTGCAGGTAGCACTGAGCTCATGGCCTGGGGTTCACGGATACCCACCCTGCTCTCATCACATTTCCTGGACAGCGACGCATAGGCCGACATGCCTTCCAAGCCCCAGGCCTTCCATGTCTCGATGGCCACATCTAAACCTCTTGGTCATCCACAGTGGTGGCCCTTCCATGGTACCCCACGTCAGGATGAATGAGACTGTCCCTTCCCATCTTTCTAGTCCTTGCCTCTAGGCCCTGGCTCCACCGGTCTCCATCCGCACTGGGACCCACAGCCCTCGCCCCATCATCTCCCTGTCCCCCTGGGAGGAGTCAGCTGGGGTTCCAGCACCAGCCCTCAGCGACCCTCTGGCACCTATCCTGTTTTTTGGGGGCAGGGGGGCGGTGGCAGTGTCCCTCCTCTTGCCCCTCCCCACCCCCATCAGTCACGCTGTGGCTCTCTTACCTCTAAAACCCACTTCTGATCCCACTGCAGCCGGCAGACCCGGCAGACTCGCCCCATCTCTCTCCTGCCGCTGGTGCGACCCATTTCTCCCCATTTCTCTGCTCCCAGTCCCTCCTGAGCCTGCTGCACCACCCAGGTCCCCTCCCGGAACGGCTCCTAATCCCGCTGCCCATGACTTCTGGGGGTTGCTCAACCCCATGGGTCAGTCTCATGTCTCCCGTACTTGACCTCGCACGCAGCATCTGGCCCAAGGTGGCCACTCTCCAAGTTTCTCACTTGACTTCTGGCCACCTGTCTCTCAACTCTCCACCACCTGAATGTGGGAGGGCCCAGGCTCATCCTTGGGCCCCTCCGAATTGTCCACACTCATCCCCACGGTGATCCGGCTTCATGACTAAAACACGTTACCTGAGGAATTGGTCCCTACCTGCATGTCCCCGGCAGGATGGTCTCTCTGATTTACAGCCTTGCCTGTCCAACCCGCCAACTTGGGTGTCTCATTTGCCTGACAATCAGACCCTGACCCTCTTGCCCTCCAGCTGCTCAGGACAAAATCTTTTGCTCACACCCCACACTTAACTGCATCAGCAATCCTGTTAGCCTTACTTCCAAAGTGTGTCAAGGGCCTCAGGGCCTTTGCACTGACTCCCTCCCTAGACACTTCAACTGGCATTTCTACATGGCTCAGACCCTCATTTCTTTCAGGTCTTTATCTAAAATTGTCCTTTTGACAATCCTATCTGTGCTGTATGTCTGTATGGTATTTGTCACTATCAAGTATGTTGCTCTTTATCCTTATTTATTTATCTCCCCCATTAGAAAATAAATTGCATGACGGTATAAATTTTTTTGTCTATTTTGTATTCCTAGATTCTGCTTGCCACAAAGCAGGCGATATATACGTATATATTACATATAAAATAGCATAAAATGATAATATAATTAATATATAATAACTATATTATGTATTTATATAATATATATATACTTAAAATTTGAGAGAGTGAGTACACAAGCAGGGAGGAGGAGCAGGAGAGGGAGAAGCAGACTCCCTGCTAAGCAGGGAGCTTGCCATGGACCCTAAGATCGTGACCGGAAAAGAAGGCAGATGCTTTATAGTGTGAGCCCTTATATATAATTTTTTTTTAAGATTTATTTATTTATTTATTTGACAGAGAAAGAGAGAGAGAGGGAGAGCGCGAGTAGGCAGAGAGGCAGGCAGAGAGAGAGGAGGAAGCAGGCTCCCCACCGAGCAGGGAGCCCGATGTGGACCTCGATCCCAGGACCCTGAGATCATGACCTGAGCCGAAGGCAGAGGCTTTAACCCACTGAGCCACCCAGGCGCCCTGTAATTTTTAAAAAGTAATCTCTACACCCAACCTGTGACTCAAACTCACAACTCCAAGATCAAGAGCCACACGCTCTTCTGACAATATATTTTTGTTGTATGTATACATAAACCCAAAGGATTAATTGTGAACCTAAAGGGAGAGAGGCAGGGTCCATGTTATGGATACTGGTAGCCGGAAGGGGGCAGCAAAGAGCCACCCAGAGTGGCTGAAAGCTCTGGGAGGCGCCTGCACGGGCTGTGTGACCTTTGCCAAGTTTCTTAACCTCTCTGAAACTTGCTTTCTTCCTGTAAGACTAGTTACTGGGGGAGATTTCATATGCTGCTACAGGAAGGCTTTGTGACTGACAGATCATAAACACGATGTAGAGATCAGGTGTTCACGGTATGAGGAGTTGTCCAATGTCCCCGGTTGGGGGACAGGGCAGTTGCATAATTATGATGAAGCCTGACAAGGGAATGTCATCAGGCGTTTTAAAAAACATCAGAAAATGGTTATGTTTTCAGCGTGTGTGTACGTAAATTTATAGAAAGGACAACAGCGAGATGTAAAGTTAATAAGCTTGGGGAAAAATCTGGAAGAAATGTATCATCCTAAAAACAAACAGCCATCTGCGCACTTAGATTTCTGTATTTTCCAAATTTCTACCATGGGCACACAATCCTTCCTGTGTCACCACTGCTTCTTCCCAGCATTACCCCGAATAGCCTCCATTGCTGTGCTGGGTGTTCATGGCCGGGGGCCCCTCTGGGTTTGGTGGAGGCTCACCCAGATCCCCTTCCACACAGCACTGCTGTGCTCTGTGCGGAACGGTGACCTGTGGCCCCTGGTGCACTTCTGTGCCCGAGAGCTGGATGCCCAGGGTTTTGGGGACTCTGGGGACTCCTAGTGCTGTCCTCCTGGCCCGGCCTCCCTGCTTTAATCCAGCGAGTCAGCAAGCAGCTCCAACAGTGTGGACCTCTCCTGGGCCTCGCTCGCTAGGGCTCCTGAGGTCACGCCTGGGTCACTTGGGCCGCTGAAGGCAGGACTGGAGCTCACGCCTGACCCCACCATCCCTCTGCAGCCCCAGGTCCCCCCACCAAGTCCCCTCTAGCCAGCATTCCAACACCCTAGTGATCTGTCAAGCCGCTGGCCCACATCTCCCCCCACCACCAGAGGCCCCAAATCCCACCCACTGTCCTCTGATACTCAGTCCAAGTCCATCATTATCCAGGAACCTGGCCAACACTCAGCAGGAGCAGAAAGGGCTACCGCCGAGGGAAACTGAGGCACTGAGGGCAGATGTGATGTGCCCAGTTGGGACAACACTAAAGGCCTCTGGGATCGTCTCTTTTGACCCAGAACAAAGCATGCTCAGGAATGGCCATACCCTTGCCCCACTCTGGCCCGGCCCACGATTCCAGGAAGCACCATGAAAGCCCCAGGTCTAACGACCCATTTATCTTCAAAGCATAATTTTCTTTAGAATTCACTTTCTCGGATGGTTCTGTTAGGAAAGGCTTCTATAGGAGCCTTCGCTAAATCATCTAGAAAATCTGAGAGCCATCCTTAACAGGCCTCCCCTTCCAGGGAAGACTCCCCTTCCCAAGTCCCACACCCCTGCACCTCCCCACCACACCCCTGTCCTGCCCACGGACCGGGCCTGCCCCAGTCACTGGTCTGCTCGCACTCAAACCCTCTGCAGTAGGGAGGTGGCTACACAGGTGAGCTTCTTAGAAGGTTCCAGGCCCTGGGGAAGCCTCAACTGTCCAACCATCTGCATGGACGGTTGTCCACAGATGTCTTGTAGCTACCAGTAGGGACACATGATAGTCAAGACCTGGTGGGCCCCCAACCCTAACTCCTTGACACTATGAAGCCTTCTGGAACCTGGACACAAGCCTAGGGAAAAGGGGAGGAAAATGGACTCAGATTCTCCCACAATGCAATGCGGCCTTTTGGTATAAATCTGGTTCAATTTTACATGCCTTGTGCTTCCCAGTTTCCATTCCGTATTTCTGGAAGAGGATGGAAGAAATAGGAAAGTGTCTTGAAGGCCCCGCTGTGCCCAGGATAAGGCCTGGGTCTTTGCCATGATACGCCACAGCCTCCCGGCCATGCTGGTTTCACCCCCTGCCCCTGCCCCAGCCACGGCCCCCAATGTCCCCTGTGCGCCTTCACTTGGGCTGGGCCCTGCGTCAGTACCACACACTGTTCTGCTCATCTTCGAGGCCTGGCTCAATGCCACCTCCTCCAGGAAGCCTTCCCAAGCCCCAGGAATAACCGCCGCCACCAACCCCACTGGCTGAACACCTCCCATCCCAGCCTGTCCAGGGCTGAAGGATGCACCAATGTCTCACTCAAGCATCAGGATGAAGCCCCCCAGGACAGCAGGGGACAAACAGCCGCCACGGCCCGCCTGTCACTGCCCACCATTTACTCAATTCCGATCACCTAAGGAGGCAGGTATGCCTTTCCCCATCACGCAGATAAGCAGGTAAAGGCTGGGGGATGTGACATAATGCGCCCAGAGTCATGTGGGTAGTAAGGGGGGTGGTGCAGGGATTTGAACCCATGTCTGTCTGAGACCCAGCCTGGGCTTTCCCATGATCCACATGCTGCCATCAACCCACAACCCACGCCCGCCATCCACATGCCCTGGACACCTTCCTCCAGACTACAGCACCTGCTGACGTCCCGCCTCCCCCAGACACCTGAGCTCCCGCTCCAGCTCACCTGGGGACCCCAGGAGCTGGCCTGTGTCGGGCTTCGGCGATTGTCTGATGGAGGGCTTGGGGACAGGCTGTGACCTCTAGTGAACTCTCAGAGGCCCCCGCGAGCCTGGACACCTTCCCCACGCAGCATGACACATGGTAAGAGTAAGCTGTCCCGGCCCCTCCCGGGGGCCACCCAGCCCAGGATGCCAATGCCTGGAAAGGCGCTGGCAAGTCCCCCCAAGGTCTGGGCCAAGAGCTACTTTCTCATCTCCTCTTTCAGGCAGCCTGCCACCCTTGTCCACACCACGTGGGCAGAGAAAGCATCTCCAATGGCTCTCTCTGAGCACGGAGGAGCCAAAGCATAGGCCGAGGGGTGGACAGGCAGATAGGTCCAGAGACATCAGGAAGGTGCTCCCTGGGCTGGAGGGCAAGCCCTTGTTAGCAGAATGGTCCAGAAGCCCTGTGGTCCGTGTGAAGGTCACCGGCGGACCCCCTGCCCCACTGTGTTCCTCAGCAAGGCCCAACTTTCCTCTACACGGTGGCTGCTCTGAGTTACGGACGACCCGCATCTCTGGGCCTGACTGCAGGGAGCCAGGCTTTGAAGCCAACAGTCCCTTCACTAGAGGTGGGGCACCCAGGTGACTCACTGATGTTCCCTCGGCCTCAGTGTCCTCCTCCATAAAAAGGAGACAGGAAAAGGTCACAGTGCAAAGCACTGACCTCACAGCCCACGTCAGGGGTCAGAACTGACTTCCTTTCCTGCTTTGCAAGTTCATTAATGATTGTGTCTGGCCCCTGGGCAGCTACACGCTCAGGCCCCCACGGAGACCCTGACTTCTGGAGGGAGGGCTGGGAGCACAGAGACTGCCTCATTGTGTCTCTGCTCTCCCTCTGCACCTCCTGGGATGGGGCGCGGGCCTGGGCAAGGCCTCCCGTCTCTCCATGCACAGGCTCCGGGGCCAAGAACTCAGCATATGTAGCCTCAGCCCGGGAGACCCTGGCAGCGCAGAGTACTCAGGAGGTAGTCATGTCACCCCTGCAGGGACAGGGACAGTCTCTGCTCATGCAGGGGTATTTTGGTCTTTTTTTGGGGGGGGGGTAATCTTTACATCCAACATGGGGTTCGAACTCACAAGCCCGAGATCAAGAGTCATGTGGTCTACCGACTGAGCTGGCCAGGCACCCCTCTCCCTCAGGGTTTGGGAGGGCCAGGACACAGCCCATGGAGGAAATGGAGGCAGCGGGTGCCCCGGAAGGAGGTCAGGAGAGACAGCTTACCATGTAAGGCTGAGGATGCACGTACCCACCTCTAACCACCAAGTTTGTGGGTCCTTATGCAGAAACCCCTCCCTCTGCGATTAGAAACCACCTGCCTTGACCAAGCTCACCCACACACTGAGGTCAACCAGGCCCCTTTACCAGGAGTGGAGGGCATGGACCCAGCCTAGCCCCTCCATCCTGAACCATGGCTGGGTGAAACCCGCGAGTCACCCATCCCCTGCCATCCCCCTTTTCTCGGCCCGACGTTCCAGTGTGGCCTTCCTCCTCTCACTTGGGGCCGGTGCCCAGAGAGGTGGGGGAACAGAAGGGCAAGGCCTGGCGTCCCACAGTAAGCTGGGGCTCCGGCCTCTGGCCCCCAGCACGGCGGCCGGCCTCCCATGCCACGCGGCCCCCCCACAGCCAGTGCCTCTTACCAGGCTTCGGGATGAGTCCTTGAAAAGGCCTGGAAGAGAAACAGAGATGGGGTTATCAGAGGGGGGACCTGGGAGCTCTTCGGAAATGTCTGGGGCCCACCCCACACGGGCTGCCTCGGAACGGCATTTTAACAAGCTGTCCGGGGACTCGTTGCTCGGGCTGGACACGGTGACAATGTGGCAGCGTGCTGCGCAGGAGAGTGATGCCTGGCAAGTCACCTGGGTCCCTGTCCTCCCCTCTGAAGTGGGCTGACCGCCCCTCCCAAGGGCTGGGAGGGCAGTGAGTGGGCAGGTAGGAGAGGACAGGAAGGGCAGTGCTCCGCTGTGGTGGCTGACGTGGGGTTCCCTGTGCCCTGGGCGGCCTACAGTCACCCCTCTGCACCCCCTCCCGAACCTGAGACCCAGGATGGCACCGGAGAGCAGAAGAAGGCAGGACCAGATCACATGAAAGGCCCAAGGCCCCCGCCTATGCCAGTCTGGCTTCTTTGTCCTTCCCCTGAGTACCTGGTGACCGTGAACTTGATCTTGTCAGCCACTGCGAGGATCCTCTCCAGGTTCTGGGAGCCAAAGGTGCAGGGCTTTCGAAATGGGATTCCCGGGGGGAGCCCCTCAATGATCACTGAGCCGGGGTTACTCTTGATCCGCTTGTAGGGGACCTGGACTGGGTACTTGATGCCCAGGGCTTCTCCTGTGGAGGGACAGGGACGTGCCGTCAGCAGCCAGAGCAGGGCTGGTGTGTGGACACAGGGGCGCAAACGTGACGGGAAGGTGTGTGCGTGGTGGGGTAAGCGGGCTGGCGTACACTTTGTTGCCTTTGCACACTCTTCCCCTAGGAAGGCACAATCGGTGTGGGGCCGGAAGTTAGGGAGTGGGTCGTGCTGGGGTGGGGGTAGAGGGGCAGGGCGCGAGTGTGTCCAGGCGGGGCTGAGGAAGGGGCAGGCACATGGGGCTTCGGCCATGGGAGAGAGGACCGCATCTTGGGTTCCTCAGCCTCTCTGCGGGACAGTGGCTGGCCCTTCCCTATGACGCCAGACCCTCCATCAGCTCCCCTAGGGACAGACTGCGTTCAGCGTTCCTCCTCGTCAGAGGGAAGGAGCTCACTGCAATCCCTCCAAGGGGATCACTGAGAGAGTCATCCCCTGCGTTGTCAGGGTATCCCTTTATGAAGACATGATGCAGAAATCACCGCACGTCTCAGCACGAGGAGCTGAGCCTTCTCTGTGCAAGAAACTAATTTTTATCTCAAGGACACCGGGACTGGTAAAACTGGACTCATTTCCCTTTTTGCTCTGGCTCCCAGGAAACTCAGAGCCTGAAACTCAGAGCCTGATCTGTCATCTGTAGTGACCACTTACAGAGTCTTGGTGGCTTCCTAGAACCCCTGACTTCTGGCCATCGTTCCAGCCTGTTTTTGTGGGGTTTTTTTTTTTTTCCATCGAGATAAAATTTCCATACCATAAAGTTGACTATTTTAAAGTGTACAATCCAGGGGTTTTTAGTGTACACATGTGTTTGTGAAAGTCTCACCAGTAGCTAGTTCCAGGTCATATTCATCGCTCTGGGGAGAAACCCTGTGCCATCAGCAGTCTCTCCCCATCCCGCAGCCCCGAGCCCTGGCGATGGCCTATCTACTCTGTCTTGATGGGTTTGCAGCCTGTTTTTAATTCTTTACCCTGACTGTGCTGCTGACTAGGTTATATGCGATGGCTACGAGATCCTTTTTGAAATGAAAAACTAACTGGACGGACAGGAAATTTTATACCCATGATCCATCAATGGCAGCACCGCTGTCTCCACTTCTTACCTCCCCAACGGCCCTCGCTAAAACGGTGGCCTCCACGTTGACAAATCCAGTAGACACCTGCTGTTCTCTCGGAGTTTGGCCCAGACGACACGCTCCCCTCCCTGAAGCCCTCTCCTTGCTGTCCATGGCACCGTACTTTCCAGATTTCCCCTCTTTCTGGTCACCCTGTTGCTGCCTGGATCTGACCTCTAAATACCAGGGCTCCCTGGCCTTTGGTCTGGATCCTCTTTTTTGCTCCTCTACCCTCCTGGCTTAAGTTTTATATCCAACCAGACACTTCTGAACGGTAGACTGGATCCCCACTTGCCCATGGGTCATCTCTACTCAGCCCTCAAAACTCAACACCTCCAAGATGGCACCCATCCCTTCCCCCTCAAGCTTCCCCTCCTTGGTGAGGGCACTGCCCCTTCTCTAGCTGACAGTTTGGGTGTCTGCCTATCTCCAGGCCCGTGTGCTCCATCCCTGACTCTCTCCCTTGTCACTGTGATACGTCCTGATCACCCAGTGAGCATGGGGTGTTTCCCTGCCACAAGGATTGGGTGAGGAATGGACATGTGACTCAGTGGAGGCCAATGAGAAACAAGGGGAGGGCTCAGGGAATTCCAGGAAAGAAACCCCTCACTTTCTGGAGAAAGCCCGTGAAAGAGCCAGCCCTCTCCTTCCTTCCTCAAGGTGTAGGTGGGATATCGCAACCCACTGTGGCCATTTTGCCACCAAGAGGGAAGCCAGCCTGAGACTGACACCAACCTGGTAGAAAGACACCAAGGATATCTCAGAACTGCTGGATCCAGCTGATCCTGAAGGTAGCCCTACTGCTGGACTTCCCAGCCGATGATACTGTCCAGAGACAGCTGCACCAACATTCCTCCCAAACCACAGGCTCCTCTTAGTGTCATATCCACACTCCCTCTCAGAGAACTGGGGCCTGTGTCCTCTCCTCTTGACCCTGGGCAGAACTTCGTAATCACCCCGACCAACGGTACGGCAGAGGCTCTGAGGCTGGGTCACCAAAGGCAACGGCTCCCACCTGGCTGGCAAATCCAGCCACCTTGGAGTCTCTGTGCTGGGGAGATGGCACAGAAATGGGGACAGAGGCCCGAGGGGCCCAGCTCTTCCCGCGCCAGCTGTTTCCCTGGCCCAGCAGTCACACGAGTGAGAAGCTGTCAAGGTGACTCCAGCTTCAGCCACCTTCTGACAACAACCCCGGGACAGACTCCGAAGGAGAGCCACCCTCTGAGCCGCTCCCAGACTCCTGACTCATGGACACCACGAGGAAGAATAATGGCCACTGTTCCTTCAGGCGGCACGGTTTGGTCTGATCTGGTCTGTGGTCCTAGGAGCTGAGTCAGGAGCTCACCAACACCCTTGGCCAGTGAAGCCGGAGTGTTTGTTTTTGTTACTTGAGGCCGTAAAGCACCTTAACCGCACAAGCTTGTTTTCCTCAAGCCAGACTCAACGGGAGGCCTCATCCCTCTTTACCTCCCTGCTCCCCACCAGCTCAGCATCTCTGACTCGACCTCTGTAGCTCGCCTCCACTCCATCCACCTTCCTCCAGCATCCCTGCTGGGGCCCGGCCAGCCTGTCATTGCTCTGGCTCCAAGCTGGCCGCCCGGCCCTGCCCTCTTGCACCCGTTCACCTTCCTGGTGGGCAGCCAGGAAAATACCTTAGAACTATAGAGTGCCTTCTGTTGCCTGAATCCTCCCAACAAAATACAAAACCAAGACCATGGTTCCTTCAAAGGGCCTAAGGGACGGGGTCTGTGTCCCAGCCACCTCTACAGGGCCCCTCTCCTCCAGTGCTATGTCCCCACTTCAGCTTCCCGTCCCTTCCTAGGACAAGCCCCAGGGCCTTTGCACATGCTATTACCACAGCTGGCCTGCCCTTCCTTCTCTGCGAGATGAACTCCTTACCTACCCTTCAGTTCTCTCTTTACAGAGGCCTCCCTGGCTCCCAATCCAAGTTAGTCTCTCTTGAGCAGCTTTGCTCTTTTCCTGCGAAATTGTGGAACAGGCCCTGGCCGTTATTAGATTCTGTGTGTAGTTACTGAACGTCTGTCTCACCTCACTGGTCTATAGGGCCCAAGAGGGCAGGGTCTCTGTTTCCTTCACAGCTGTTTCCCCAGTGTCTGGCACATCGTAGGTGCTTAAGAAATGTCCGTGAGTGAGTGAGTGAGTGAGTGAGTGAGTGAGTGGTTTCCCCAGAAATGTCCATGGCTATGAGCAGAAAGTTCGCGCCTCTCCTCCCATGGCGGCCAGGCTGCCCTCCCTCCTGCCTGGGCACCCCGGGGCTCACCGTATTTCTTATTGAACAGATCCTGGACTTGCTCCCGCAGCGTGTTGGCAATGTCGATGCGTGAGAGTCTAGCGTCATAATTTTCTGCAAAGGGAAAAACAATCATGGATCAGGCTGTTAAATCAAAAGGCACTTGGGGACTTTTAAGGAATGTGATTTTCTAAGGATGGGGAGCCCCTTCTCTGGCAATTATCAGATCCTCAGAGTGGGCCCCTCAGGGTCCTTCAGAAAGAACATCTAGATGGAGACGTGTGTTTTTCCGGAAGGACGCACACGGTTGTGACAACAGCCATGAGTGGGGAAATTAAGTTAATTGTTGACATTTGAAAACCACCAAAGCAGTAAATAAGCCCGGGAGGTGAGAGGCCCCACAAGCGGGGAGAAAGTTCTGGGGCTCCGGGGGGCCGCTGGGGAGGGAGGGCCGGCCCAGGTCACTCCCTCAGCCGGGGGCGCTGGCTAAGGAGCCCACGTGCCGGCCCATGCCGTGGGGACCCAGATGGGCCCCTGACCTCGAGAGACTGCAGCCTGGCACTGCCTGAGGAGACAAAAAGGTGAGGGAAGGAGGGAGTGGGCTTCTTGGTGGCTGGGGCGGGGGGTGCGGTGAGGACCCCCATCTGCTGTGAGGTTGGAGCCATGGGTGGGCTGAGAGCTGGGAGGGCCCCTCATGGCAGCCACTTGGGCTGCCCGGAAGGTAGTGAGAGAGAGAGACAGGGCAGAGAGCAGCCACCCCTCCGGGGTCTGGGTCCTATCTGTGGGCGCCCCACTCTCTGGGCTGGCCCTCCCTGTCGCTGGTCTCGCCGACCTCTCTCTCTCCCCCTAAGAGCCACAGGACCAGCCAGGGGCCAGCTGGGGAACCACCCGGCCTCGGGGACTCGTGGCGACAGCCTGGAGCTGTCCCCACACACATGTGGGCCTCCTGCTTGTGTCTCCTGCCTGCCCACCCGCTTGCATTGCTTCGAGCTTCTCCTACCTTCCATCCACCTTTCTCCCTGCCTCTCAGCCCTTCCTGGCCCAGCCACGGTTCTCCTCCACAGAACCCCCCGGCCCTCGGGGCCCTTGGCCTCCTTTGGTTTTGGGCATCGAGAAGAGAGCTGGTGGTCTGATACAGAGCGGCCCAGACAGACGGGGGGGCCGGCTCCTGTGCCCTGCTGCCCCCCCCCCCTTACGGAGCCTCTTCCTCCTGCTCCACCTGCCAGCCGGCCTCATGGGGACCCCCCAGCCGTCGGGGGCCGGCCCCTCCCACCCACAGTGTGGCCTTCCAAACCCAAGCCACGTCGAGGTCATGGCCCTGGGACAGCTGACCCCGTCCTGAGCTGCAACCTTACCTTGAAAACCCTGTCTCTTCAGGCTCTCGTCCACAAGAGGGTCCCCGGAATCCCTCTCTGGGGGCGGGGGGAGGGGGAGAGAAGCCAGGGTGAGCAGCCAGCTCCTGGGACCCCGGGACGGAGGTGGTATCTTTGGGGGGGAAACGGACAGGAAGGGCGGTGGGGAGTGTCACGGGAGGCGGGACCAGGCTAGAGGAAGGATGAGGGATGGGGGCACAGAGCTGGGACCCCTCCCACAGCCGGCCGGCGCCTCAGCCCGTGACCCTGCGCCGGGGTACCTTGGCTGTCCGGGATGGGCTCTTTGACTCCCTCGGTGAGCAGCTCGGGCCTGGAAAACACCACACAGAAGGGCAATCGCTCGGGCCCCTCCGGGCCTCCCTGTACGGCCTCATTCTGCACCCCTGAGCCTGTCTACACAGCTGCGCAACAGGCCCTCCCGGCTCTGGGGTCCCCGTCCCTCCCTCCGCCCCCAAACCTGTCCTGCGGACCCCCGCCTGAGATCGGGGGGCCGTGCCGGGCTCTGAGGATCCAGCCCAGAGGGAGGGCAGCCTGACCCAGACCAAGTGGAGGGGACACTGTCACTCGGTTCTGGGACGCTGCCCATGGGGCCGCTGTGAAGCACGAAGCAGTCGCGGCTGACCATGTGCAAGATCTCGAGGGGCAGGGGAGGTCCGGGTTTCTGGGGGACACCTCAGAGGTGCTGTGTCACTCAGAGTCGGGGCCCTGGGGACCAACCCCCATTGTGCACTCACATCTGTATCCCTAGACCCTACAAAGCCCTTCCCAGATGTCGTGGAACCCTCCTGACGTGCGGGAGGCGGGTCTGTTTCCATTGCCCCATTTACCAGATGAGGATACAGGCACTGAGAAGGTGAGCATGGTGCCTGAGGCCCTCAAGGCCTGCTCCGCTCCTGACTCTCACAGGGGACAGTGGGGGTGCCAGGCTCTACTTTCTGGGCCTCAGTTTCCCCACAAGGAGAAGGCGGAGAGGTAGTGTGTGTGCAGAGGGGTTCTATATGTAGTCTGAGGCCTTTTCCAGCTCTGGAGGCCATGCTCCAGGCCGGGGCTGTGCCTCCTCCCTCCTCACTCAGGCCTTGTGAGCCCAGCTCTAGGCAGATACCCAGGTGCCCGCTGCAAGGAGAGGGACCAAGTCCTTTTCCACTGGCCGCCTGACCTTGGCGGGGGGGGGAGGGGGTTGCCCTGAGAGTCTGGCCTTTGTCTCCCTTCTAGGCCAGGTCTCCTCTGTGCCACTGCTTGGCCATCCCCGGGACGGGGAGCTCATTTCCTTCCTGGCAGCCTCACCCACAGACCCTGGTTCTGCTACCTGTCCCACTCCATCGTCCCCTGTCCGCCTTCCTCTGGCCAGCCTGTGCTCCCCTCAGCCTGCCTCAGATCCCAGACCGTGCCTCCCTCTCTTAGAGTGGACAGGCCTGCTCTAGCTGGACAAGTCTGCGGTGAAAACGGCATTTGGAGTCAGTGCTATGTAATAGTGAGTTTGGACCCTGCATCCTGGGACATAACCTCTCATCTTTGGTATTTCTCAAGGGACAGGAATATCTGAGTTCTTACTCCTGGTGGGACCCCGGGATCATACCTAAGTTTATGTTAACCAGTGACTCGGGATTCTGGAAGACAGACCCTGTGATCAAAGGACTGGGGCTTTGAGTTACCTGATACCGCCCACCCTCCTGATTTCTAGGGAGGAGAAGGGGCTGCAGACTGAGCTCCATCACACAGCCAATGAACCAATCAAGCATGAATCCTAATAAAGATCGTGGGCCCTGAAGCTCGGAGCTGGAGGGTGACATGTTCTGATAGCGTGGGGACCTTGACTTTCATGTCTGTTTCGCTGGTCTTGATTACAGTATCCTTGATATAAAACTGTAATTGTAATACAATGCTTTCCTGAGTTCTGGGAGGTGTTCTAGCTAATTATTGAGCCCCGGGGAGTCATGGGGAGCCTCGGATTCTGAGCCACTTGCTCAGAAGCATAGGTGGCCTAGGGACCCCTAAACTTGCAGCTGGGGTCTGCTAACGCCCGGTGGTCAGTATCAGAACACACTGTAGCATTACATGAGCCAGAACCTTTCACCATGACTTCCCTGGGTAGCAGTCTCCTGTCTGTGTGAATCCACCCATGATTTTCAATTTCCAAAGGGTTTCTTAACTTTGGAGAATTGAATGAAAGCAAGGGACCCTCTCCCTAGAAGGAGACACAGAAGAAGATGAAGACTTGGCATGCAAGTTCAAGGGTCAGGGTAAAGAATGCTTCCCGACCAGAGGTTTAGGAAGTTTAATTTGATTTTGTAACAGTTACACGACCTGTAACTGGTCGTGGTTGTCCTGAGTATCGTCTAAAAGGACGTGGAGCTCAGGTGCAGCGGAAAGAGTGACAATCAGGGAGCGATGTCTCCTGTAGGTGGTTTCTCACGTTTATAAACATGCAGCTGACCCTTCAGCATGGGTTTGAAATGCACGGGTCGACTTAGATGCATGCTTTCTTCAATACAGAACTGTAAATGCATTTTCTCTTCTTTATATTTTCTTTTCACGTTTCCTTTTTCCTAGCTTACTTTATTATATGATCCTGTATGTTGTATATGTAACATAAAATACATGTCAATCGACTGTTTATGTTATTGGTCAGGCTTTTGGTCAACAGTAAATTGTCAGGAGTTTGATTTTTTTCCTTTTTTGAAGATTTATCTATTTTAGAGAGGGGGGGAGGGGCAGAGGGAGAGAGAGAGAATCTCAAGCAGATGCGCCATCAAGCGTGTAGCCCAACGTAGGGCTCAATCCCCGGACTGCAAGATCATGACTTGAGCCAAAGGCAGATGCTTAACCAACTGAGCCACCCAGGCGCCCCTAATCTGCTTATAGTAGACACTCAATGTTACATTTGTTTCAGGTCTAAGTAGCTAGGGAGTCAGAAGTTTTACATGAATTTTCAACTACATAGGGACTCGGTGGGGAGCAGCACTCCTAACTCCCATATTGTTCTAGAGTCAATTCTTACATATGTATTTTAAAAATTTTATTTAATTATTTGACAGAGAGAGCGGGAACACAAGCAGGGGGAGTGGGAGAAGGCGAAGCAGGCTTCCTGCTGAGCAGGGGGCCCGATACAGCGCTCGATCCCAGGACCCTGGGATCATGATCGGAGCCAAAGGCAGATGCTTAACTGACTGAGCCACCCAGGCACCCCAGGTCAATTCTTTATTTTTACGGGTTGAACTTTGTCTCCTCCAAATTTCATATGTTAAAGCCCTGACCCCCCAGTACCTCAGAATGTGACTGTATTTGAAGATGGGGTCTTTATTTATTTTATTTTAAAGATTTTATTTATTTATTTGACATGACAGAGATAGGGATCACAAGTAGACAGAGCGATAGGCAGAGGGAGAGGGAGAAGTAGGCTCCCTGCTGAGCAGGGAGCCCAATGCGAGACTCGATCCCAGGACCCTGGGATCATGACCTGAGCCGAAGGCAGCGGCTTAACCGACTGAGCCACCCAGGTGCCCTTATTTTATTTTTTTAAGATTTTATTTATTTATTTGACAGAGAGAGATCACAAGTAGGCAGAGAGGCAGGCAGAGAAAGAGGAGGAAGCAGGCTCCCTGCGGAGCATGGAGCCCAATGCGGAACTCCATCCTAGGACCCTGAGACCATGACCTGAGCCGAAGGCAGAGGCTTTAACCCACGGAGCCACCCAGGCACCCCGAATATAGGGTCTTTAAAGAGGTGGTTAAATTTCAATGAGGACATCAGAGCGGACCCTTATCCCCTGCCTGGTGCCCTTGTAAGAAGAGATTAAGTCCCATAGAAAGAGACGCCAGGGATGTGTGCACACGGAGAAAAGGCCACTTGGAGGCACAGTGAAGAGGACAGGCATCGGGAGAAGCCAAACCTGCCAGGACCTTGACGTTGGACTTCTAGCCTCCAGAACAGTAAGAAATAAATTTCCGCTGGGTAAGCCGCTTCCCATCCGTGATGCTCTGTTCTAGCAGCCCCAACAGGCCAATATGCATGCATACATATGTAGATAGAAGATCAATCCGTATGCTCTATGGAGATGAAATTTCATGCCATAACATTCACTTTCAAAGTATGCCAATCCATGGTTTGTAGTATGTTCATGCAATTGCTGATACAGCTGTACTTCTACCTGATTCCAGAACATTTACATCACCCCTTTCCCCAAGGCACCCTTCTCTAAAGTAAGATCAATGACAAGCGGCTCTTTTATGCTTAATATTCCCAACGGTATTTTCTGCCGATTTTTATTTTTTAATTTAATTTCATTTAATTTTATGCTGAATTTTAAAATGAGAAATAACAAAATAAACATACTAAGGGCCCAATCTCTCAGAATCACCAGCAAGGCCACCCCCAAACACTGCACCCAGCAAAGCTCATCACGTTCCCTATGTGAGTCCTATTCTTCGCTTGGCTTTCAAGAGACTGGAATCGGTTAAACTTACTCTTTAAAACGGTTATATTTTTAAAGACACGAAATCCTCATCCAGACAACTACATGAATGAATCTCAAAAGGTAAGTGAAAGAAGCCAACTCAAAAGGCAGCAACCAAATCAAGACACTTGGAGAACATTCTGAAAAAGGCGAAGCAACAACAGAAGAGAGATCGGCGGTCGCCAAGGGACACAAGGGAAGGTTTTAGGGGGATAGGGCTGTTCCGTATTTTTTCTTCTTTTTTAAATTTAATTTTTATTTACTTATTTTTTATTATGTTACATTAGTCACCATACAGTACATCATTAGACTGTCCCGTATCTTGACAGCGGTGGTTGTTCTATGACGCATGAGCTTGTCAACGTTCAAACAGGTACGTATATACCTAAAACCGGTGAATTTTACTGAATGTCATTAAATAAACCCGATGTTAAAAAAAAAAGCCATCTCGATGGAGTACTTAGAGTGTGCCAGGCCCTTTGCTGAGCTTGACTTCCATTGCCACTCTGGGAAGTGCTATGATGCTTCCTGGTCAACAACTCCCCCACCCCCAGAGCAAGCTGCCCAAGGTCACGGGGAGGAGCCAGAGGTCCGGACTCAGACCCAGGAGACTGAGACCCAGGAGATGGCCTCTCAAGTCTGTCAGAGAGCCAAGGGGCTAACCGGCCTCCCTTTCTAAGTATAAAGCCGTGTGAACAAATGCTTGTGAGCACAGGAGGGAGAAGCTGCGTCTGCACTGAACAATGAGAAAAAGGTCAGCCCGTGAGGATGTGCATGAACTTGGCTTCTCCCGCCGGGTCACCCAAGTGCTTCCGATTCTCAGTTTGCAGGATGGATGTGGCAGGCAGACCCCATGGGGCACGTCCAGACAGTCCCATTATCCACCTGCCATCCCCCGCCGCCCCCAGAAGGCCCCCAAGCCCCATGCCCTGCAAACATAACATACATCAAACCCCACTCCAGACCGCGGCCTTCACCTGCACTACCCCATCTCAGAGAATGGCATCATTGCCGCCCCAGGTGCTCAGTCTCAACCCCAAGCCATTCAGACCCCCCTTTCTTGCACACCCCACATCCAACGTATCAGCAAATCTGACAGCCCACCTTCAGAATACTGCCTGACCGCGACTTCTTACCAAGCCACCACCCTGTCCCCGGGGCCAGAGCAAAGCCTCCTCGCTGGTGCCTGCTTCAGCCCTGCCCACAGCCCCCAGGTCCCCTTCTACCTCTCAGCTGGAGAAAAAAAAGTAAAGACCAGACCGTTTCATATTCTCCTTGGAATCTTCCACTGAGTTCTCATTAAATGTAAAATAAAATCTGGACTCTTTAAGCCAGGCTAAGACCCTGTATGATCCGGCCCCTGCTCCCTCCTAGGCTTTATCACCCTCCCCTCACTCACTGTGCATAACCACGCCGGCATATCACTGGCCTTCAAACACGCAAGCATGCCCCTGCCCCAGGGCCTTCGCACCTGCTCTTCCCTCTGCCCGAATGCTCTCTCACCAGATGTTGGCATGTTTTGCTAACTTAGATAGGTTCCTCCTGCCCCTCTCTGCCCCTAGACCCTAGCATTTATCTCTCCCTGACATTATATGGTAGTCTTAGTCAACGAGACTCGCCAACTCAAGGGCAGACCTCAGCACGTGCTGCTTCTCACAGCCTGGAATGCAGCTGGCACTCAAGACGTATCTGCTGCAGGAAGGAACCCCATATGTGTTATCTGAGTCTCCTGGAGCACCCCCCCACCCCCCTTCCTCCTGGTGCAAACCAGGCCCCAGGGGGTGAGTGCCCTGCCCCACGCCCCATCACCTGCCATGAAGGCATGCCATGAATCTCCCAATTTGGGGGCCATCTGCTCCCCTAGAGGGGAGCAAACTCTTAGGACTCTCCTTTTTCCTGTCACTTTCAAGCAAACCAAGCCAAAACTGACATGACCTAACAGTATCACACAGTAGCAACAAACAGGTCACCCCCACCAGACTTTCCCCCTCCTGCCTTAAATCAATAGCTGTCTCCACCTCTTCCACAGGGACTTTATGTCTGAGCTGGGCTCACAGGCTGCATATGCAGAGCTCCTGGGCCCTCAAAGGCCCACCACTGCCACTGCCACCGCCTTATTTTCCCATCTTGGTATAATGGGCCATTGCCATCAGCTGCACCCCGATGCCCCTGGCCCAGAATACACACAGGCCCAGAGAACGTGCAGAACGGTCCAGGAGAGGAAGCCAGCGGGCAGATTCCCATCCCACGTGGAAGACAAACTGGCGGGCTGCTTTGGGTCTGGCAGGCCCGGGCAGGGTCTGGGCAACCTCCCGCCGGCCCTGCTGGGGCCAAACCCTATCTAACACCCCACTGTCTCAAAACAACAAAAAGGCCTGCCCCGATGTGAAGACCATTATGGCGCTCTGGCGCTCCTGCCAGGTGCCAGGCTGGCCCCCCACCGCCCCGGACGCGGCCAGGCCTTACCTCTTGATGACAAACTGGATGCTGTTGCTCGCCTCCAGGATCTTCCGGAGCTTGGCGATCCCAAAGCAGTTGGGCCTGCGGAGGGAGATGCCTTCAGGCAGCCCCACCACAAACAGCTCCTCTGGGTACATCAGGAACTTGGAGTAGGGCACCTTGACGGGCTCCGAGATGCCAATGGCTTTGGCTGCAGAGACACGGCTGATGTAGGGCATCCGGGACTGCGGGGCCACGAGCCCTGGTTCTGGCCTCCCGTGTCTGTGCGGGGGCGGGGGGGGGGCGCAGGTGCCAGGGCTCTCTCTCGAGTCAGTGCTGAGCTGACCCCCCCTACCCTCCTGAGAGGTGGGTACCGTGACCCCAGTCTGCAGGTAAAAGACGGGGAGCTCAGAGGGGACGGGACACGAGGACACAGGGGTTTCGTGAGATGGGAGAACTTGCGTGAAGCCTCTGGTCAGTGCCCGGCAAACCACTGGAGCCTAATAAAAGAACAGCCTCCCCTGCCCACCCTGCCCCCATTCTCTTTCCCTGACTCTCGAGTGGGAAAGGTCTTGCCATGGACGCATCCTCCTGAGGACCCTGAATGAGGGTGTTCGTAAGGACAGAGGGGCGGTTACGGTAGTGGACAGAATGGGGTCTCCAACCTGAGGCCGAGGCCGACCGGGTGCGGGCAGGTGATGGAGAAGGCCAGGGGCTGTGTTGCAGGGGGATGGTTTCCCTGGGTGTCCCCATCCCCTTCCCAGAGGGCCCTGGCCCCTCCATCTCCCCCCTGCCTTGTCCCAGAGCAGGGAGCAGCGGGGGCCCGAAGACCCTCGGCAAACAGGGCAGCTGGAGGGAGGGCGTGCTGCCCGGGACCTCGGCCGGCTCCTGGCTCACCGTATCGCGTGTTGAAGAGCAGCTCCACCTGCTTCCGCAGGGGCCGGATCACGTCACCGTGGCTGTCTGGAAGGCAAAAGGCAGCCTGTTGGGCCTCCCTGGGGGGCAGCAGCACCCCGCTTCTCAGCTTATGCCCCAGCTCTCCCAGCACCAAGAATGACCCCGCACTGGGGCCTTGGAATGGGGGAAGGCCAGGGTGGTGGTGGTAGCAGGTAACCTATTTCCTCAGAAATGGCACCCCCAGAAGGGTCCACCATTTCTGAAATCCAATGTCTGCTTCTAAAATCAGGTTGAAGGTCTGAAGATTTGGAAGATTTTGCAGCCTAAGCAGGACCACACATCTTTTTTTTTTTTTTTTTTTTTTTTTCATTTGACACAGAGAGAGAGATTACAAGTAGGCAGAGAGGCAGGCAGAGAGAGAGGAGAGAGGAGGAAGCAGGCTCCCCGCTGAGCAGAGAGCCCGATGTGGGCCTCGATCCCAGGACCCTGGGATCATGACCTGAGCCGAAGGCAGCGGCTTTAACCCACTGAGCCACCCAGGCGCCCAAGACCACACATCTTTCGAAGTGTGTGTCATTCTAAACTGGCTCAGGAAGTGACTTAACTAGTGGGTGAATGAAAAGCCGGCACATTGAGTACGCTGCCACCAGGTGGCGGTGGACTTTTCCACCCCCAACAGAGGTCAGGCTGGGTTTCTCTCCTCCCACACTGACTCACATTCCATTCCAGGGGCAGGTACTCCCAAGAGGAAACAGACCCATCCCCACTTTGATCTCTCTTCCTGCACAACTCTCACTCAGCAGGAAGGGAATGAGCGGTGTTCCTGAGTGTGAGCAGGTCTGTTGGACACAAAGCCAATTTTGTGCTTTCCGGCCTCAATACTACTTGCTCAGACTCCAGACTTAAAGCCTTTGTGATAGAAGCAGGGTGTGTATAAAAATAAAAATAGAGAATGCTCTGCATTTCCCTTACCAGAAAGAGCTGCTTATATCTCTGACCAGGTACCTCCTAGTTCTAGAACACAGATCTATAAACCTCCTCCCACCTTAGGCAGGCCACAGGATTCCCACCTCCAAACGGGGTGCTGGGAGGGATGGTGTGGAGGGAACCAGAAACAACAGAGACAGGAAAAGTGGAGGGGGGGGAGGGGAGATGGGGTGAAAGGTAGGAAGTAGACAGTGCCTCACCCTCTACGGGCCTCTCCTCGGGCCGCGGGTCCTCGCTGGGGCCTTTCTCTGAAAGAGAACAGGGGTACCAGGAAGCCACGGGCATCGTCTCCCGGGCCCTTTGCCGCAAAGGTCAGGCCAAACAGTGAGGTGCAGAAAGCTGACTCTGGAGCAGAGCACAGCGACCCCCCGGATGGGATCAGGGACCACGATCCTGTACAGACACCCCACCCTTTTCTTCACACAAAGAGGCCAAGTTCAGAGCCAGGTGTCTGAGCACATTCGGTTGACACCCACTGGAGCCCAGACCCACGTCAGTTGGTCCTCTTTCCATGTGCTAGGTTCTACTCAGGCACTAGGACATGAGGGGACAAGACAAAATCCTGTCCTCTTGCTGTGACACCAGATCAAACACAGAAGGCCAGTCAGCAGGGATGCGGTGAAGACGGCTGGACAAGGGGAAGGCAAATGTGGACAGGGGCATGGAGCTACCCCAGGTCAGATACTCCACAGGGCTCTCTGATGAGACGGCACTGACCTTCGCCTAAGCTCAGAGCAACAGACCCAGCCTCATGCCCAAGCAGCCAGGACGTGGCGTGTGAACAGGGGAGTACTGAAGCTATACAGGGGTGGGGGCCCCTGCTGCCCCGTTGTGGGGGGAGAGAAGGGAAGGCTTCCCACAGGAGGGGAGCACCTGCGCTGGAGACAAGGGTCTAGGAAAAGCAGTGAGGGAGAGGGATGCAGGCAGGGAGGGAGGAGCAACGTGGGGGGCAGTGGCAAACTGAGGTTTTGGCTGGAGGAGGAAATCCATGTGCACGGACACCGGGACTGGGGTGTGGGGGCAGCCATGCTGCACGGCCTCCCTCTGCAGCACCCCTTTATGGCCAGGGCTGGGGCCAGGAAGGCATCAAGGGTTGGTCAGTACTTGAAACAACCAGGAGGAGGCTCTAATTCGGGAAGCTTGCCGGCACTGTGTCTAAGCGCCTTCAAGGGCCTGTTTTAGCCCACGACATGCAGCCGAGCTGGAGAGTGGTGGAACAGGTGGAGCCCAGGTCTGCTCTCCTGCCAGCTCTTGGAGGGAGTGTGTGGGGGACAAAGGAGACAAGGCACAGTCCCCTGTCCCAGGCGGGATGGTGGGCTGGAAGGAAAGGAGCTGATCCCGGGAGAGCTGGCAGGAGTCCAAATTCGCTCAGGATGAAGGATGAGCCTGCACCTGGGATCACCAGACAAGCCTGAGGTTTGGGGCTCAGTATGGAAGGTTCTGGAGGGCCGCACTTATGCTTAGCCCACTTGAAAAGGTTGAGGGCCAACCCCGGGGCCTCAGGCCTCAATCTTCTGCAGGGAAATGAGCTCACTGCGGGCAGGGGATGCTGGGCCCTCCTGACTCTGCCTGAAGGCTTTCCTCTGGCTTCAGGAGCAGGCCCAGCAACCTGGGAGAGGCCGAATTTCCTGGAAACATCTCTCAGCCAATGACGTTGGGTCATTTGGAGGATCACTACCCCAGCTCCCTCCTTAGGGGCCTAGGGCGTGTGGTTTACGTGGCTCTCAAGCCCCCTGGCTCAGCTGTGCACAGTGTAACGGGCCTGGTGACACTCCTGCACGGTCCCTGTCCCACCTCCCATCCCACGGTGGTGTGCCCGGATCTCGTCCTGTGCCAGCAAGCAGAGCTTTATCTCACAGTCAGCTTCTAGAAGGTCCTGCTAATCAACTGGTTTTTTTGCGTTTTGTTTGATGCATTTCCAGAAAGGCTGGCGGGGAGACAGGGAAGGAGGAGTCTGGTGGGACCAGTAGGGCCACAAGGGACTTTTCCCAGGCAGGGACCTGCAACAAGGGGTCAGGTAACCGTCAGTCCCAGGAGAAGGAACTGCCCAAGTGTCATGAAGGTTACAAGATGGCCTGCAAGGACATGAGGGGGAGACCTGGCCAGGGAGTCTGTCCCTGCTGTGAGCTGGCCGTGAAGCATAGTCCTGGGAGTAGCAACAAGGAACTGGGGTCCGTCTGGAGCCGGGGCAAGAGAGGACCCACCCCTACCATGCCCCCGAATCCAGGTGTCCTCGGCCCCACGAAGGAGGGGCTTCTGGAGGGCCGGGGCCACTCCTGGGGGGCTGTGACCCATGTGCTTCCAAACGTGGGGAACCCACCAAATTCTCTACCCAGACGTCAGGGGCTGGGTTATCCACTGGCTCGCCGGCCCCCATTTTCCACTGTGAATAAGTGGCGACAGATATGATCAAGGACACGCTAAGTCTCCCTGAGCTCTAGAGATGTCCAAGGCACCAGGTAAGGGAGGGAGGGACGTGTGCAAAATCGTAGCCACAAGCCTACACACACATGCAGAAAAAGGACACAGGAAGGATGAAGGACACAAAACTAGCAGCGGCTCGAGGAGGAGGCAGGGAGCCCCTCTGTCTGGGCTGTAGAGCCCGGCAGCATTTATTTTATAATGCACACGTGTCGGCAGAAAAAGCCCACGCACGGACACACACACGCACATGCCTCGTTCTAACCCACGGAGGTCTTGAAGGCCTCAGAATCTTCCTACTTTGTTCGGTTTTGAGTGGGGTGCTGGGAAAGGAGCCTCAGATGGGCAGTCAGCAACCTGGGCTCCAGCCCAAGGCTGGGGGCCTTTCGGGAGGTGGACAGGCCGGACCGGACCTCAGGTTCCCAACCTCTATCACGTCGAAGAGAAGCCATTCCAGTAGGTCCGCTGGTCCACAGCCGCTGGCCCCATGGGGTCCGGACGGAGAGGGTTACCCACGATCATCCCCAATGGGCACTGGGACCTGGGCGGCTGGGCCCCTCTGTCAGCTCATCCCCAGCCCCGGATCACCTGAACGCCGCCCCCCAGTTTCTCCACAGTCAAGTCTGGTCCCACTCAACCCATCGAGAACAGTCTTTCTTCGTGACCAAGGTATTAGAAGCCCGTCCCAACTGATTGAGGAGACGAAAAAGACACACCACTTCACCTCACGGAGCTACTGTTCTAGCAGTTTCTTCCTTGTTGTTTGTTTAACCAGCGATTAGGTTTTCAACAGTTGCAAACACAGCGGCCTCGCGCCTTCACAGGCTCTCCCCGCTCGCTGCCTATTTTTGGTGGCTGCCGACGGTCCATCAGGGGGATGCCACCAACAGGTCCCCGTCCTTCGTTACCAGTAACGTGGCTGTGAACACCTCCGTGAGGAAGACGTGGTCCGGGTTTCAGATCGTCTCCTAGGACCGGACCCCGGGAACTCCCAGGGGGTGCTCGTTCTGACGGCTCATCAGGTTGACCAATTTCTCGAAAGAGCAACTTGGCAAGCTACCTCCTTGCCAGCACCAGGAGGGCCTCCATTTCCCGACACACTCAACAAAGCTTCCACCCGATTCAGGGGTGCAGAAGAGACGCGCCCTTTCTGTTTCCCTGAGGCTGCGTGTCTTCGCGATGCTTGCCGTCTCTTTCTTTCTTCGGGTGCGATCGTCCGTGTTGCAGCGGACGCTGGGTTGCACCGCTCGGGTCCCCTTCCAGGGGTGACTCCGTCTCACGACTGACCGAGAATATCCTAGATCAACTCTGAACAACACCAAGGGGACATTCTGGCGGCAGAGCCTCCCGTGGGGTGACAGAGGCTGTCGGTGGGGCTAGAGTCACGCCTCCACCTCCCTCTCGGCCCCCCACGCTCCCACCCCCTCTTAGTTAAGATGCTGAGCCCAAAGGCGGCCCCTAGTAACTCCCCACCTGTTAAATGCCAGCTCCGACTCTGTTCCTTGGGGAACACTACCTATGTGACATGTGTCCTTGGGCTGTGAATTTTTCCTGCGGGTCCAGCCCAGCGTTCTGGTCTCTGAAGGCCACAGGGAATGTCATTCCCAGGTGCACTGCCTGTCCTCTCGCAAGGCACCTGCCAAGTGCGTTATCTTGCCGGCTAAACTACCTTTACCCGACTGACTAATCAATACAAAAAGAAGGACTGAGTCCCTCCCCACCCCACCCCACCCCCGCCAGGACACGATGGGAAAACTCCCCCAGGAGGAGGCTGGGGTCCCTGTGCAGCCCCACTTCCCCAGCTGGCCCGCGATTGCCCCCGGATCCGGAAGTCCCATGAGCCGACTTGGTCCTGATGAATGAGCTCACACTGGGTTCCTTCTCACGGTTCGGTCGTCTGTGTGGACATCGGCTTCAGAACCAGGCCCGGGACGGGCACGTGCTCCACCCGTCTGCAGCCTGGACAAACCCTCCTCCAGAAGTCGGTTTTCCATGGTCGTCAGCTCATCTTCTGTCCCCCGCCACCTCTGGGGCTGCAGGTGGGGGACCTCGGGGCTTATCAGAAGCTAGAGACCTACAGGCTGGCAGACCCTGCGTGTCGCCTCACCGAGCGGGACTCCCGCGGCCTCTTCCCGCTCTCCTGTTTCCAGACCATTCTCCCTGACGAAGACAGGAGCGGATGAGGAACAGAGACGTTCTGCTTTTATTCTGTCGTGAATGAACACGGTGCCACCGGCCTGGCCTGCAGGAAACCTTCTATTTTTCCTGTCATGTGTCTATTTTTGGTCGGGGGCGGGGAATTTCTCAAGTGCAGCAAAGCACACCGAAGGATATTATAATAATAAACACCCATGTATCCACCAGCCGGAAGGAGTATGTTAGCATTTTGTCATTTTTGCACCCGATTTTTTAAGAAAACATTAAACGACACTGTTTTGATGTTTCCAAACTTACATCAATGCTGTGTCACTGCCCTGCCGCAGCTGGCTTTTCACGTTGAACGTTCCATTTCTGAGACCTCTTTGCCCGTTTATTTAATTTCACAGTTTTCATGTAATCTCTATGCCCCACGTGGGGCTCGAACGCACAGCCCTAGATCAAGAGTCCCAGGCTCTATGAATTGAGCCAGCCAGGTGCCCCCCTGCGCTGTTCATTTAAATGCCACCTGCTGTATGCTTTTGAATGGTATCCTTGGGCACCCCCGCCTTCCGCTCCCATTAAGCCTGGGTATCGCGCACACGGGAAATAAACAGAAGCCAGTCCGGTCTCCTTCTTCGAGTTTCGTGGCCTGGTTCTGGATCCTGTATTTACAAAGCTTTCCAAATTTGAACTGAGTACTAACATCATTTTCTAGCCTCTCTGTGAACCTTGTGTCCTATACTTAACAAACTGTCTGTCTCTGTGATAACCAACTTCTAAAAAACTTCACCGAGGGGCGCTTGGGATTGAGCCCCGAGTTGGGCTCCATGCTCAGCATAGAGTCTGCTTGAGATTCTCTCTCTCCCTCTGCCCCTCCCTGCATGCTTGTTTGCACTCTCTCTCTCAAATAATCTTTTATTTTCTTTTTAAGATTTTATTTATCTGTTTGACAGAGAGAGAGAGGGAACACAAGTAGGGGAAGTGGGAGAGGGAGAAGCATGCTTCCCGCTCACCAGGGAGCCCGATGCGGGGCTTGAGCCCAGGATCCTGAGTGAGCCACCCAGGTGCCCCTTAAATAAGTAATCTTTAAAAAATAAATAAAAACCTTTACCTATAATAATTCTTACTTTGTCCTCATTCCCCTGCAATTTATCCTCAACCCCATGGTCAGAGTAAACACGGTTAAAATCGTCACTTGTTAGCTCCAACCACCACCCAGCCCATGAGGAGGTTTCTGTCTCCTCAGAGTCAAGCCCCTGTTCTTTCCTTTGACATACTTGCCTTACATAACCCATACTATCACCTACCTGCCTCCCTGACCTCACCCTCCCCACCTCACTCTGTGCCAGCCACCCTGGTCACCTTGCTTCTCCTCCATAACTCATAACCCACCACGGGGCCTTTGCACATGCTATTCCTGCCGTCTACAAAGCTCTTTCCTGACATCCAGTGGCTCCCACCTCCTTTAGGTCTTTGCTCTAAAGTCTCTTTCTCAGTGAGGTCCTCTCTGACCACCTAAGTCCTGTAATAACCACTGCACCCCTGCCCCTCACACCTCCCCCTTCTAGCTTTGTGCCCCCCCCCCGCACTTACCACCCTTTGACTTGCTATTTTACTTCTCGATTTGCTTACTCTCTGTCTCCCCGCACTAGGAACACAGGGACCTTGGTGTGTTTGGTATACCGCCCCGTCCTTAGCACCTCGCACAGGACCTCCTGGGACATAGTAGGTGCTCAGTACATAGTTGTTGAACAAATAAGCAAGTTAATTCACGTGGGGGCTCCTGGGAAAGATGCAGAAGCCAGACTTCATATAAACCAAGGCCAACTTCAAGTATCCAGAGAGGAACCTAGCCCGCACGGGGAGTCAGGCACACACTGGGTTTTCTCTGGGGGCATCCTGGCCCACCCCTCTCCCCATGATGCCCTCGGGAGCTGGGTACCCAGCCCATTTCTTACCAGTCAGCATCTCCATCCCATAACCAGAATCTTCTGAGGGCAGATGCCCAGGCATTGAGTCTGTCATCTCCTCAGAAGTGGGTGAAGGGTCTGGAGACAAAATGACACCAGCATCTTGTGCCTATCCTGCCCTGTCACAGTGCCTCGGGGACCCCCAGCCCCGTGTGACCGCAGAGCAGGACCCTTAAGGAAGCTGAGCCCCGGAACTCTAGGAGGACAGCTTTAGTGACCAGCTGTGTCAGAGGCCAGGCGGGGGCCCCAGGGGTGTGGGACCCCTCACTGAGCCTCCAGACACCACGTGTACCCTCTTTTTCACAGACGTGGAGACCGAGGCTCAGGGGCCTCCAAGTCTGAAGTCAAACTCAGACCCTCCTGTTCCCATACCGCTTCTTCTCCTCCCTCCCCCCTTATAAATTCCAGGGGAGCCCGGCCTGAGAGGGCAGGCAGTGTGTGTGGGCGGGTGGAGAGCACGTTTAAGAAGGCCGGAGCCAGGACTGTCAGTGCAGAGCGGAGACCCAGCTGTAGGAATTCATGCCAGACCCTGCCGCTCTTGGGACCAAACCAGAGAAACAACGCCCTGGACACCCCCTCTAGGCCCTGGGGAGACAGAGAGGATAGCCCAGGAGGGGACATGGTGGTTCTGGCCGGTCCAGGGGCGGGAGCTGCTTGATTCCTGGAAGTTCAGGCAAGGCACCCTTCGGATACCTGTCCCTTACCTGGGACGGTGACCTGAATAATGTCTAGATCCTCTGGCTCAATTTTAATGGGCCTCAGCCCACTCAGCTCCCCAGAAGTTCCTGTGAGGGGGGAATGAGGGATCCAGTTAGGTGCGGGCATGAGCTTGGCTGCACACAGCAAACCATTCTAGAACATTCTTGCGTCTGCGACTTATTAGTAACGCTCCAGGAAAAGTCATGCCGGCCCCGAGCTCCTGCCCAGCCCAGGAGTGGAGGGTCATCAGGCAGGCCCTGAGGCCCATCTGGTATCTCCAATTTATAGGCCTGGCAACAGAGGCCCACAGAGGGAAGCCACACTTGGAAACAGTGGTGATGCCCGAATCCAGGTGTCCTGACTCCCCCACAATGCCACCCACATCCCACCTGCCCCTCCAGCCCCCCAGTGAGCTCCCAGCATGCTCGGAGGCCTTGGGGGTGGGGGGCAGGGATGGGCAGGGTAACTCATTAGTGCTGCAGGCTCATGGTCTCAGCTTGCCTCCCTCCTCCCCAAGGCTGCTGGGAGGGGAGACAGGGGGGTGCTGGTGGACGCCCTCCCACCCCAGGACACAGAGCAGGGTCCCGCTCCTCCTCACCTGGCCCACAGTCTTCAGAGACACCGTTTTTGTCTGACCTGTGGGAAGGAAGGAGGTGAGAAATGACCCAGCATCAGCCCTAGCCGCCTCCTCCAGGCAGTTGGGAGCCCGCGGTGGCTGCCAACTGCACAACCCCGACCGCATTCACCCCCGGCCCCACAGGACAGTCTGCCCTACGGGAGAGACGCCCAGGGCAGGGTCTCCCGGGACAGCAATCACCCGCCGCCCCATCCAAGATGCTCCCTATGCTGTGGTAAACGGTCTGGGTGTCCACCTTCCCCACCAGCTGGGAGCGCCTGAGCCCCGGCTCGGGCCACTGTGTGAGCCCCACCGCTGAGCACAGTGAGATGCGATCAGTGCTTCCTGGGGGGATTGAGAGCTGAGGGGCTACAGAGGTGTGAGAAGAGGGGTGGGGAGCAAAGAGGGGCAGGGCCCCTGGATGGATGATTCACTGACTTCATGGAGCATTGTGGGGAGGCGTGGGATGGGCATGGTGATTCTGGAATGAACGGGCCATCCCTGGCCCCCAGGAGCCCAGAGCCTGGGGGGGGCGCACTGGCAGATGATGGTGACCAGGCCGTGGGCTGTGTGCAGGGCCTCGTAGACACATAGGGAAGATGCTGACCTAGTCTGGGTGCCAGGGAAGGCTTCCAAGACACCAGGCGACATCTGGCGAGATCCTGAGCGGGGGATAAGACCTCTCCAGGTGGAAAAAAAATAGGCAAAGCCTCTGTTCTCCGTCCCTTCGGGTTCTCCCTGGTCCGCAGTGCGGTGAGGACACAAGGGTGTTTGTGTGTGTGGGGGGGTATCTGTGAAGAATGACCCTGTGCTTACACAGGGTGTGAGGGTGTCAGGAGCCGCTGGGCACAGCATCCTCAGGCCAGCCCCAGGCCTTGCTCCGCCCCGCAGGTGACACCGCCAGCCCCGAGTGCGGGAGGCGGTGGGCCAGGGGCAGGGGTGGCCTTGGCTGGCACTGACAAGGGGTGGGGTCTCACCGAGCAGTCCCCGGCAGCTCAAGGACAGCACCACGCGAGATCTCTGCAGAGGTATCCTCTGGTGGGCTGGCTGGCTCCAGCTTCGTGGGGTCTTTGGTAAACTTGTTCCCTGGGGGGAGAGGCGAGGGGAAGGTCAGGGCCAAGGGCCTCCAGCCTCCACTCGCCACAGGCGCCTGCACAGGGGCCTGTGGGAGGCTCTTGGGGTATGGTCTGGGCTCTGCCAAGCCAGGAAGGGGTCCTGGGTAGAGAAGGAATGCAGGCCCCAGTGCCAGACAAGGCGAGGGATCTGGGAGGATTGCAGGAGGAAGGAGCAGCCAGAAATGACTGTCCTGACCTCACGTTTACTCCTAACGCTGAGGGCACTCTCAGGAAAGAGGCCAAGTTGCCCCCAAGGCCAAACTACGAAACCATTCTCTCATTTAATTATGCCAGGAACTCAGAGAAAGATGCTTAATACCCCTCACCCAGCCATTTCACAGATGTGGAAACTGAGGCCCATAGGACCCTGGCCAAGGTCACAAAGCTGGTGGGAAGGAAGGTTGGAACCGGGACCCGGATACGCTGCCCCCCAAGATCTGTGCTCCCTTTGCTGCACCTGGCAGAGCCCGACTCTTCCTCCTGGGAGACGTGCCGCCCACTGGTGGGGGCCCCAGAGCCCTGGGTTTGCAGCCAGGCCTCACCCCTGATTAGCTGGGCTTTAGGGAAAAGAGCAGAACCCACTTCCTAGTACAGCACACGGTAGCTTTCTTATTCCTGAGGGGCTGTCTGCACCCGGGAGCTGGGGGCTGTGTCCCCCCCCGGAGGCGGAGGCCGCACCCAGGCGCCCTCCCCGCCCCAGGCCCCCGTGTGATGGTAGGACTTACTCGGCAGCTTCAGAACGGACTAGCCGCTCCCCACACGTACCTGTGAAAATTCGCTCATCAAACATCCTGGGGAGAGAGGAGAGACCAGCGTGAGGGCAATGCAGGCCCGGGGGGCCCCCAGGCTCAGGAACAGCCCTCCACGCCCCCTCGGGGACGCTCACTTGAGTCCCACACACGCGACTACCACCACGGAGCTGGTCCTGGGCTGGCCACATATAGGGCAGGAGACGGCGCGTTCCAGAGCAGCCAGGCACCCCAAACCACTTCTCCGCAGCCCCCCGCTGGTCCTGGAGGCTCCAACCTGTTCATTGTGGGGTCCCGGGGGCCTCTTCCCACCCTGAGCTCTCCGTGGCCACAGCTGGAGGATAGCATAAGCCCCTTTCCCGCCGGGGCCCCCTAGGCTTTTACCCAACGAGGCCCGTTTCTCAGTGACAGGCCTGGGGGCCGACCTCGCTCCCAAGAAGCTCTTTGTTATCTGCGCACGGAAGCCCTCGCCATGTTCTTGGAAGCCAACGGGGTGCAGGCGGGGAGCCCGTCAGGCAAGTGGGCAATGGGGGAGCCCCCGAGGGCCATGCCATCAGCACACAGACCACGGACAGGGGGAGAGGTGGCGGGGGGCCTGCGGCCATTCAGGACCCCTGCATCACCCCGCTAAGACGCCTGGAAGTCTGGGCCAGGAACGGGAGGGGGAAGCAGGAGGTCAGTGAGGAGCCGGGGTCACCCCACCGCTCCCCCTCGGGTGGGGGGGGCTGGTGTTCTTTCTGTTCCACCCCCCACCTTGGTGGGAGCCAGAGGGCTGGGGAGCCTTGGGCAGTGGGCACGCAGACTCTGCTACAGCCCCCGGACCAGCCTGGCCTCAAGAGCCAAGCGATGGCCAAGGCGGGCCCAGCGGGAAATCTAAACAGAGGCCAGAGTCAGTGTGGGAGGCAGAGGTTGGCCCCCCCTGCTGCTCCTGGGGCTCCCGTTTATCCGGAGCCCACGAGGCTGAGAAGCAGTCATGGGAGCAACTCTGGGGACAACTGACTTCTCTGAGGCCTGCTTCCTCAGCTGGGGATGAGGAAGCTGCCGGCCTCCACTCTGGTTTTAGGATCGATGGCGCTACCTGTGCCTCAGCAAGCCCGACGGGCACAGGCTCAAGACAGCGCGTGGCCTGCCCGGATTCCCGGGGGAGCAGGCAGGCAGAGGACAGGGAGCTCTGACGTGGCTCCAGGCCTGTGACAGACACCCTCGTGGGCTGCCCAGCCTGGAAGGCCCGCTTGACGGGCGCTGACCAGGGGCTGCTGACCCTCCTCCGAACACACCCCAGGCTTCTAGAATGCCTTCCAGACACTCTCCCCTCTTAGGTCCTGCCTGAGGTCGAAGCTACGTGTCTGCTCCTCAGCTGGAAACTTGGTTCCTCTTGCTGGGGGCTGGTGTCCTGGTGGGAACTGGGGTTTTGAGGGCCGGGGAGCCTGCCTGTCACCGCTAACAAGACCCGTAGCCTCATCAAGCAGCTTCTTCCCTGGAGCTTCCCCCATTCCGCAGACACTCCGGCCGGGGCAGAGACTCCACCCGCTGGCTGCTCCTCAGCCCTTCCTCCCGACCCACTTCTTTCGTTCTTTTTTTAAAAGATTTCATTTATTTATATGACAGAGAGAGAGATCACAAGTAGGCAGAGAGGCAGGCAGAGAGAGAGGAGGAAACAGGCTCCCTGCTGAGCAGGGAGCCCAACGCGGGGCTCGATCCCAGGACCCCGAGATCATGACCTGAGCTGAAGGCAGAGGCTTTAACCCACTGAGCCACCCAGGCGCCCCTGACCCATTTCAGCCTGGACCATCTCACATGCTCAGCTGACCAGGCTGGGCTTGGGAACCGCGGAAGATGTCCGGAGGGTTTAGAACAGAGCAGCCGCTGTTCTGTGCACGTCCCTCACATGCAGTCATCTTGTCTCCTGTAAGTGGCGTGAGGCGTGGACAACCACTAGCCCCGTTTCACAGAGGGGGAAAGTGAGGCACAGAGCAGTTAAGGACACACAGCTGGAAAAGGAGGGCCAGAACTCAAACTTGGGCTGTCGGCACCGATGCGCTTTACCATTCCTTTACACATGAGGGGGAGGAGGTCAAGGAAAAGGACTTGAGCTTATAGAGTGTCTACTATGTGTCATATATTATGTTGAAAAAAACTGGGGAGGGGGCGCATGAATGCATCACTGTCCTTATTTTTACAAATGAGGGAATAGGCTCAGAAGAGAGGCACCATTCAAGGTTATCATGCTGCGAGTGACTTTAGGCCCAATCTGCCTAATGCCAAAGCCGCTGCCTCCAGGAAGCCCCACAGGCTTTGCTGCTCAGACACCAATGACTAACAACTGGAAATATGGGCGCCTGGGTGGCTCAGTCGTTAAGCGTCTGCCTTCAGCTCAGGTCATGATCCCAGGGTCCTGGGATCGAGCCCCACATTGGGCTCCCTGCGCAGCGGGAAGCCTGCTCCTCCTTCTCCCACTCCCCTGGCTTGTGTTCCCTCTCTCGCTGTCTCTCTCTCTCTGTGTCAAATAAATAAAAAATCTTTAAAAAATAAAACAAAACAAAACAAAAAACCCAACTGGAAATCTGCTGTCCTCTTGTGCCCTGGACTCATCACTGGAGTGAAACCTCCCCCCACCCCACGCCAATGACTGGTAGTGGCCTCTGGGGATAGGTGGGGACTTTGCCTGCTGTTTGTCAAGTCTTCAGTAGAGCCCAGTAAAGGGCGTGGACTGTAGGAGGCCCGAGGCAAATACTAGTGAAGAATTAAATAAGCTATAGCTTAGATTGAGGGCATCAAGGTCAGCCACGGTGAGGACCCAAATACCACGGTCAGGCACACACAGGGACACCAGGACACCTGCAGCTTTCTTCTCACCTAGCCCCCCCTGCCCCCTCCCAAGAGTCAACTGAAGGAAACACACTTAGGCAGCAGCAAGAGAGAGTTAAGCTAGACAACAGTAGGCACTGCCTACTGGTGATTTCAATTCACCTCCAGAATGATTTGTCAAGTGGGACCCCAGAGTTGGGCTGTGAGGGCACAGGACACGGCTCAGATGTGGTCCCACTGGCACAAGGGAGCAGGCGAGAAGCTCCTCCTCCCCTCAGTAGGGACCCTCTTTGTCACCTCTATGGCCTCCCTGGCGAGCCCTTCCTGGTCCGGACTGACAATGCTCAGATCTCACCGGTAGCATCTCCACGGTAGCATACCCCACGTGAACTCCCCACCCCGCCCCTGCTTCCCCCGATCGTACACTCAGACACACGGAGTGATCCTGGCCTCCGTACTCCCATCCACATTCCCACATTCCATCCACTGGCAAACCCGGCTGAGCTCGGAATCCACCCCAAGTGCAGCCGCCTCTCTCCCTCCGCCCACCACGCCAGCCCAGCCCACGCAGGCCTCCTCCCGAGTCTCCCCACCTCCGGGCTTGTTGCCCACCCCCCAACCTCTGCAGTCCCGCTCTGGCCTCCAGCAATGCTGCAGGGGTCCTGCCCATCGCTCTCGGAGTAGGTCGTCAGCCCCTGCCGGGCCCAGCCTCCTTGCGGCCCGGGCAACTATCTGTTCATTCATTCACCCCACTCGCACATGCTGGGGGCACGCCCTCACACAGCTCCCGGACAGATGCCTGGGAGGCGGCAGGGGGCTGGACGCCACGGCCCCGGCCACCCCTCCATCTCTAAGATGGAGGAAGCATCCCGAGCAGTCTGGGCATTGCCTGGAGACCCTGATGCTTCCTGGGTGGTGAGTCCAAGCAGCAAAAACTCCCCTGCCGGAGTCGGGAGCCGAGGGTAGGCGATGGGCAGTAGCGGCCTCTCCCCCCACCCCCAACTCAGCCACCCTGGAGTGCATCCTGTCCTGCCCTCTCCCGGCCAGCCACACCTGCGCCCAGGGAGCCGGCTGCCTGGGAGGGCGGCCAGCCACCAGCAGGTGGGGCGGCCCTGCGGGTGTGAAGGGGAGAGGCAGGCCTGCCCCACCTGAGCTCAGGTGAGCTCCTTTCTAACAGCAGGTAAGTTCAAAGGCCTCAGGTCTTCTCTAGGGGGAGGAAAACACCTCTTACGAAGACCTGACGGAGTGCCTCCTTGGGCCAGGCTCCGTGACTCCATTTCCCGTTCAGGCCTCAGAAGAGGCCAGGAAGTGGAGAGGCCCGCACAGCTGCCAGGTTAAGGAACCCAACCACCCCTCCCCAGCCCACCTGTTCTGCTGGCCGGGTCCGAACCCATTCATTCCAAACCTGCACCATCAATACCTCTTGGGGGGGCCCCCCCAGGCCTGCTGTTGTCCCCGGCACCCCGAGCTCAGGCCCTGCACCCCACCCCGTACCTCTTAATGACAAAGTGGATGCTGTGTCGCTCCTCCAGGATCCGTTTCAGCTTGGGGACCCCGTAGGTGCAGGGGCGCTTGAAGGGGATCTTGTCCGGGATGCCCACAATCTCCACAGCCTCTGGGTCGCAGGCAATCTTCCTGTAGGGGACGGGGACCATGTGGTCCAGGCCCAGGGCTTCCGCTGGAAGGGCAACGGCAAGGCTGAGCACGGGACGGAAGCGGAGGGACATGCGAGGCCCCAGAGCTGCGGTCACCATGACCTTCCCCGACCCCTGCCCCTGCACCGCGCCGGCCATGCAGCAGCATGTTGCTTCCTCTTGGAAACTGCCCACGGGCTCCCATCCCCCTCAGCAACAGCCAAAGTCCTGCCTGGGCTTACAAGGCCCCACGTGACTGGGATCCCATCACCTCTGACCTGAGGTCCCTCCTTTCACCCCACTGCTCACCCTGGTCTCTTCAGCCTCCATGTTGCTTCCCTAACGGGCCAGACACACACCTGCCCCAGGGCCTTTGCACGTGCTCTTCCGGCTACTGAGATGCTCTTCTCCCAGATCACCATTCACTTCCCTTCCTCCCTTTCCCCATTCAACAGTCCCCTTCAATGTCACCTCATCAGCCGACAACAGCGCCCTCCATCTCTCCGACATAACCTGCTCTGTCTTCTATCCCCCATTTACTGTGACCTGACACTATAAACATATTCGTCTGTACGCTGGTTCACTGTCGAACGTCAGCTCCATGGGAGCAAGGGGCAGTCACTGCTCCACGCCTGGGATCTAGGCAGGATGGGACACAGGCTAGCTGCTCCCTGCATTCCGTGAGCAAATGAGGGACTAAAGGAAGCTTCTCAGCAGGACTCCTCTGGTCCCCCAGATGTGCTCTTTCTTCCAGGGAGGGGTCTGGCTTGACTCTCACTCATCAGTGATAGAAACAAGAAATGGACAACTTGGTCAACAGCGGTGTGGACAGAATCCGGGCTTAGGAACTGGTGACTCGTTCCTTTCTTCCTTCCAGAGCCGGTCCGCTTCCCTCCTGCCTCTCATCCCTCCAAATTCCCGCATGGGTCCCGTGTCCCTGGGCCCTTCCTCAAGCCCCTCCCCATGCTGGCCTTGCTCCTCAGACCACATGGTGCTTTGCCTGTGTCCCAGCAAGTGCCAGCCCCAAGCTGGCCTCCCCGGCGGCCACACCCTCACCGGGACGGGCAGAGCTGCCCAGGGCACTCCCTGGCGTGCTGTCAAGACTGTTTTCCTGTTGATGCAGCCAGGTCTGCGTCGGCGGCTTTGGCAGCCAGATCCTACTGTGAAGCCACACTTAGCTCGTTGTCAAATTAAACCCTCGAAATCTCAACAGCTGTCAAACCATTTCTTTCCCCAACCCCCCACCCCCAGCCCCAGCCGGTGAGCAACGGCTTCGGCAAGTCAATATGCATTCGTCTCCACTCGGGTTCATGTCATTTGCTGGGCCTGTCTCTTCAGCCGCGAGGACGTGCAGTGGATGGAAGGTGACCCCACCTGGCCCCCAGCCTCTGTTCCCTGAGAAGGTGAGATTGCAGCTGCCTGGCGGGAGCCTTAGTGCCTCGTAGGGTCTCAACCTTCTACCAGGTGACAATGTTCTGGAGGCCTCCTGGAGGCTGGGGATCCCCCACTTCTTCTCTGTTTTACTTTTTGCCCCTGCTGAACCCCAAGCCCTGTTGCTGGCCCACTTCACCCAGAGCTGGTGACCAGAAGGGCAGACCCAGGAGCAGGATCCATTAGTCCAAGGTCTGCAGGATGCTGCCACATGAGGTCCTCACCCCCAGGGATGATCCCAGGCCTTCTAGGGGACCTCCTTCTCCCCAGGGCAGCTGTAGGGGAAGCTCAGATGAGCTCTGGCCCAAGAAGGGGCAAGGCCTCAGCCACTCCAAGTCCAGTGCTTCTCCTTGGATCTGGACATGACGAGGCCAAGGGCTGGCATGGCAAAAGGCTCAGCGTTCTGGAAGCATCCAGAGTACACAATAGGTAAATAAGACTGGCGGCTGCCCTGCCAGTTCGGCTGGGGCAGAATGCTCCCAAGGCAGGTGGAGTCAGCCCTCCCCAGATCCCCATCCAGCTCACACCTGCTTAGAGGGGAGTGGCGGATCGGCCACATCAAAGGTAATCAAAAGTGCTCAGGCTATCCCAGACTCCTCACTGGGCCTACAGTGTCCTGCCCAGCCCCACCGCAACCCAGAAGGAACAGCCTGCCGAAGCCCCAGTGTGGATCAAAGGGCACCTCCTCCAAGAAGCCACCCCTGACTCCTCAAACCTGGGTAGACCTCGCCTCTGAGCTGTCCTGTCTTTCCGAGGCCCCCCACCCCTGTGTCTTACTGTACACCTCCTCGTCCTACTGCATGTGGCTGCACACGCCCGCAAACACATCTCCAGACACCTGCCAAGCACCTTGAGATTAGTGCCGGCCTCGGTGCTTGGCACAAGGTAGGGAGGGGGGGCTTAAAATATGACTGATAAGTGAGCGAGCCAGTAAATGTGGGAGAAGAGGAAAGAGGGGAGGGGGCAAGGATGACAGGTGACCTAAGGAGTTGTGTAGTCCAGCTCTGGTTCCCGGCTCAGAGTTCCCCTCCCCCTCCCCCGTAATTTCCTTGAGTGACAGGGCTGGAGAGAGTCCTGTGTTTCCCAATAAGCCCCTTTCAACCCACCCGTATCTATGATAATGAGGGGCGGGCCCCCAGCGGCCTCAGGATGGGGACCAGTTGTGAAGGCAACCAACCACGTGATCAGAGTGGGCACTTCTGCCAGCCCCCCCCCCCACCAGCATCCCAGGAGGGGTGAGGAAGAGGGGTCAAGATCGGGCTAACCACAGGTGGGCGATATTTTAATCCATCCTGCCTACTTAATCGGACCTCTGTAAAAACTCTATAAACAAAGGGCTTCAGGAAGCTTCTGGGTTGGTGAACCCCTGTGCCAGGAGGGTGCACCCCAAACTCCACCAGGAGAGAAGCTCCTGCGCTCAAGACCCTTCTGGATCTCACCCTATGTGCCCTGTAATCTCCCTGCTCATCTGTATCCTTTATAATAAACTGTAAAGACAGAAAAAGCGTTCCCGGGTTCTAGCTGCCATTCCGGCAGATCATCCGAACCTGGGGGAAGAGGGGTCATGGGAACCGTGGGTGTGGAGCCAAGCTGGACAGAAGTGCAGGTGCCCTGGGGCCATCTTGTGGGATAGAGCCCTTAACCTTCGGACTCTGCAACACTCTGGGTGGTCAGCATCAGGACTGAACCATAGGACCCCCAGAGGGAGCATTGCTTGCCGTGGAAAACCCCCTCTTTGGGTGTCAGAAGTATTAGAGAGAGCGTTTTCCTTTAGCAAGGCAGGACGGGAGGGAGGAAGAGGAGAAAAGAGGAGACAAAGATGGAAGGAGAGAGAAGGAAGAGAAGAGGGTAAAGCCCCTCCACCCCTTTCTGCTTAAGGTGAGAAGGCCAAGGCTAGAGAGCGAGGCGGCCAACTCCTCCTGGTCGCTTGGGGCAAGTGGCTGTGGACTCCTAGCACAGTGCTCCTTCTGGACCATGCGTGTTCAGGGAGCTCCCAGGGTCCCCGCCCTTCCTCTCCATCTGCAGGCCTGGGTGGCATCCATCCCTCCCCTCCCTTCGCCCCATGTGCAGAGAAGGCTGGCATGTGCTCTGGGCCGGGCGCTGTCCCGGGTGCTGGGGACACACGAGGGGCCAGCGTGGTCCTGCCCCCCTTCCACCCTGGGAACAGACACAGACAAGGCACCTCAAATGTAGGATGTGTAACAGAGAAAAGGCCATCAGGGCTCTGGGGGGTCCCCCGGCCCAGGCTGAGTCTCGAGGAACAAGCGGGAGTCTGCTCCCCGAACACGCACTGGGCACCCCAGGCAGAGGGCCCGGCACAAAGACAAGGTGGGCAGGAAACGGCGCAGTCTGCGGGGAACTTGGGAGCGCGAGGCTGCCGGCCAGTCCCCTGGGTCTCCTCCGCAGGGTCCCCCCCCCACCCCCGACCTGCAACCTGCAGGTGAATCGAGGCTGGGGCTCTGCCATCAGTCCCGCCCCCTGGAAAAGTCTGGAAGGGAAATATTGACACAACCGCCCCCTCCCCAGACAGGAGAGGACAGGAGCGCTGCGGGTGCCAGCATATGGCTCCCGCCGTCATGTTAGGGAACACGAGTGATTGCCACGTAATGAGATGCTCAACACGCTGCCGGGGCCACACGGCGGGCCACGCCGCCCACTCACCATATCTGCTGTTGAACAGGATCTGCACGCACTCCCGGAGCGTGTTGATGTCCTCGGTTTCCTTTATGAAGGCGTCCCACTTCTCTATCAAAACACAAGAGGTACGAGTGAGGGCAGGTCCGGGCAGGGACGCCACAGCCTGGCCGCCTCCCCCCGCCCCGCGGGACCCTCCTAGCGGGGGCCAGGGCCCCGGAGTCCCACAGAGGGGCTGGGCTCTTCCGCTCACTCCCGCCTCAGTCACCCAGCCTCCTCCAGCAGGCGGCCCTCCCCAGATCCAGGGTGCTCTGACGGCCTCCCCCACCCCGGCTCTCTTCTCTAGCCTCTGTCGGCCCCCAGGGTCCGTGCGCACTAGGTGTGCTCAGCCTGTCCCGCCTGGGTGTCTGCTGCCCCCAACATGCAGGAGGGCTGAGGGTCCTGCCCCCAAAGGCACAACCGGTCTCTTCCCCGAAAACAAAGCCTCTGCCTCAATTTACTATTAATAACTAGAGCCATTACTTGGTTCATCATAACACCATTATAAATGCCATCTTTAATTTATTATTTTTGTTGTTTAAAAAATTTTATTTATCTGTCAGAGTGAGCGCATAAACAGGGGGAGAAGCAGGCTCCCCGCTGAGCAGGGAGCCCGATGCGGGGCTCAATCCCAGGACCCCAGGATTGTGACCTGAGCTGAAGGCAGATGTTTCACCAACTGAGCCACCCAGGCGCCCATCTTTTTTTTTTTTTAAGATTTTATTTATTTGACAGAGAGAGCGAGCGCACAAGTAGGCAGAGCAGTAGGTACAGGGAGAGGGAGAAGCAGACTCTCTGCCGGAGCAGTGAGCCCGATGTGGGACTCAATCCCAGGACCCTGGGATCATGACCTGAGCGGAAGGCAACAGCTTAACGGACTGAGCCACCCAGGCGCCCCTCATCTTTAATTTATTAAGGGCTTATCTGTCTTGAATACTTTATATATAACAGCCTAGTTAATCCCTCATGACATCTTTTAAGCATAGGCGGTATTCCTACTTTTCAGGCCGGAAAACCAGGCTCAGAGAGGCTGAGCATCTTGCCTGAGATCACCCAGTGAGCACGCAGAGAGATTCTACCGCAGCTGGTACCTCTTTGCCCACCACGGCCTCCCATGATGCTACTGCACCAGGGATGGACCCCGTGTGGGGCCGTGGGGGTCCCCATTCCGATCTCAAGGGACGAGGTCTTCTTAAAGAGCCTCTCACGGAAGGCGAGGCCGAGACCCCTCCCCCCCATGCATAACTGCTGGACAGTCTCGCTTCATTCCTATATACGAATCCCAAATACGGTACGGTACTTTTAAAACCTGTCTGCAAATTTTGTGGTTCTCCTGTCTTCAGGAGGTAGAGTTCAGACGGCCTTCAGCAGCTGCTACCGGGATCCCCAGTCCAACCTCGTGACACAGAGATTCGGAGCCAGAAGCACCCAGCTAAGCTGCTCCCGAATTCCGGACCCAAATAAACTACCATGTGTAAATGCTTGCTGGTCTAAGCTAAGTCCTGGGCAGTTTGTTACATGGCAACGCCTAACTGTTACACTCTGGTTTCACTCACAAATACCTGGTGCAGAGCCATCCCTCCTTTCTCTCACAAAGACCCAGGGAACACATTTCCATTACAGGAAGCACAGCCCCAGCCCCAGACCCGCACTCTGGTCGGGGTACTGCTGTGGGCCCCGTCCTACCTGACTTGTCATGGACGATGGAGAAGAGGATACGCTTCGAGGCATGGACGTTCTGGATGAGAGGACCACCAGGCCCGGGGGGCTTCTGTCCTGGACAAGGGAGAGGAAAGGCACAGGTTCGAGGGGGGCCCCCCCCTGATCTGGCCTGGGTGCAAAGACACTGGCCCCGGGGTAATAGTCTCATCTCCCAAGGAGACCTCAGAACTGAGCCCTAGGATCATAAACTCAAGGCAGGTTCCCTGCCTGGAGGCCTGACACATTCTTGAGCAGGCTGCTCTCCAAACTGCAGGTCAGGGAGACCGGGGTCAGGATGGCCAAGGACGGGGGGGACCCCTGTTTAGGTGCGTAAGTCCCATCCTGCTGCTCAGCCCAACATTTGACTGGGGATCGGGACGAGGGAAGGGAAGTCCTTCTTTCTCCTTCTCCTAACAGTAAGTACAACTTCTAAGCACCTACTGTATACCAAGCACTGGGCTGTACTTTAACATAGCCCGTCTCAAGCCCGAGTACCCACTGGAGCCACTTGGCAGATTTGAACACACAGATGCCTGGGCCCCCAGCTGCCCCCAAAACTTCAGATCCAGCAGGACGGCGGCAGGGCCTGGGAATGTGCATTTCTAATGGGCCCTGTCACTTGACCATGATAATGACCTTGGGAGAGGTCCTGCTGGCATCTCGACTTTCAAGCTGAGGAAACAGAGGCTCAAGGAGGTAGAGGTTTGCTGTGACAAACAGCAAGTCAGAGGTTTACTGACACACAGCCAGTAAGCGCAGGAGCCACGGTAGGAACAGAAGTCTTTCTCACACCCAGCTGTCCTTTCTGTTACGCTTTTGGGACTCCTACTCCAGGCTGGGTCTGTAATAGGTGTTCATTAAATGCTTGTGACTGATTTGCCTGTTTACTCCCTCCACAGACTCCTCTGTGGGGGTCCCCTCAAACATCTCTTGGTCCCAGTCCCTTGTCCTGACCTGCCTCCTTCCGCCTGCGGTAGGGCTGAGCACCCCCATCTGCCCAGGGAGGGTGCCCCCCCGCCCCCGCAGGAGTGACCTCTGCCCCACCCCTGGACTCAGGGGTCCCAGCAGTAGCTTACCACAGCAGTCGGGGAAGTCTTGGGCCCCAGAGGCCTTGGGCTCAGGCCCGGGCCGGCCAAGGCCCAGGTCGCTGGGGGCAAGTGGGCAGGCGGGCACCTCCTGCTTGAGCTCTCTGGTGGTGTGGTTGGGGAGTGCAGCGCTGTACAGGAAGCTGGCCATGGACGAGGAGGTGGCGGTGGGGGGTAGGTCCTGGGGCGGCCCCTTGGGGGCCTGGCTATGCAGGCCACAGTCCCGAGACCCCTTGGCTATCAGCGAGACACCGTTCAGTTCCACGAGGGCTTTCGAGTCCCTCCCGCCATCCTCGAGTGGCCTGGGGGAAGGAGAGAACGACACGGGTCAGCTTTACACACTGGCCTGCCAGGACCCAGCCCGTCCTCTGAACAACATCATGGCCTGGGAGGTCCAGAGCGGAGAGCCGGTCCCCATTCTCCAGACGGGGGTGCACCTGCCCCTCGGCCCCCGTGCCCCCCACCCTGGGCATCTGCCTCACCTCCATCACTGGACTGGGAGCTTTTCCGACTGGGGTCCCCATGGTGTCTGAAGTCCCCTCCCCACGACGGGGCAAGTGCCCTCAGGTGGCTGAGCCAGCATGGAAGCAGGTCACGCTCCCTCCCCCATCCCCCCGGCCCGGCCTGGCCTGAAGCTCACAGTCCAGCAACCAGGCTGCGGGCCCACTCCCAGGCTGCCCGCCTCACTCACCTCTTGAGCTTGAAGCGGATCCGGTGGCTGTGCTCCAGGATGGCCATGAGGGCCTTGGGGTCATAGTCGGCTGGCCTCCGGAAGGCCAGGCCCTCGGGCAGCCCCTGCACGGCCAGCAGCCCCGGCTCCCTGAGCAGCCTCTCGTAGGGCAGGGGCGCCACGCTGGCCCTTCCCAGGGCCTCGCCTGTGGTGGGGGGGTCGAGGAGAGGGTCTGGTATGAGAGGGCAGCCAGGCTGGGGCGGGGGCCACATGAAGTCACTCCCTGTGGCGCTGGGTTCCCGGGAGACTGGACCCCACAGGCCCCTTCCCTGCGACCTTCACACAGAACAAGGCCCTACAGGCCGAGCAGGGCGGGCGGGCGCGGGGGACGGGCCCCTCTGTGTGTCCCCACGGCCGGGGCTCCCGGCTTCTCTCGCCATTCTCTCCTCTCGCCCGGGTGGAAGGGAGAGCGGGGCGCAGGGCTGCGGGCAGGAGCTCGGGAGGAGACACGGTAGAGAGAAAAAGGAGGGCAGCAGCGAGGCCACAGGGAGAAAGGGAGGAGAGGCAGGGGAGAGGCAACAGGAAGAGCAGAGTCAGAAAGAGAGGAAGCAGACAGACAGAAGGTGGTGGGGGTGAGGAAGGGCTGAGTGGGGGCGAGACTGACTGGGGACTGAGGGGGTGGGACGGCCGAGGGGCCTGGGCTCAGGAACGCCTGTTGTCACTCCCACGCTGCAGCCTCTCCCAGGGCCGGAAAGAGGCCGCTCAGCTCAGATGCCGCCCGAGGTGGGCAACTTGGGGGCAGGGGCAGGGCAGAGTGGGCAGGGGTGTGTGGGGGTGTTGAGGGCATGAACCCTATAGCTGGCAAAGCCAACCACATGTGACGAGTCCTCCTATCCCACTTAGGCCTTCCCTTTCTCCTGACAGGAGAGTCCTCAGACCTTTGCTCCACAGAACCAAGGGCTGAAGTACAGAAAGGAATGAAGCCACAGCTGGGACCCTCAGGGATCAAAGGGACCTGCCCAAGGTCACCTAGAGACCGTGACGGCTACCACTGGGCCAGAGAGTCCGCAACCAGACACTTCTGAGGGAGGCCAGGCCTGCCCACCTCCCCCACCCCCAGGAGGAAGGACTTGGCTAACTGGTTAAGTTAGCGCTCACTCAGTCATTCAACAAACACCCTGTGGGCCCCTGCCGCTGTCGCTGGAGGCTGTGGAAGGGGCAGGCACAGACCCCGGCCCCAGAGGGCACTGGGCTGGTGAGGGGTAGGAGCACAGTGGATGCCCTAAGGGGGCGCTAAGCCAACAGCGGGGGCTTCCCAGAGCTGAGCCTTAGAGAACCACGTGGTGTCTGCCGGACCAAGGGGAAGGCAGTCCCAAGAGGCACAGCGGCGCAGAGGTGAGGTGTGAGATGGAGCCAGAGTGGGCCGGAGAACAGGAAGTGGCCTCGTGAGGCAGGCCAGCATGGCTGGAGGGGGGCAGGGCCTGGCCACGGCGGGGAGCCCCTGAGGCCGTGGAAAGAAGAGCTTGCTGGTCCTGCTTGGGCTTTAGGAAGATGCCCTTGGTCATAGGACGGGTGGGGGGCAGCAGGGAGCTGGCCTGGAGGTGGGGAGACCAGGACCAGGGCAGGCCCGGGAAGGGTGGGCTGGGCGGGAAGAGCCATGCCTGGGGAGGGAATACGAGGGAGGGCCCTGCTCCGCGGGGCAGGGACTGGGGCTCCCACCCGCCTGGGGGCCCCAAATGGAATGAGGAAGGATCTTACTATAAAGAACATCAAACACCTCCTCTACCATCTTGCGCAGAAGGTACACGTCCGAGCCGTGCTCCAGGGAAGACCGAGGGGTGCTCCGGCCGCCACCCTCGCCCCGCGACACCTTCTTGGGCTGCTCTGCCTCCGGCTCCTTCCAGGGGGCCCCGCCTGTGGGACACAGAGCAGCCGCGCCAGGATGAGCACCTGTCTCACGCCCTGCCCCGTGGTACTCAACATGGAGTAGAAATGAATGAATGAAGGAAGGATGGAAGGAAGGAAGGAATGGGTAATGAGTGACCAGGCCCTGCCCCTACCCCCTGCCCAGGGCCAAGGCTGGTCATCTCGGAGTTCCCGGTGCCTAGCACAGGGCTTAGGTCTCATGCTGGTCACTCCTAACTCGCTGTGTGACCTTGGGCAAGTCCCTTCCCTCTCTGGGCCTCAGTGTATGAGCTCTCACAGAAGACCAGCTGGCCTGGCTCAGAACTGGGGTTCAACCAATGTCCGTTCCATGTACCCCTTTCTGTGCTCTGACACTAACACTGTCTTAAACAGTCAAGACCCGTTTTCTGCTCTGCCCCATGAGGCGATGATGGGGACCCCACCAGGAGGCCACAGGGGCTGCCAAGAGACAGGTTCATGCCAGGCTGGGCCAGGGTGGGGCCCTGGGAGTGTCAGCGGACCCCTGGATAGGGAGATGCTAGAAACTGCATTGGAAAGGGGACAAGAGGGGGGGGCGCAGAGGCCCCCTCACAGCCAGGAGCCTGCCCCTCTCCCGGGATCTGCTGCGGAGCCTGAAATAAACCAGAAATAAACAAGCTCCCAGTGCTATAAATAGCAGCTTTGCCGGCTCAGAAGCCAGGTGCACCTTCCCCAGGCCCCCGTCTAGCCAACTGGGGGCCATAGGACTCTGCCACTGTCTACTCTACCTAGGGCCAGTCCCCACCCAACCTCAGGAACGGGACGGGCTCTGAGAGCAGAGTGGGGTGGGGGTGGGGGTGGGGGCGGCCAGGGAAGCCGCTGGACCTCAGTGATGACCTGCCCATTCCGGGGCCAGCCTTCCCCGAAACAGCTGATCTAGGCTCCAGGCCCCGGGTGTAGTGCAGATGTTACTAAGGGCAAGGACAACAGCTGGCATTTCCTGTGTGTGACCCACAGTCAGGCACTGTTCTCGCCTGTATTAGATTGACTTAATCCTCAGATCGACCCACGCAGAGGGTAGTACTGTCTTCGCCTTTCCCAGACAAGGAGGTTAAGGCCCAGCCGCCGGCAGGTGGCAGAACCAGGACAGAACCCGGACGCCTGACTTCCGGGTCTGCTCTTAACCCCAAGAGCTTGGAATCCCAATCGTGGGTTCGAGCGGCCACGCGGGGGACAGGCCAGAACCCTGTAGGACCTAATCCACCACCAAGACACCAAGGTGAAGCTGACAAGGAAATTTGGGGCACAAGAAGCTGGCACAGCTTGGGGAGTAACCACAGGGGTCGGGGCAGTGCGGGGAGAGGGTTGGCGACTAGGGCTGGGGGGCACAGAGGGAGGCCCCAGGCGGGAGGAACGTGGACGCAGAGACTAGGGAGGTGTCTGCTGGCCGAGGAGAAGTGGGGGGACGGCGGGGACAAAGGCAGAGGGGAGAACGCGCACAGAGCCGGCGAGCTAGCACGCAGCCCAGGACCGCCTGCGGTCAGGGTGAGGGGTGCCCGGAGGGGTGGCGCAGAGGGAGGGGCAGGTTATGCGGGTCTAAAAGCCCTGGCAGTAATGCTGAGGAGTTGGGGGCTTCAGAACAACCCCCCTGCTTCAGGGCTCCCGGCTCGCAGCTCTGAGTGCTGCTCTCTTCTGCAAGTGACCAGGACTGCCCTCGCCCCCATCCACGCAGGGCTCCCGGCGGGTGGGAGGGGGGATGTATCCTGCTGCACCCCCCCGCCGCTGTCCCCCGAGTCTGACGGGATGTGGCAGAAAGAGCAAAGATTTCAGAACAGAAACCTGGCCTCCGTCACTTGGGGGCTGTGTCTCCCTGGGCAAGTGGCTTACGCTCACTGTGCCTCAGTTTCTCCCTCGTACACTAGTGCGGTTTCTGGAGCCTGCTGGGGAAAGCAAACAGAGCACGTGGCCTGGCCCGAAGCACTGCTGATCACCACCGACCGCTCGAGATTCCAAGCATTTCCTCCGTGCTGCCTGTGTCCTTAGTCCCTTCGGCCCCAAGAGCCACCTTGACCGCACTCAGCAGGTGCTCGATAATGAAGCATTAGATGAAGTGGGCAACACTGGGCCTCAGTGTCCCCTTCTGTCGACACGCAGATGGACATGTCTGGGTCCGGCCCACCTCGGGGTGGAGTCAGCCGGTCTCTGTGCACCGGGGGCTGCTGGAGGAGTCACACCCTGACGATGCCACGCTGGGAAGCCTGCACAGCCCCCTGACACACAGCCCCCTGGCGTTGCTCTGGGGACCAGGGATGCACCAGAGCTCCTGCCCTCGGGGACCACGGCCCCACCCACTGAAGCCCTGGGGGTACTCACGGCAGAACCTGAGGAAATCTGACTGCAGCTCCTTCCGTGCATTCAGGAACATTCTCCCCTTCTCGGTGCCCACCACAAAGGCGCTCTCATCGTGCACGGCAACACAGGCCACCTCTGCATTCAGCTTGGAGAGCGCTGAGCACTGCGGGGGTGGGGGGGAGCACAGCGTATGTGAGCCTGGGGAGGTCCCCCCTCCACAGTTCTCAGTCGGAGTCTACAGGAGGAAGGACGGAATGCCCCTCACCCCCCAGAGCTTGGCCAAGGTCACGGGAGAAGACAGGTCAGGGAGCCCCAATAAGAACAAAGACATAGGGCCTCTGCTCTTTCCTCCTCCCAGGTCCTCCTTGCTCTGAGGGGGCTTCCTGCCTGAGACTCGGCCCCAGGCCCAGGGACAATCCTGTCTTTGGTTTTCTTAAAGTCCCAAATGAGAGGAGGTTGGGGGGGGGGCAGTTGGGCAGAATCATCAGCCACTTCTTGCTGTGGGACTGAGGCATGTCCCTCCCTCTCTGGGCCCAATCTGCAGAATGGGGACCAGCAGCCCCGCTCCCAGGCTTTCAGTGGACTTGGTTAAGGGGATTCGGCGAGGCCGGGCAGGCAGGAAGGAACCTCTAATCTGGGGGATCTCGTGTGGTTCCACAAACAAGAGAGGTCATTTCCATAGCCCCAGAGTTGAGGGGTTGGCAGGCCCGCTGCATGGGACGCCCTAACACGGGGGCCCTGCAACCAAGACCACCAGCATTTCAGCCCTCCAGACCTAGGTCAGCAGAAGCTCTCTGCCTGCAAAGCTCCCAGCATGCACTCGGCACCCCAAAAATGCGGTGTTTTATGTGAATTCAGTAGTGCTCTGTTAGCCGTCAGGAAGTTTGGCTTCTCCTCCTAGTTCCGCTGCTGTGTGACCTAGGACAGGCTCCTCAACCTCTCTGGGCCATATCACGCCCCTCTACTTCAGCCCAGAGTCACCGCGCTGAGAAAGCCAGGGACATCGTAGAGCCGACCGGCCTGTCCCCTAGGATGTCCTACAGTGGGGTGTGTGTGTGTGTGTGTGTTGATTTCCTGCTAAGATTAAAATAAAAACCTGCTGCTCGCTTTCCCCGTGGCAGAATGTTAACAAGCAAAGGACACAAACAGAGTCAATCACTCCCAACACACCAGTGGCCATCGGAGCTGGAGGAAATACTTACTTCCCCGTGTGGTCACTCTCCAGGCAATCGGCTTCCCCAGAAGCATAGAGAACAGGGCTTGGAGGAAAGGCCTGGAAAGGGTCTGGCCCCACACCCCATGCAGAGTGCCTGAGGACCCAGGCCCCAGCCCCGGAGCATGCCAATCCAGTCACTGCTGAGCAAGGGTCATCGTCGCCCTTGGGGTCCCTCAGGAAACCCAGAAAGGGACCCAAGCACAGGGGAGCATGTCTCGTCCACCAGGCGAGCTACGGGGGCGCCGCTCCACTGAGGAGCCTCTGTACCGCCCTCTGGGAGTCCTGTCCAACAGAACTTTCTGTGAGGCTGGAGAAGTTCTATTGGGGTGCCTGAGTGGCTCACTGGGTTAAGCGTCTGCCTGTGGCTCAGGTCATGATCTCAGGGTCAGTACGGGGATGGAGCACTGCATCGGGCTCTCTGCTGGGTGGGCAGCCTGCTTTTCCCTCTGCCCCTCCCCCCTGCTCGTGCCCTCTGTCTCTCGCTCTTTTTCTCTTAAAAACAAAAACAGGTCATGCTGTGTGCCTCTAGGCAAGGTGCTGCCCTCTCTGAACTCAACTTCACCATCCTAACAGGTAGGGGTGCAGCTAACGGATGCCAGACAGCTTCTAACACCCGCCTGCCCTCTGTCCCAGAACCTTCCCCCAGGAAAAGGCTACAGTAAAAATGACATTATTATTTCATCATCTGGGGTAAACCACTACAGGCTTTGGTACGTAGGCAGTCGTGTCACAGGAGTGATTTACGAGGCCCCTTTCTCTCTCCTGGCCCTGAGATGTCGTTACAGCTCTTGCTGTAACATCAGGGGTGATGGCTTTCTCATGAGTCACTGACCACACAGGTCCTGTCTTCGGGGGGCCCTGCTGGGGGCCACAGACCTAGGACCTTCCCAGGGATGGGTCCTGAATGGCAAAAGGTGATGAAATGAAGGTGAGGGGTCAGGGGATCAGGGCCAGCGCTGATTTCCAGGGCTTGATTTTTCACACCCTTGGCCTCACTCAAACCTCCCGTCACCACCCGCCCCCCGCCGCCACCGACGTAGGCAGATGGGGACAGTGAATCTCAGGTGGCTGAAGGCCCCCCGAGGTGGCAGAGGTGGGACTCGAGCTCCCGCATCTGCAGACAAAGGCCAGGACTTCTAGCTCCTCCGGGGCAGACTGGGGTACTCACCATGGAATCTAACGCGGACACCAGGCTGGTGATGATTTCGTCCTTACGGGTAAAGGCAGAGCTCCAGCGGTCAGGCCCGCAGCCGTTGGCGGGAATGTCGCAGCGCTTCCCCAACAAGGCCATGGTCACCTGGATGGAAGGAGGAAGCAGAGGTGGGCGAGTGCCCACCCCAACCCCACCAGGACCCCAGACCCCCAGACCCCCAGGGCCACCTCTACTTTCCAGGTGGGACAAATCAAGGGCTGGCCCCCCCTTCCCCCAAGGGGTCATGTGCATGAAGGTGTTAGAGCCCTGGCAGGCCTAGACTGGGAGAAGCCCGCACACGGCTACAGGCAGGCACAGGCACACGCGGCAGGTAACCAAGGAGTGCGTTTCATGGCATGCCCCCCAAATCTGCAACTCCAGGGTGAGCCCAGTGCCATGATCAGTCTGCCTGGCCTACCTCAACTGCCAACTCTCCCCTGTGCATAGCTCTGGCCCTGGCTCTCTCTCTCTCTCCCTTGCTCACACACCCTCCATGGCTCCCTACTGCCCACGTTCACTTTCACACCCCTGCCCTCATCAATGCCCCCTTCACACCCCACATTCTGGGTGCTCTAAGAATCACTGTCCCCCAAGCATACCCACGTCCTTCCTGGCTCCCCAGCTGCACAGGTTCCATTTTCCCTGACCTGAGTGGCCTTCTGGCCCCTTTGTCATGTGCCGACTGCCCACTCAGCTTTTAATGATCACCTCTGCTGGGAGGGTGCCCTCAGTGGCCCCATCTCCTCCTGCCCCTTCCCACTCTGGCTGGGTCAGGGGTCCTGGCTGGCCTCCCACACGTGGCCAGGCTCCTCTGTCCCAGCTTTCTAACAGGCTACAGTGGGCAAGGCCACTGCCCTGAGGCCCACGAGCCCCAGTCTCCAAGGTCCAGAAAGATAGTGGAGGCCATTTCCTCGCAGGACAGGGTTTCTCCAAGACAGGACTTTGTCCCATTGTCATGAGGCTCCTGGAGGACACAGGCACACCCTCCCCTTGCTGGAGCGCCCTCAGACCGGGGCCCAATGTCAGGGCTCCCCCAGGCAGGGGACGGGCCTGCTGCCCATGCACCACCTGGCCCAGCCCGGACACCCACTAGACACAAAGGTCAGCCTTCCCTGCTTCCGGTTCCGTCCTGCCCCTCCCCTACCAGAACCCCAGAAGTCAGGTCCAGGGGGCCACCCAGAGGCTTCCCCAGTGCCAGAGCCTTCCTTGGAGGCCAGCTGCTCTCTCGCCAATCCAAGCAAAGGAGAGGGCAGAAGGCGGAGGCAGGGACCCTCGGTTTCCCTCTTGGGGCTCAGCTCCCCTAATGCTCTGTGCACGGGCCCCAGGCCAGGTGCTGGTGGCCAGGTAGGTGGCGCAAGCAGGGAGCAGGGCTGCAGGTGTCAGAGGGAGTCCGGGGATCCTGGTCTCCCAGCTTCCTGCGGACGGGGGGCACCAGGCAGGCTGACGGCCAGGCCTGGTCCCTTAAAGGGTGCCAAGCCCAGAGCATCTTCTGCCACCGCAGCTGCTCCTCACCGCATCCCTCGCCCAGACCATCAGCTCTCTGAGGGCAGGGACCGGCCTGCCTGTCACTGCCGCACCCCCGGGGCCTGGCTCAGGCCCGAGGTGCACGACCACACACCGTTGGCCCCCCGTGAGTCATGAAAGCGGCCATACGGAATGAGTGTCAGCATCACACATGAGAAGGTGAGAAGTGTCCCAGCTGCAGTTGTGGAAACGTACAAAGGAACTAGGGATGCACTCGAGCCTGGCCCCGGTCTCACGTCTGGCCCAAGTCTGCTATTCGGCTGTGAATAAATATTGATTTTAACAGCTGGTCAGTCAGCAGTTGGCCAACATGGGAATTGGGCTCGCTCCGAAATGTTTACAAAGTGTATTTCTTCAACCAGGTCGCAACTTTATAAACGTCTGAAGCCCACGGTATTAAGGGACATGGAGAGCATGACAGGGCCCGTCGGAGACATCCTCGTGGGAGCCACAGGCAGCCGGTGGCTAGAGCCTGGGGCCTTGTGTGGCATGAAGCCCACTGGAGGGCCCGCGTGTGACCAGCTGAGAGCTTGCCTGCCCGGGGCGCGGGAAGGCTTTTCCCCTCCCTTCAGTCACCCCCTCGAGCCATTTCCAGAAAGACCTCGGCCTGCCAGCCTCCTGGCCCAAATTGAATCAGGGCAAAGCAGGAGGCACCAGACAGCCCTGGCCTCCGGGTCGCCCCAGACAGCTGGTGGCTCCTTCCTGCAGAGTCCTAATCCATTTAGGAAGGAACCAGGGACTCAGGGAGGGAAGGACGGAGGGAGGGAGGAAAGGCGGGCTTGGCTTGGGCTAACCCCGGCTCCTTGTCCGGGGGAAGGTGGGTGCACTTCGGGGGGCGGGAGGGAGAAGAGCCTCCTGCAAATGCCCGGGGCCTCTGGGAGAGGAGCAGGTTCCACACGGCCGGAGGCACGAGAGCATGGGGCCCAGGACGAAAACCACCGGATAAAGCCACCAAACGATGCAGAAGAGAGAACAGGAAGATGAGAGCAAGAACTCAGGAGGCGGGGGGACAGCATAAACAGGACAGCGTCCCGGGGGCGGGCGGGGGGAGGGGGGCAGGGGGAGGGCGGTGAGGACGGGAGCCACGGCCGGAGCACCCCTGCACCGCAGCACAGAGGCCGGGGCTGGGCAAGGCTGGAGGCACCCAAGTGCTGCTCTGGGGCCCCCAGGGGAGGACACCAGAAGTGTCACGTCGGGGGACAGGCAGCTGGCTCCTGAAGCAGGGGAGAGGTCGGGAGGGACTTCCAACCACCCTCGGGTTCCTGGGTGGACAGGCCTGCAAGGGTCGGGAGGCGAGCAGGGGTGCCGTGAGCAAGCAACCTCTCTTCCCCGACAGACGTGCCTCATGAGGCTGCCAGGGAGCCACCCACCTGGCTTACCTCCCACCTCCCGGCCACTCGCCCTGTTGGCACTGACCACTAACCTAACAGCTGGCAGGCTGCGGTTAGGTCCTGGCTCCTCCTCTTCTCCGTCCAATTCTGTCCCACACCGCCAGGCAATCTTTTGGCTTCACGTCACCTAGAGGCTGGTGACTCTAGGTTTCCCTCTCTCCCTTCTCCTCCTCTTCAACATCTAAGAGGCCACTTGACCAGAGCAGGCCCCCCGTTTCCCGCTCAGACCTGCTCCTCCCCGGCCAGCCACTCCGGTGCTCGGGCTCACACCGAGGCCTCGTCCCCAGCTCCCTTCTCCCTCTTGCTTCTAAAGTGAGGCGGGGAGGACGCCGCTCGTGTGGCTCCAGAAAGCACCCAGATCTGCCCGCCTCTCGTCACCGCTGGGGCCACCTCCCCACCCAGGCCACCATCCTTGCTCGCTCACGCCATGGCCAAGCCTCCTCGCTGGCCTCCCTGCCCCTCTCTCGTCGCCACGGTCCCTCCTGCCAAGAGCAGCCACATCAGTCTCACGCCACTGTCCTGCTTGGAAGAGTCAAGAGAACAGCTCCCCATGCGTAGGCACTGTGTGAGCTGGGCCCCCCGGCCTTCTCTGGCCCATCGGTCCTCTCCCCTCCGTGCCGGGCTCTGGCTCCATCTTCCTCTTGTCCCTCACGTGCCACCTGAGCTCCTCTCTCGGGGCCTTATGCCTGCGGTTCCCCCGTGCAGCGGGCTCTCCCCAGCCTGCCCCTCCCGCCCCCGTCCCTACTCCATCAGCCCCCATCACCAGCTCCTCGGCACTGTCCTTGACCGCACGGCAGCCCCGCCCTCACGCCGGTGCCCCGTCCCTTCTTTTCCGCACAGAATCTGCTGCCATCAGAGGGGACCTATTCATGTGCTTCTTGCCCGACGTCCCCAGCAGGAATGGGAGCCCTGGGGGGTTGGGGCCATGCCTGCCAGGTTCACCGGACACCTGCCGTCTTGAATGCCTGCCTGGCTTTTCACGGGCACGAAACAAATATTTGGGGAACCAGCCAGCGCAACGGGCGGCAGGAACCGGGACGGTCACAAGCTATACGCAGAGTGACAAGTGTGGGCTTGGAAGGCTCTCAAAAAATAAAAATTAAGAAAAAGAGATAGGCAATGTGCGACACAGCAAGCCTGGCCACATCTGGATCACGGAGGAACAGTTCAGGAACTGAAAGTGACAGAGGCTGCTGGGTCAGTCAGGTGTCCTGGACAGGAGCCCCTCTGTGCGGCCCAAGACCCCAATACTGGGGCCCACGGACACCCGTCTGGGGTGGGGCACCAGCGTCTTACCCGAGGCCCCCCGCTAGTGGGTACTGAGGATAAGGTCATTTGTGTGTGTGTTCTCAAGGCCGCTCCTGTCCTTCAAGAAGTGGGGGGAAGACTGTACCCGGCACACTCACCAGGACAGGGCAGGGGAGGGGGACAGAAAGGCCAGCTGATTGAACCTGCAGCTGACACACAGCTAGGGTGACCAGCCCGGCCTGGTGCGCTTGGAACCGTTCTGAGTCAAGCACAGAAAGTCCCCTGTCCTGGGAGACCCCTCAATGCCAGGCAAACTGAGACTGCTGATCACCCCACGACACAGGGACCAAGAGGCCCAAATGCCCCTCCCAGATGCTAAGAACGAGATGGACAGATGGGAAGGCAAAGTGACAGACACTAGGGCCTGTCCTCAGGTCCAGAAAATCAATTTTGGGGCACCTGGGTGGCTCGGTCGGTGAAGCATCTGCCTTTGGCTTGGGTCATGATTCTGGGGTCCTGGGATCGACCCCCGCATCGGGCTCCTTGCTCAGCGGGGAGCCTGCTTCTCCCTCTCCCTCTGCCTGCCTCTCTGCCTACTTGTGAGCTCTCTTTCTCTGTCAAATAAGTAAATACATACAATCTTTTTTAAAAAATCAATTTTACGTAATCAGGTGAGAGATGGGCTGGGAGGCTCCCGGGGGAGGGGACAGGACTTCCTTCTCCACGGCGATCTCAAGGAAGGGGGGGAAGCCACTCTCTTGACCTGTCTGAAGACCAAATATGGGCCAAGTTCCACCAGCCTCCAACTCCCAGCTTCCTGGGCCCCGCCCCCTAGAAGCCTGGGGGTGACAGGTCGGAGGCAGGGCCCGGGACACTGTATCTTTAAGTTGCCAGGGGGAGCCCGACATGCAGCCAGGTACAGCTGGGATGATCTCTGGGCTCAGGTCCAGCTCCAGCATCCCAATTCCCGTTTCCGAGCAGCTCTGCTCTTCCTGTCTGCTGCCCACCTCCCCCCGACGCCCCCCCTCTGGGGACTCCTTGCCGGGACAGCGGCAGCCTTGCTGGCCGCCGAGAGCTGGAGGCCAGCCCGGTCTCTGAGCCAAAGATTAGCCAAGCGCTTGTGTGCCCGTCTGAGTCACTACGGCCCCGACCCAGGGCAGACCTGTCCCCAGTGGGGAGGCACTCATGGCCAGGCCCAGAAAGCCCCCTCCCCAGGGACCCTGGGGCCAGCCCGCCAGCAGACAGCACCTCGGCTGAGGTCTCTAACCTCAAACACCATGCACTGGGCACTCCAGGCCACCTGGGAGGCTCGGCGGGGCGTGTCCCTGTGCCTGGCCTTTCGGCCGCCTGTGGCCTGCATGCCTGGGGAGACAGGTGCTCACTCTAGCGGGCACCTGATCTCTCACAGTGACGTGTGGCCCAGCAGGACAAGCAAACAGGGCTGCTGGGGTCGGAGGTGGGAGACGGCTGGGCAAGCAAAAAAGTCAGGGCTGCAGAGGAACCTCTTGGCCAGCCCATCTAAAACTCCCCTTTCCTACCAGCATCTGGCTGCTCCCTCATCCAAGGGTTCCACCTCCTCCCTCCTCCTCCCCTCCTTGCCCTGCTTCTAAGGGCTACTCCTTCCTCCTCTCCCAGGCTGAAGGGCCGCTTCATGGCCACCAACCATGGCTGCGCACGGGGGCCCCTCAGACACTGCTGTCCCATTCAGGAGCACTCTGACCTCTGACCTCTGTCCAGGGAGTGGGCAGGATGGAGGGGACTCTGACCATTTCAAGGGCGAAGAAACCAAGACCTATAGGACCTTCCTGTTCAAAGGGAGTGACAAAGGCAGGATAATCTGTGGGACATCTGAAACAACCAGTCCCTTTTTGCTCCTACTGGGGGCAAGACTCCTCGCTCTGAGGCATGGGGCTCATGGCAGAAGTCCAGGCGTGCTGAGACCCATGGAGGCCAGCAGAGAGAGACCGAGGCAGAGCTTGGATGTTCGGTGACAGGAGTCCAGGGCTCAGCATGACACACAGAGGACACCCAAAGGGGTCCGGGCCTCAAACAGCAAGTGCTAAGGAGGTGGGCTCAGCCAGCTGTCCGGGGACCCGGCTGTCCCTCTCCCTGCCAGGCGCTCAGCAGAGGGGAGTGAAGGAGGGAGCGACATGGCCGTTTCCCAAGTACCTGGGCCTGGTGAGACCCCGATGTCTGGCGAATTCTCCCAACCACCCTCATTTTCCAGAGCAGGACTCCGAGCCTCGAGCACCCTGACCTTAGCATGTGGAAAAAGCAGGATCTCAGCCCAGATCACCCCAACGAAACCGAGGTCCCCCCCGATACAGCCTTCAACTACACCCCTCTGGGATGCCGACACATCAGCGGGCTTGGCCTGGCCGGCACCAAAAAGGGGGCCCACCCACCACTCGGCTTCCTCGCCCATGGGGCCCAGGCGGGTGAAGGTAAGGAGACCCCAGGAGGACCTGGGGGAAGTGGGCCTGTCCCCCGAGCCTGGGGCCACTGATGGCGGGTGCCTTCCCTGGCCAGTGGCCTCAGTGGGAATCCAGAGCCTGCTCCCCTTTCTCCCCGCACGTCTGCTGGAGGCTGACAAGTACGTGCTTAAGGAATTGGGAGTGTGAGTGGGCATCTGTGTGTGTGTCTGCATGAGTGTGCACGTGTGATCGTATGTGTGTCTGAGAGCAAGCACAGCGGTAGAAGGCATGGGATGGGTAAGAAAGGAGAGTGTGTGCACAACCCACAAAGAACCAGAGTGGCCCCCCGACCCCCGCCACAGTGACAGCATGTGGCCTGGCCCACCAGGCTGGGGAGGGTCCCTTGTCCCCACAGCTTTGGGACTGAGCCATGAACCCAATGCCGAAAGCTTTCCTACGATCAGCATGCTAGGAAAGGGTGAGCTAGGGGCCACTCATGAGCTGGGTCTGCTCGGGTCCCCTCCGTAGTGGGGGTGTGGGCACTCCTCCGTCCCTCCTTCCCCTCCGCACATTTGTGGATCCCCGAGGGCTACACTGGGTGCTCACTGGCCACCCAGCTCGGGGGCTACCCTGGAAGAGAGCACCTGGCTGTCAGCCGGGCCCCGGTCCCCAGGCAGTAAGCTCCGCAGAAGCTGAGGCCAGCCTATCTCTCAGGAGGCCCCAGGCTGGATGCTTCCCTGGCCTCCCTTCACCCCAACCTGTTTATTCAATCCTCCTGGGGAGCCTGCCCCGGGTCAGGCAGACTTGGAAATGACTCAGATGGCCCCACCTGCCCTCCCAGTGCCCACAGGGCCCGCCTGTCTGCAGAGAATGATCAGACCGTGAAATGAGGACAAGCGGGTAAGTGTGCCCGAGTTACAGAGCCTGACACCGGGGAAAGGGGTTCCTCACATCTTCTGTTTATTTAGCTTTGGGGGAGCAGGGGTCTCCAAACAAGGTTTCCTGGAGTTGATGAATATGGAGATGGGTTTTGAAGGGTGAATAGGAGTTCTCTGGGAGCACACGTGGAAAGGCGGTTTCTGGGGCACGGGGGAGACGCTTGGCTTGGAGATACACAACCTTCACTCTGTAAGCAAAGGGAAGTGTTTGGTTGTACCCACCCAGTGCTCACTCTGGAGTGTCAATCCTACGAGTAGAGTGGATGCTCGGTGGCCTTTGCCGGAATGGAGCAAGGGACAGAGGTGGGAGGGGTAATACCTGACAAACATATCTCTGACCCAGAGATGAGTGTGAGCACTAGCAACCCAAACATGCTTACACGTTCACACAAGCACAGGTGTACACACAACCGTGCTCAGTGCGAGTCTTCCCGAGGGCAATCCCCAGGCACGGTCACTCCTGAGTGCGAGGAGACACTCACGGAGAAGATGCCAGCCCAAGCCCGGGCAGGACAACCTGCCTGGCACACAGATAAACAGGACATACGCCTTGCCCTCGGGACCACAGTCCTGGCCACGGTCCTGTCCAGCTGACCTTGCCTCTGTTCCCGGCCTCACTGCCCTCCCTCCAGGGCTCCCACCCCAGCCTGCAGGGCTCTGAACACGCCTGTCCTCTGGCTTCCAGGAGCCAGCACCTCCACGTCCATTGTAAGAGACACCCCTCTCCTCGGCCCGGCTCACTCTTAGCTGTTGTCAGGCATGTTGGTGCCTCCGGTCCTGAGCCCCCTGGCCAGCCCGCTGCCCCTTGGCTAAACATCCACAGCTCTTTCCTCCTGCCCTGCAACCCTCTGCCAGGACACAGAGGTATCTGGGCTCCCATGAGCCCACCAGCTCCCGTGTGCCCCCCCAGACCTGCCAAGAACCAGCCTGGTACACAGAACAGGGCCAGGAAAGGTGTTCGGTGGGGAGGGGCCATTTATGTAGGTTTGGAAGAATCAGGAGGAAGAAAGTAGGTGGAAGACGTGGGGGTACTCTGGACAGGGGACAGCACTAGCAAAGGCACTGAGGCACAAGCCAGGAGGGTGTGGTATGGGGTCCTTGTGGAGGCTGGGAGGGGAGCTGGGGCAGATCCCTGAGCCCTTTCAACACAGCCCGAGGTCAGATTCTGAGACTATCCGTGCTCCGTCTCACCCTCAGCCCCGGAGCCTGGGCCTGCACTTCAGAGGGCCCCGCTCCAGCCCCCTCCAAGGGACAGCAGTACGCGGGCCTAAGAGGACACACTCCACACGGAGCATGAATCTGCCCCAGAATACCTTCTGGATGCTCAGGCCCCTGGGGTCCGCTGGGCAAAGAGATCCCCGTTCTGGGCCCCCGGGGGCCCCTTCTCTGGTTGTCCTCCCCTGTGGCTCTCAGCATGACAAGTTACTGGACACATCTCCCAACAAGTGGAGACATCCAGGTCCCCTCCTCTTGAATACAGGCCTTCATAACTCACTTCTAACCCACAGACAGCGCTGGCACCGCCACCACGTGACTTCCAAAGCCCAGTCCCCAAAAGGCACTAGGCTTCTCCTGGCCTCTCCCTGTCTCTCTGAGACACTCGGCACGGGAGCTCCGAGCTGACACGTCAGCAGTCCAGGTATCCCGACGCCACAGTGATAGACGGGGTGGGGGGGATCTAGTGACATGGGGAGACCCACCTCTTTCCTGGGCCAGCAGCCAGCAAGGAAGAAGTCTCTGAGATGGCCCCAACCCCAGCCACCTTCTGACTGCACATGCAGGAGGTCCTGAGCAAGAACCATCAGGCCGAGGGCAGCCAAGCCCCAAACTGAGAGATTAAAGTATGAAATGACTGCTGTTGGCCAGAGCTGAGCCTGGGGCTACTTGTTACATGGCAAGAGGTAACCAATATACCCCCCAAGCAGACTGTGCAGAGCAGGTGCACCTCCAATGGCTGGCTGTTTGGGAGGGTGGCTAGAGCTTGAATAGATATTTGGGGTGTCGCATGCATGTGCTCGAGGGCCCCCCAGCACAGACACAACCAAGTTGGGAAGAGGAGCAGAACCTCCATGTGCCTTCCTCTTCCTAGACGGCATGTACTGGATGAGCCTGTGTCTGAGAACAGCAGCTCTAATTGCCCTTAGAGACTTGGGGGGAGGCCCCAAAGCGGCCCCCAGAAGACACTCCTGCTCTAATCCCTGCAGCCTGTAAATGTCACCTTATATGGAAAAAATCCCTTTTATAGAGGTGATTGAATGAATGACCATGAGTTGGAGAGATTATCCTGGATTATCCAAGTGGGCCCTGAATGCCATCACACAGATCCTCGTAAGGAGACAGGTTTGACACGCAGGGAGGAGAAGGCCACTTGAAGCAGAGCAGAGAGAATGTACTGGCCTTCGGGAGTGGAGCGGCATGGCCGCAAGCCAAAGGATGCCGGCAGCCACCAGCAGCTGGAAGAGGCAAGAGGCAAATTCTCCCGACAGCCTCTGGAGGGCTCATGGCTTGGGTCCAGCCTCCAGAACCAGGAGAGAGTAAGTTTTGGTTGCTTTAAGGCACCATGTTTCTAGAAATTTGTTACAGAAAATGAATCCAGGACACCTTCACTCCTCACACCCCACTCCTGAGTCACGGTCCACATCCTCAACCCCCTGGACACATATTCCTCAGCTCAGACCTTGAGAGAGCTCTGACCTGGGTCTGCCATAAAGTTCTCCAACCCCTTCCCATGGGAAACCCCAGAACCACCACTGGAAAGGGCTGGATTTCTCCAGATGGCAGGGGAACACCTCTGATTCAAGTCTCAGTGCCCTAAGAACCAGCTGGGCGCAAGAGCTCGTTTAAAAAAAAAATGCACTCAACCACGCAAAAGGCAAAGGCAAGAGCACACACCACCCAAACACGGCCCCCGCACCATCCGCCGCCATATGCTTGTGTTTCTTGAAAAAGAAGCTTGAGAGAACAAACAAAATTCTCCCCCTGTGGGAGAATTTTCTCCTTCCCAGCAGCACCACCCCCTACCCCAGCACTGGATGCTTCCTCTTCTCTCCTGGTGGCTCCCCAGTGGAGATGGAGGCTCCTGGGGCCCTGAATTCCTGCCCCCTCCCACTTTTCACCATCACGGCAGCTGGCAGAGAATACAGGGGACCAAAGCCCTGAGTTCCACTTCTGTCTGCCTGGGAAGGACCCCAGGCTGGAGGGGGATCTTACAACAGCTGCAGTGCACTGGAAGGCAGTCCAGACTCAGTCAAGACACGGAGTCCCATCCCCAGCTCTGGTCCCTTCTCTCTGCTAACAGAGCCCTCCTTGTGTCCTGGCATCTCACAGCAGGTGCTTGGGGCAGTGAATCTTGGTGATTCTCTATCGCTTAGATCCAGGCAATCCTGGTCCCTTACCTGGGGTTGGTTTAAGGAGAAGCATGTAAGCTAATCCTGGCCACTGCAACTCGAGGGGCTCCTAGGAAAGTTCTCCTTGCTCTTCGAATGTAACTGAAACCAGGGGTGTCCCCCCTCTTCTGCATGGGACTGCCCCAATCATGGCAGCCATGTGGGGACCACAAGAGAAGCCCACCCAGGAGGTGACATGGAGGACATCCCATGGAAGAACCTGGCCCTTTGTGACTTGGAATCTGGGCTTCCAAGCCCACCTCTGGGCTTCAGGTCGGATAATAAATGTCCACATTGCTAAAGCCACTTTTTTCCCTTTTTTAAAAAAGTTTTTAAGTAATCTCTGCATCCAACGTGGGGCTCGAACTCACAACCCCCAAGATCAAGAGCCATGCACTCCACCGATGAAGCCAGCCAGGTGCCCACTTAAGCCACATTTAATGGAGGTTTCTTTACCCTGTGGCTGTGTACACAGGTAAAAACTCATCACGCCAGACATTGCACTTTTTTAAAGGTTAAAAACAAAGCATCCTAGAAGTCGGTATTTACTGGTTATAAAGTCACCCATTTGTTTTTGTGGCCTGGCCTACTTTATAATAGACCAAGATTCCCTTTCCAGGGGCACCTGGGTGGTTCAGTCAGTTAAGCATCTGCCTTTGGCTCGGGTCACGGTCCCGGGGTCCTGGGATCAAGGCCCACATCGGGCTTCCTGCTCAGCGGGGAGTCAGCTTCTCCCTCCTCCTCTGCCTGCTGCTCCCACTGCTTGTGCTCTCTGACAAATAGGTGAAAACTTAAAAAAAAAAAAAAATTCCCTCTCCAATTGATGGGTAGAGAGCGCAGGTCCAGTCTGGTTCCACAGCAAGAATCTAGGAGTTCATAGATCTGTACCCCTGGGGCAAATTAAAAAAAAAAAAGAATCTAGGTGTTTGTAGCAGGCCCCCATGGGACCCTCTTCTCCCCTGCCCACGGAGCAGGTGCCCATTGCCCCCAAAGGGACCAAAGTCACCGCTCAGGATGGAGCGCCAGAAAACAGGTGTTGGCCCCTCTGAGGAGCCTGAGCAGGTACCCGGGGCTGGGCTGTCCACCTCCAGATGTTTTGTTATTTAATTTCCCTGAACCTCGCTCTCCTCATCTGTAAAATGGGGCAACAGCACAGACCTACCACACTGCACTGTTGTGGGGGTAAATAACGTTAGTTGAAATGGATTCTACTCAAGGCCAGAAGAAGTCTCAGGTGGATGCTGGATGAATGGACTCAGGCACTGGGTAAGGACTAGAAGAGGTGACCTGTCAGAAGCGTTCCAAGTTGGAGATCTAATAGCGATGTTGGTGGTAATAAAATCATAGTCTCAAAGAGATATTTATAGACCCCTATTCACGGCTGTGTTGTTTGTAACAGTCAGAAGGCGGGAGCAACCCAAGAGTGGTCTATACATACAACAGAATATTACTCAGAGTATTAATCTTTAAATTTTACTTATTTATTTTAGGGACAGTGAAGAGCAGAGAGAAAGGGACAAGCAGATACCACGCTGAGTGTGGAACCCAACACAGGGCTTGATCCCACAACCCTGAGATCAGGACCTGAGCTGAAATCAAGAGTCAGATGCTCAACCGACTGAGCCCCCCAGACGCCCCCCAGAATACTATTACTTTTAAGCAGGAAGGAAATTCTGGAATATTCTACAACATGGATGAACCTTAAAGACACCATGCTGAATAAGATGAGCCAGTGGGAAAAAGGCAGCTAGTGTATATTTCCACTTATGGGAGGTCCCTAGAGCAGTCGTATGCACATGGACAGGAAAGAGCACGGTGGGGGGCCGGGGGTTCAGGGGGAAGGCGAGGGGGACTTTGTGTTTCCTGCGGACAGAGTTTCAGTACGGGCAGGTGAGAAAGTTCTGGAGATGGGTTGTATCAGAACGTCAATGTATCTAACGCTACTGGACACCTAAAGATTGTTGTGATGGTCAATCCCGTCAGATGGGTATTTTACCCCAACTAAATAAATACTAACAGCCATTGACTAAGTGTTATCATGGGACCCCCCTGACACTCGGTCTGGTGATGTGCATGGCCTCCCCAAGCCTGGACCCCATAACTGGCTCTAAAGTCCCACACTAGCCCCAGGCATCACACTACAGAAGTCACAGGGATACGGGTTTTGGTTCGACCCAAGGAAACACTTCCCAGCCAGGAGAGCTCTCTGTGGTGAGGGCAGAACAGGTGGCCATGTAGGCACTGAGCTCCCCGTCCCTGGACGTCTGTGAGGGGAAGCTGTCCATTTATCAAGACCTTTTGAAGAAGGTGTGTGCACGTTTCTTGAAGGAGAGACTTCCACAAGTCACCTGGCAGGGGGTCACGTGGGCAGAGGTCAAGGGTAGCTCAGGTTTGCTTTGGGTAGAAAGTAAGGCCATACGGAAGAAGGACATGGCAAGAGGAAGTTCCAAGCACTTCAGATAATAAGCTCTGAGCGCTTCCAAGGACACGATGTCGGAGCGTGCAGAGCTGGTCGTGCCCCTCACCCAACCACCTCCATGTGCCTCTGGGGAAACTGAGGCCCAGATGGGACAGCCCACACCCCAGATCTCCTCACACCCAGCACACGTTCATGCCATGACGTGACGCACCGTCCCCCCCAACACACACCATGTGTAACTGCTATGCTAGTGGCAAATTCTCTCCGATTCACTGGCGCGGGTCCTTTAGGAAACAAACTTGCTTTCTTTGTACCTGGACAACAATTGCAACAGTAGGCATCCTGGCTTTAGCACAGTGCCCACACGCACTTGCTTCCAGAGCATTCTCCCTGGTACCCGGTCCGTTGAAAAAGACATCAGACATGAACAGACCACAACGACACGCAGCAACACTGGCGAGTCTCTCCAATATGATGAAAGCACCCAGGAGCCAAAGATCACACTGTAGGATTCCATTTATGTGCGGCTCAAACACATCCGAACTCCGACGTTCGAAGTCAGGATGCTGGGCCTCTGGCTGGAAGGAGGCATGAAAGGGGCTTCTGGGGGCTGGGAATGTTCTGTTCTCGATCTGGGTTGTGACTTGGGTGATCCGGTTTCTAAAAACTTACCGAGCTGCTGACTGATAATGATTAGCTCCCCCCCCCCCAATAAAAAAGTTTTAAAAAGACGTCAGACACTGGAATCCCCAGGGAGGCAGCAGACACCAGGAGAGCTGCCTTCACAGACCTCCAGAGGGTGAACCGAGTTCCCGCCCAGGGACCAGCACCTTCAGTCCCATCACTTGATCCCGAGAAAATTCTCCGAAACACACTCATTGATGTGCAAAGGCATCTCACCAAAGCATGCCACACATCCGTAAGTACACACAGCACACACACACCAAAGGGAAGCAGCAGACCATCCAAGAGCCCCCCCCCCGGGGGGAGGGGAAACAACATCGTGGGAGCCACCACCGGCCCCTGGGACACGTGGCAAAAGCCAGAAACGGACACCGCCCAGACCCTTCACCTTGCTGAGGGGGCTGCTCGAGTGACCTACCTTCCCTCTGCTTTTCAGTCTTTTGTACGTTTTCTGAGCTAAGGACGTTATCACTTCTACAAGTGGAAAAGAAGTAACAGAAAGCTCCCTCCTTACTGCCGCCCCACCTCCCGGGCAGGAAAGCAGGCCTGGGGGCCGGCAAAGGGCAGGCTCAGGGAAGCACATGCCTCCTGCCACTTTCCTGGAAAACCAAGGAGGCCTCCCGCCTTCTCTGCGGAGGGGGAGCTGGGGGAAGGGCCAGGTCTGCGGCCCAGGCCGTGGGAAGCCTGCCACCTCTTAGTCCAAGGGTTCCGGAAGGTTCGGCTTTAGGGGTTAAAGGTAGAGAGGGGTTCATGAAGTGGGGCAGATGCCTCCCAGTCGGGGCTCCCCAGGACCAGGCTGGGCCAGGCCTGTGTTCTGTGCACCAAGACAAGGAAGGGGGCCCTCCGACTCCGGTTCGGCCGCGTGTCTGCGCCCCGCAGGAGAGGGGTGCTGTGGGAGGGACGGGGTGGCCGGGTGGCCCTGTGGCTGCCTCGCCAGGAGGGGAGGCCAGGCTCCAGTGGGCAGATGGCCCTCCCGGGGTCAGGTTTCTGCCCTGTTATTTAAAGCCCAGCTCCTGGCTCCTGGCGGGCAGGGGCAGCCGCCGCCTGCGTGACTAGGATGAGAAATCGCAATCCTGACTAGGGCCGCGTGCCTATGGCAACTGGCGTGGGGCCTTGGAGACTAATCTCCAGGCTGCCAGGCCGCAGGGGCCTCTCCGGGCGGGGCCCCAGCTCCCTGCGGAGGCCGTTGGCCGGGGAGGAGGGGACGAAGCCCTCTCTCCGCAGAGGACAGGGCATCTGACCTTGCAGGGTCACAAATTCCCAGGGCCGCAGCCCCAGCCACACACCCCCTCGTGGTCACACGCGTGGGATGTGGCCACTACACACTTCGTCGGACACCCCACGGAACCCACGGCAGGTGCTTTCTGCCAGTGAGAGAGTCCCAGGCGGGGAAGGGAGGGGGGTCTGGACAACGACAATAAAATAGGCTATTAAAAAAAAAGATAAAAACACCGTGATACATCTTGATTGAAATGGTGGTTACGTGGGTGTCTATGCAGGTAAAAACTCATCATGCTAGACACTTGAGATGTATGCGTTTTACAGTAAGTTGCATGTCGGTTAAAGGTAAAAATAAGCGACCTGCAAGAAGCCCAGGCGAGCGGGTGGGGAAGTCAGGGGAGGCTCCTTGGAAGAGGTGACACCTGAGCTGAGCGGGATGTCTCGCCACAGGGGAGCTGGGCCCAAGCTCTGCTCGCCTGCAAGGGGGACAACCACCCTGCCCCCCACGGCGCCCCCCTCCCGGGAAATAAAAGCTGAGCAAACACGGCGAGACCCGTTTGAAGGCGTGCCAAATTACTGGCTGCCCGGGAAACCCAACCACCAGCCCAGCCGCCCACGTGTCTCGGCTGGGCCTGAGCAGGGTGGTGGGTGGGGTGGGGCTGGCCCTATGTGGCTGGAAGGGCCGGGTCGGGGCAGGAAGTGGTGGGCAGAGAGCCAGGCTCTGCCATGGGCGCCAGGTCAAGGACCTTAGAAGGTCATCGCTGAGGGGGCAGGAATCACTGCAGAGTTTGGAGCAGGGGCAAGATGTGGTCAGTTTGGGGGGATCTGGGAGGACTGGGCAGACGCGGATCCAGAGCCGGGAGGTGGATAGAAACCAAGCTTCTGCAGTGGTCCAGGCCAGAGCTGGGCAGGTCTGAGGCCGAGGGCAGCAGCAGGATGGAGGAGAAGGAGGCTGTGACCAAGGAAAGGGCAGAGGTTTGTGACCGCGTGGATAGGGGAGCCCTGAGGAGGGGCCGCCTGGAGTGACGCCCGGGTTTCTGATTTTGATGATGGGGTGGGTGATGGTGCTCCCAGCTCAGCAGGGAACAAAAACGGGGGGGGCCAAGAGGCAGCATCTCAGGTCAGGAGGGCCACCTGTAAGCTGATAGGGGCTGGGGGCTAGGTAAGGGGCTCTGGGCTCAAGGCTCGAAATCTGAAAGATACGGGAACAGAAAAGGCCCCGGGAACAACGCAGTGGGAGAAATCAGAGGGGAACCGAGGACGAGGGAAAGTCAAAGAATCAGGGGAGGAAGAAGGATGGGAAGTTAGAGGCCAGGAGGCCGGTCAAGGGACCCAGAGCAGTGCAAGCGCTAGAGCGACACACCAAAGGGGGGAGGCGGGGGGCAGTTTTCAGAGGGCTCTGAAGGGCTTCGTTCTCTGGGATGAGAAAACTGGAACAAATGGGGTTGGACAGACACACACACAGGCCTCCTAGGTCCTTCCAGATGGATCTCAGAGCCCGAGCCAGGAGCCTCTCCGCCCAGGCCCTTTGCTGGTCTAGGACGACAGAGGGTCCCCACCCCACGGTGGCCTCCTTCCACTGGATGGGGAGGTGCGCGCAGGGCAGGAGAGGGAAACCACAAGCCAGCCCAGGGAGGGGGTGGTCTCACCAGCCACGCCCCCCAACAGGACGTGCCCACGCAGGGACAGGAATTTTGTTTTGTTCATGGCTGTGCCCCAGAAACACAGCACCCACTCCATACATCCTTGCTTGGTGGACAAACGAGGAGCTCAAAGAAGTCAGAGTAGGGACTGCACAATGCTTAACCAAACCAGGCCATCCTCGGCCTCCATGGCCCTTCCCGGGCACTTCAAGCCCCACTACGGGGGGTCCCCCTGCCTCCCTGTCCTCCCCAGGCTGACCCCTCAGTGTGAGGAGCAGGGAAGTGGCTGGGCTTGGGGGGGTGCAGGTGGTCAACCCAGGCGGGACTGGAGTCCCACCCCCCCCACCGCACACACCCCCCCCCCGGCTACCAGCGGCTTGTGACGTCAAGGGAGGCCAACGCGCCATGCCTCAGTTTCCTTGTGAGCACTCGGGCGCCACCAACTCTGCTGCCCTCAGCATTTCGAGGACAGCAGGCTGACGTGAGAGAAGCATCTGGCACAGGGCCCGGAGACCAGAGGCGCTCATTAAAGGCACGGCGGCACTGCTAAGGAGGAGGACGGCGGCGCTGCTGGCCCGCCCTCCCATCACTGGGTCCCATGCGCTCCGGGTTAGCTCATGCAGCCCTACTGGCGGGCAGCACGTGGGTGCTTCTGTTCCCCGCATGAGGGGGCATGGGGGGGAGGGGTACGCAGGCCCGGCACTGGGCTGGGCGTCAGGGGACCCCGACACCTGTCCCCACTGTTCAGGCTGACCCTCGGCCGCTCAGCCGCATGGGGCGAAAGCACGTATTGGTTCTTGAGCATCCAGAGCACTGGGGGGCTGGGTGTCAGGAGATGGTGGGAAGAAGCCAGCATTGGGGTGGCGCCAGCCCCTGGGGCGATCGCATCTCCCGAGAGCCCCCTTTGCCAGACGTAAACAGGCCTTCTCAGAAGGATGAGCAACGTGGATGAGGAGCATCAGGCCCTTTCTTGTCGGGAAAAGGCTGGGCGGAAAAAAGCTAATCACGGTGGGTGATCTAATCCAGGGCTCTGGCTTCCAGGCTCCCACCCCAGCCAACCAGCCCTCCTGAGCCGGCCTGCTCCCTGCCTCCTGTGGCTGGCTAGCCCCCTCAGCCCAGTCCACCAGGGGTGGGGGGCAGGGGTCCCAGAGAAGGCCGTGCCCTGCTACAGGCTGGGGTGGGGAGACCTGCCTTCTAACTCTAGACACCACCCCGAAGCGGGGCTCAACTGGCCCTTTGGCAATTTCTCCAAGAACCTCCTTACCCTCCACCCCAGGTGGAGGGACCACCACGCCCCCTCCCCTGGCATCAGGCCCCCACACCTGGGCATGGCACAGCAGTCATCACAGCCAGCCTGCCCCCAACCCCAATGCCCTTCCACCCCACACCTCTTGTTCCTGCTCCTTTAAATCCCAATGCCACCGCCTGCAGGACCCCTTCCTCCCACACTCCCCATTCCAGGACCTCCCCTGCTGGTGCCTGTCTGGGCCCATGCGTCCCCATGCGTCCCTGTGGGCGTGGGCAGCACACCCATCTGTCAGATGCAGGGGCTCCAACTCATTACATGGACCTATCTGGGCACCTGTACGCCCCAGGCCCGGAACTGGGGGTAATCTTCAGGCCCGATCCCTGCCCGGGAGCTCCCAAGTGGGGAAAGAGAAGCTGAAAGTCATAAATGTTGGTGGCACTCTAGAGAGGAGGCTGTCCCTGTTCAGAAGTTCGTTCATAGGGATTTGTCAGATACACCTGCCGCCTGGAGCCCCTCCGGGCCCGCTTGCTGGCTGTGCGCATGCGTCACAGCTAATGCCCGCCAGCGCCCCGCCCTGCCCCGCCCCTTCCACAAATACTTCAGTATCCACTCAGGTCCACCGGGTCTGTCCTGGGAACATGGTACTGAAGTCCCCGCCACCACATGCTGGGTCGGGGGCTGGTTCATGTTAATGACCTGATCCCTGGGGGATGACACACTTAATTTTGTGGCTGGAGGGTCTCAGACACGGACGTGCAGGTGCACCGACACCCCCCCATCACACCTTTCACACTCCATCACATCTGTGGCCCCAGGATCCCCAAGAGGCAGGACAGGGAAGGGACCATCATCCGTCCCTCCCTGGATGATGGAGGTGCAGTGTGTAGGTGACCTTCCTATGATTACACAAGAACCCCAGTGGGGGAGCAGGACTCCGTGGCCATGTTCACGCTCTGTTTCCCCAGCCTCCTATCCCAAAGCCTATACGCTCATGTGTAAACACTCACTACTGCCCTGCTCTGTGCTCACCGCTCCCTCACTTGGGCGAGGACAGCCTGACCACCTTGATCTACCAGGGACAAGCCAGGCCCACCCAAAGCTCAGCCCAGGGGGTGGGATTCCACAGAGTTCTCCCCGGGGATGAGAAGAACCTGGAGGAGCCCAGCCCAGGCCGCACCGTCGCCGCTCTAGAGCCCAGAGAGAGGCTCTAGGACACAGTAGCCCCTCACCAAAGCCCAAGGGTGCAGGCTCATCCTTGTGAGATCTGGGTCTAGGCAAGGCTCTGCCAACCCAGTGGCTGTGTGAGGCTGGGCAACTTGCTTCCCCTCTCTGGGCCTCAGTCTCTGCCTCCAATAAGGACAGACATCCACAGCACCCTGCCCCTTCCTCCCACACAGAGCAGCGGTGGGAGGTGAAAGCAAGGCCCAACAGAGCCTTTCTATCCAAACCCTACCTTGGCCTTGGACTGAGCTGAGACACCACGTCACATCAGGGTCACCATTTACCGTCAGCAGTCACGCGACTGCCTAGTGCTGTGCTGTGAGCACCCTTTCAGCCCCTTGAAGCAGCCCCAGAGCACAGGGGCTTTCTTCCCATCTAACAGGTGAAGACAGGGATGCTCAGAAAGGCTGAGTAACTTGCCCAAGGTCACACAGCCAGAAGAGTCAAAGCAAAGTCTCCCGGAAGGAGCAAAACCGCACCCAACCCATGACAGCGTCCCCAAAGCAGCTCCCCCCAGGCCCCCCCTCACTGCCTGGCAACTGCACGCAGATATTCACAGAAGGGCTTTTTTTTTTTTTTTAAGGTTTTATTTATTTATTTGACAGAGAGAGAGATCACAAGTAGGCAGAGAGGCAGGCAGAGGGAGAGGAGGAAGCAGGCTCCCTACTGAGCAGGGAGCCCGATGCAGGGCTCGATCCCAGGACGCTGGGATCATAACCTGAGCCGAAGGCAGAGGCTTTAACCCACTGAGCCTCCTAGGCGCCCCCACAGAAGGGCTCTTTAATACAAACTTCTTTTCTGCCTCCCCCAGAGGGTGAGGAGCTTCAGAAAAGGGGCCAGGCTTCCTGTCTGGAGTCACAGTGACGCCCAAGGAGCCCTTCCAGGAGGCCCCGGGAGTCCTAAAAACCAGAAAGGACCCCAAACTATGGAGACCTCATTTTCTGAGCCAAAAACAGGGCTGAGGGCCCAGGAAAGGGTCCTGTGCTGCCAAGATCGTGGGCCTTCCAGGACGGTGCGGGGGCTTACGGAGACGGCACAGCACGATTCTGGGAACTGCCTGCCCTCCATGCAGACGCCAGACCCTCGGAGTCACCCACCGCCCATCTGCAGCAGCACAGAGCCCGGTGCGTGGGAGCAGGGAGTCCCTGGTTTCCTGCCCCCAAAGGATCCCCATCTGAAGCCTGGGATGAGGGAGCCACCCCTCTCCCAAAGCTGTGGCCACTGCAGAGGGGCGGGGTGGGGGGAGGGGCCCCAGCCTTACTCCCAGCACCCTCATGCCCCCACCCAGGACACCCGCTGGCTTTCCCACAGCATGAGGACCCTCCTCGCGGGGCGGACATAACTCTGAGCTGGCTCTCTGAGGCGGGTGACACGAACCTGGCCAGAAGCCAGCTCCAGCTCCGCGGGTGGCAGACCTGCCTGTCCCCTCCCCGAGACCCACCTTCCCAGCAGTCTCCAGACAGCTCAGGGGGACACGGCCCACAGTAGTGACTCAACATCAATGCCAGGGCCTGCATGTCTGAGACCAGGTCCACCCGTCCGAGGATGGCCACCACCTAGGACATCGCACCTGCTCCCTGTCACGGTCTCCTGGGCTCTCTCCTTAAGAGGTCCTTCCAGACTGTCAGCCTCACCCTGCCGACCCCAAGGACTGGGGCTGTTGCATTTACCTGGACACATAATGTGGCTCTGGGGTTACCCCGATGCTGTGGGTTTCCAGGGCAGAAGCCAGCGCCCTCTCTGTTGCCTGTCCCTAGGGGCCACCAGCCATTCCTATGCGTCCCCGCAACCAACCACGGTCCACCTCCAGCCTGTGGGCAGAACGTGCAGCCACCCTGCGCGACACTCCCTTCTCACCTCGTCTGGGATGTTTTAGAGGCCCTGACCCACATCCCCACCCCTGCCTTTGGCCATGCACTGCTCCAAAACCTCCCCCCAGCCGTCTGGCCTCAATATGCCTGCCCAGTCTCCTGGAACCGGCAGACAAGGGAGGCTCCAGGTGGCCCCAGGAGAGCAAGGAGCCCCAGCCCAGGAGTCATGAGATGTGGTTTTTGGATCCTGACTCTTGTAACCCTGGAATTGACCAAGTGCCTTCCTACCCCTGGCCTCAGCTCCCCCATCTGAAAAGGAAAGCCCGTCCACCTATTCTGAGGTCCCTTCCAGTTCTAATGGTTAGTGGAGCCAAAGCACAGGGCAGGGCACACGCCATCCAGGAGGCTCGAGACAGCAGAGTGTAGAAGGGTGCCTGAGGACGGTGGCTGGAGGGGGCGGTAACGAAGTCCCCAGTCCCAGCAGTCCCATAAGCCAATCCGAAAGCCCCAAACCCAACAGTCAGGTGTCTACGGAGCATCGGCACCAACTAAAGTAGATAGAATGGCTAACCCGGCACCGTGGTTAATCAAGAAAGGCCAGATCAGGTTCAGGCTGGCTTTTTGAAACTGAGGGGTAACAGACACACAGTGAAATTCACACTCTTAGATGGGAGACCTATCAGTTTGTACAGACTCAACCTCCTGTAACCACCACCACAATCAAGACACAGGGCAACCCCATCAGCGCCCCAAATCCCTCCATGCCCCCTGTCAACCCGCGCCCACGCAACTCAGGATCCCTTAGTTTTGCATTTTCCCAGATGTCGTGTGAACACAATAGGGCCTGGCTTTCTGTGTCTGCCACCTTTCAGCCAGTCGAACACTCCTGGGAGCCACCCGAGCTGTGTGGATCGAGAGGTTGTTGGTTTTTAACACTGACTCGTACCCCACAGGCTGAATGTACATACGGGGTTTGCTTATCCACACACCGATGGCTGGACACGTAGATTGTTCCCAGCATGGGGCAATGATGAAGAAAGGCACTTCAGATATATTTCTCTTCTGCAGGTTCTTATGTAAACCTAAGTTTTCATTTCCCTTGGGTAAATACCGAGGACCAGAACTGCTGGGTCATATGGCAAGCATATGTTTTAACTGTACAAATAACTGCCCCCAAATCCACAGAGACACCATCAGTGGTTGCTAGGGGGCTGGGAGTGAGGGGTGGGGTGGGGAGGGACTGCTAATGGGTATAGGGTTTCTTTTGGGGGTGATAAAAATTCTTCTGGAATGAGACAGTGGTGACAATTGTACAACCTTGTGACTATACTAAAAACCACCTGGTAGAATACTTAAAAATGGTGACTTTTATGATGTGATTATATGTCCATGAAAATAATAAATAAACTATTTTTCAAAAATGGCCATACCACCAGCAGTGTCTGAGGCCTAGCCCAGGCCAGACATTCCACAGCTAGTTGCAGGGAAGGGAGGAGCAAAGGCCCTGAGGCAGGATCGAGTAAGCTCTGGGCTAGAGGCCTCCTAGGCTGAGCAGAGAGAAGGTCTCTGGATGGGGATGAGGGCACCCCACTCTGGATGGAGGAGGGCAGATGACTGACACTGCCCTCCACAAAATGGGATCCTCTAAGGCCCCAGATGGGCAGTGGTAACTCCGAGCCACAGAAGACCCAAGCACCCATGATCCTTTAAGTCCCTGCCCTACCTGTTCGGGCAGTGCTCCATATCCCTCTTCTTGCTCCTGGAGAAATGAAGATGTCCACACTGGTCTGGGCCACGCAGGGCAAAGAGGGGCAATACCTGCCCGCAGGCATTCCCAATCCCCTTCCTCGCCAATAGGCATGCCTCTATCTTCCCAGTTCCCTTGTAGTTAGGGGGCACTGCAGGACCAAAGTCTGACCTGTGCAAAACTGGAGAAGCCCCTGAGGAGAGGATGCATGAAGGCAAAGCTTTGAGAGAAGCATTCTGCCCTCGTTCTTTCTCTCCATCTGGGCCATGGGTGTGAGGGCTGGAGGGAATGCAGCCATTCTGTGACCAAGAGGCATAAGCGTGAAGACAAAATCCAACAAGCTAGATCAAAATTACATGAGATCGAGCACTTCACCCTTTCTAGGATGGCTATAATCAAAACGACACTACCAAGATTTGGCAAGGATGTGGAGGAACTGGAACCCGCATACACTGCCAGTGGGAATGTAACATGGCGTAGCCACTTCGGAAAGCAGTCCAGCAGTTCCTCAGTATGTTAAACGTGACACTGCCATTGTAACCCACCGATTCCATTCACAGGAGTTTAGCCAAGAGAACAGACAGGACAGTTCACACAAAAGCTCATATACAACGGTTTGCAGCAGCGCTATGCACAACAGCCAGAAAGGGAAAGGACTCAAACATCCCTCAACCAATGAACAGAGAAGCAAGAGGTGGTCCATCCTCACAAGGGAATATTACTCAGCCATAAAGAAGGAACAGACCTCTGACACCGGCCACGACACAGATTAACCTCAAAAACGTGATGTGGAGTGAAAGAAGTCGGATGCCGAGGCCACGCATTACAGTATTCCACGGACATGAAACGTCCAGCATAGGCAACTCTTTAGGGACAGAACGTGAGTCAGTGGTTGCCAGGGGTGGGGGGCAGGGGAAGCGGAAGGCTGACTCCTTCGTGGGTCAGGATTCCTTTTCTGGGTGATGAAATGCTCTGAAATGAGCGGTAAATATCATACAACTATGAAAGCACACTTCAGCTATGAAAGCGCACTTCAGCGCATGCTTCCGAGAAAATAATTTTTAAAGGCACTTAAACAGTGTAACAAGCTAAAGGAGTAAAAGAACAGAGCCCCAGACGGCATCTCTGAGCCCCCATCCCAGCCTCCAGCTGCCTTGCCGTGGGCTTTTCCTTGGGTGGGGGATAAATAAAGCCCCCATCAATGCTGTTCAAGTGAGGTTTTCGATTAACATGCTCCTAACCAGCAGCCTCGTCCCCCAATGCCACTTGGTGGGACTCGAGGGGGCTTTGTACACGAGGCAGCACTGGTCGGGATTGGGCAAAACGTCAGGTTATCCCACTCGGTCATCACCGGCAGCCCCCGGAATGCTACACACACGTGCATACACACACACACGCGTGCACGAACACAAGTGTGTGTGTCTAAATAGCCCAGGGGGGGCACCTGGGTGGCTCAGTGGGTTAAAGCCTCTGCTTTCGGCTCAGATCATGATCTCAGGGTCCTGGGATCGAGGCCCGCATCGGGCTCCCTGCTCTGCAGGGAACCTGCTTCCTCCTCTCTCTCTGCCTGCCTCTCTGCCTACTTGTAATCTCTCTCTCTCTCTCTCTGTCAAATAAATAAATAAAATCTTTAAAAATAAATAAATAAATAGCCCAGGGGATTAACTGTCCTGACGCTCCACACTTGTGCTCCCGACACACACACCAGCTGCCCTTCACAGACAAGAAACCCCCCCAAACGGGGCCCCACCCGCCCCCGGGAGACACAGTGTCGTTGCCCCCTCCCCGACCACCACCCTCACCCACCACCCTCCGGATTCCTCTGAGAGCCACGGCCAGCCCAGCAACCAGGGAGGATGGGGGTGAGCCAATGAGAATCAGTACCAAAGGCTGGAAAAGGCCCCTGACCTCCCGAGGCCCCGCCCCGAGAGCCCCGACACCTGGCTGGCTTCTAACTCACTGAGCAAGTTTGTACTGGATACTCATCCTAGGCCAGGCCAGGTGCTGGGGGGCAGGGAGGTGGAGGGACAAGGCACCAAGGCGCGGACCCAACAGAGGGTGGCAGACAAGTCCGAGGATGGTCGGAACCCAGGACGTGATGAGGGCTGTGCTGGGGGGCGTTCAGGGATTGCAGGAGCCCCAAGGAAGGGCACCGAACACAGCCTAGAGTGGGGCACAGGGAAGGCTCCCAGAGAGAAGGGCCATCTGAGCTGAGACCCGCAAGTAAAAATCCGCCTGATGAAATGGACGGGGAGCAAAGTCCATTCCCGGAAGAAGCAACACCACACGGGGAAACCAGATAGAAGCGCAGTATGTTCTAGAAACCCAGGGAAGCTCACTGGGCTGGCACAGAAACAGGCCAGGGCCTGGCCGTGCCCAGTCTGGGAGTGAGGCGACCAGAGGAAGGTCTTCACCTGGACCTGACGCAATGCCCCGAGCTGGGCCCAGCCCAGTGGAAATGCTCACCCGGCCACAGCGCCATCACTGATCACTCCTGTCTCTAGACCCGTAAGCTGCTGTGCCCCCCAAACTCCCCACTCCCTCCCCCCACACCCGCACTTGCAATGCCCATCCCAGACTACTCCGGAGTCCAAACTCCACCCATCCTCCAGGGCCCAGTGAAAAGTCACCTCGTACAGGCTGCCCTCAGGCATATCCCAAAGGGAAAGGAGGGCTCTCCAAAACCCCACCACAGGGCCACTGGCCCTGGGTACCCCGGGGACTAACCAGGCCCACCCCTGGGGTTTTCCCAGCTTGCAGAAACAGAAACTGAGGCACGGCACGCTCCAGGCTCCACGGGCAGAGGAGGTAAGAGCACAGCAGGGAAGGATGGCATCTGGTTCTTCTCTGGGCAGGACTGGGGCCCCCAGAGAGACTCTGGGGTCACCATGTGACAAGGTGAGAAAACACTCTTAAATGGAAAGCAACTAGCTCCCCCCAACCAAACATGCTGATCTTCCCAGGAACACTGCAACGTAGGGAGAAGCCCCCTCCTTTGTTCCAATGAGGCTCAGAGAGGTAAAGTCACCTGCCTGAGACCACGCAGCACATCAGCGCTTAGAACTGGGACTTGAACCCATGCCTTGTTGGGCTTCAGAGGCCCTGCTCGTTCCCTGGCGCCCCTGCTGGCAAACAGGGAAGGCCTGAGGTGGGTAAAGGAGCCCTAAGGAGGGGCACCAGCCTCTGACCTGGGGCAAGGAAGAGCATCGCTCCCTTGGACATACAAGGCAATGGACCGGGACCGGAGGCAGGACATGGTCAGCTCACCGGCCCAGAGGGCCGCACCCCCAGCTAAAAGCCAGGGTGCACACGGGGAACAGGGGCAACCAGCCCCCTTCCCAAAGGCCCTAGCTCTCCCAACCCGGGCCTCTCTGCCGAAAGCCGGCACACCTGAAAAACCAGCTCCTGCATAAACACGAGAGAGACACCAGACCGGCCCAGTCATAAGACCCCCCTGGAGCCCGCCGGGACCACCTTGGAGCTGGGTGGGTGGGCGGGCAGGGGTCCTGCCTGCTCCAGGGAGCCACCCACCAGCACCTGAGTCTGGGCCTCGCCTGCTCCAGTCCTCCAGGCTTCCAACCAAGTACAGCCCAAGGGTCAGACTGAGGGGTGCAGGTTTTGAGACGGGGCCAGGGGAGTCAGGGGTGGGAGCGGTGGGGGAGGGAGAGGGGTGCTGGGGGCTGCCGGGATCGCCAGGAAAAATAAATGATGTGTTTACCAAAAACAAAGTTAAAACCCCTCCAATCTCTTAAGACACCCACGCAGGCCACGTTCACACCCCAGGGGCTCCCTCTCCTGCAGGGCGCACATGCCCTGGGGGGCTGCCAAGCTCCTGCTGGCCCCCCCTTCACTCAGATGCCACCGATCACACCGCCCACCCACAACCCAGCAAGGTACTGCTGCCGTCTCCCTTCTCAGATGGTCAAACTGAGGCTTAGCTGACTTAGCAGCTGTCCAACTCACACGCAGTGGGCACGCCGCAGAGCTGGAATCGGCCAGACTAGAAGCTTCCGTGACCGACCGAAATCTCGGAGATGCCCACAGAAACGTTCGGACCAGCCGCTGGCCACGCAGCGCGGACCACGGGCAGAGGTGGATGGCAAACGCTTTTATTTAGAACCCTAACAGGTAACGTGGCTAAAAGTGGCCCTACTCTGGCTCTAAGGGGGACACAGAGAACCGGAGGCCTCTGTTTCAGGGAAACAGAGAGTTCTAGCCCAAGCTAAAAGGCTGCAGGAGTGGACGCACATCCAGGGACCCCCGGAGACAGGTGAGACACCACTGGGCCCAGAAGGCTGCCCTCGCCCGCCCCCCAGCTGTCCCCCGCCTCCGAGCATCATCGTCCCGGGAGCCCACCTGCACGGCGGAGGGCTGTGTGGGTGTGAGGGTGGCGGGCAGGTTGTAATTTCATCGGGGGCTCGCTGGCCGGCTGAGTCACCAAAACCAGAGGATGAAATTCTAGCTCGGGGACAGAGGTGTGCACCTCTCTTGGCCCAGGGTTAGCTCTCAGTGGGGGTAGGGACGGGGCGCAGGCCGTGCCTTTGTGAACGTGAGCCAAAGGTACCCCTGCCTCTGGGCTGGTTCCAGGGGGGGCTCTGCCAGCCCGGTGTCCCTGACCCCCAACAATGCTGCCACCGCAGAGCCCGCTGAGCTATGAGGCACAGCTGGATGGTGGGACGCTACTCAGCTACCAAAAGGTCAAAGAAGCCAGGCTCAGGCTGCATTCTTTAACTGCATTTAGGTGACATTATGGAAAATGCGAAGCTACAGAGACACAAAACACACAGTGGTTAAAAGAGAGAAAGAGGGGTGCCTGGGTGGCTCCGTGGGTTAAGTGTCTGCCTTCCGCTCAGATCATGATCCCAGGGGCCTGGGATCAAGCCCCACATTGGGCCCCCTGCTCAGTGGGGAGCCTGCTTGTCCCTGCCCCTCTGCCTCCCACTGCTGGTCCTCATGCTCTCTTTCTCGCTCTGGCTCTCAAATAAATGAATAAATAGCAAAAAGAACAGAGAGAAAGAAAAAAGAAAACAGAAAACACACAGCGGTTGCCAGGGGCTGGGGAAGGGTAAGAGGCTGGCTGCAAATGAGCTTGAGGGAACTTTCAGGAGTGATGGAATGTTCCATGTCTTGACAGGGGCTGGTCTGCGTGAATGCGTACAATGGTCAAACCCCTTGGAAAGCACACTTCTTAAAACTTGAGCTTTTCACTGGCTATCCCTCATCCCTCGACAAAACATAGAACAACGTGTGGGGTGAGCCCCTCCTACACGCAGGACTGAGGCCAGATGCCAGGACCTGAGACCCCGCAGACCTGGGGGCGGGGGGGGGCATCTTTAAGTTTCTCACGGCTGCTAAAGTGACAGACAGACGGATGGACAGATATAGACTCCCCTCTGTGGTGGTTCTGCCAGAAGCCAGAAAAATGTACCTTGAAACCGCACCCCCCCCTTAGACCCCAATCGGCAAACAGGCCTGGCCCCATGCAGGACAGTAGCCGCCTGAGGACTATTTCCAGCTACCGGCCTTCAGCTATGGGCTCAGGCCCTCCAACCCCAACTACGCAGCCCGCTGGGCACCTGCAGGGGCTGCCCAGGACCCCAAGCCCCCGAGCCAGGGCCACTCACCTCTCTGGCTTCCCACACTGTCTCTACTCAAGACCTGCATGGGGGTGACCCACATATCCACATTCTGGAAGCCCCCCCCGCCCCGCCCCATCACAGCACCTGAGGCTCGGGCTGGACGAAAGAGGGTACCCTCTACATTTTCCAAGTGAGCACAAAGCCTGGACTTGGGGGCAGGGGACACGGCCCACAAGACCCTCCCCCTTACTTCCTGGCTGTTGTCAGTCCACACTCCTGGGGCCTCAGCACGGTCCGGAGGCTGGGCCCCCCTTGGATGGCTGCACGCATACAGAAGCTGGTGCCACACCAACGAGGCATCCCTCTAAGGGGACAGCTCCTCAGACCTGTGACACAACCCAGAGAAGACCCTCCCCCACGGGCCCCTCCACCCCAAGAGGCAGGATCGCCAAGCCTTGCAGTGGGGAGAACATCAGACCAACAGCCTCAGACGCTATCTGATTCGAACTCACTTCAGACCATCCCTGGAGCTTTAGGTGGAGCCCTGATCCCCCAGCTCGAGGCTCAACCCCGCCCTGAGCCTCTCCCCAGCCCCCAACAGTCCCATCGCCCAGAGGTCACGGCTGGAAGGTTGCCAGATACAATACAAGACCCCGGTTCAGCTTCAGAGAAACCAACAAGTAAGTCTTTAGTGTAAGTTACATCCTCAATCCTGCATTATCCGTGGCTTATCAGAAATCCAAATTTAACTGGGCATCCCTATTTTTATTAGCTAGATCTGGCAACCAGAAGCAGGTGGTCCTGAAGAAGGGAGACAGGTGGGCACACACACAGCTCCGGACCAAGAGGAAGGGGGTCAGGAGCAAGAGCTCTGCCTGAGATCCGCCGCCCCCCCCCCCCCCCCCCC
>LNAC01000109.1:1744099-1754977 GCA_002007465.1 Ailurus styani
GCGGCGGCGGCGGCAGCTGGAAAACTGAAAGCGGCTGGCTGGTCACTCCCACCTTGCCCAGGTTAGCTTCCGGTGGCTGGTCCAGGTACCTCGCTCAGCCTTTGTCCCCTGGGATGTGAAGGAAGGCAGTGGCTTGCCCAAGGTCGCAGCAGATCCAACCGGAGGCTCCAAGGCCCATCTTGTCTGGGCAGCCCTCCTGCTGATCCACGGACTCTTGCCACCCGCTCCCCCTACCATACCAGCCGTCCTGTGGAATCCGGGAGCAGACTTTGCATCCTCGCCAGAGCCATGCCTCTTAATTCAGCACAAGGGGTGATGCCCCGAGTCCCGCGCTAGGCCCCTGCTATGCTGGGCACTCCTGGGAGGGACAGAAGCCAGGCCCCAACACCACGGAGCTCCTGACCTAGATGGAGAGAGCCAAATAGAGACTGAGAATCTTCCGGGTCCCAGCAAAGCCCAGGAGGTCTTTGCCCAGCCTCCTGCGACCCTGCTGGGCATGCAGCGGGCACTTGGTCAAGGATAAACTTCGAGGACCAGGTCTAGCCCACAAACCCACCAGACAGAGCTCCTCTTGGGCAGGTCAGGTCCACAGTGCACAGCCCAAAGCCAAGCCCAGAGGGGCCCAGGTGCCCCCCCCCCGCCGAATGCCTTGCCCACAGCACGTTGGCCAGGGGAGTGGGGACTAGGAGTGAGGCCACGATGCCCCCCCATCCCACACTGCCCTTTGCCCTCTTGGGGGTACTTCCCTACCCCTGCCATCACCAAGAGGCCTGTGGACACCTTGACACCCTGTTGTGCGGCCCCCCTCAGACTCACATCCCCACCTGCCCTCTGCTGGCCCTGGTGTGGCAGCATCACTGAGGGGAAAAGCTAGGACCTAGAGACTGTGTGGGTTCAAATCCTGGCTCTTCATCTTAGCGCCCCGGGACCTTGGGTAAGGCACTTTCCCTCCCTGCACCTCCATTTTCCCTTTTTTGTAGGCTCCCAGTAAACCGCAGCGTGGCCCCTCGGCAGATGACAGCAGTGGTGGGCGCTTTTTAAAAACATCACCGAGCCTGTGGGGGTGTCTTGTATTGGCCTCCTTTTACGATGAAGGGAAGTGACTTGTTTAGGGACATACAGCATGGGCACGGCGTGGCTGGCACTGTCTCCATGGTCCTGGTTCATCCCCGTAGCCTACAGTCCTGCCCTCCATGCCACTTGCAGGCTCCCGTGATGTGTTGGAGAGAAGACATGGTGTCCGTGCGCCCAGCTGGAGTACGCTGGTCCCCCGAAGGGCCGGCTGGTTGGGCTGTTGGTTTCTAGGAAGAATGCTTTCCAGACCCCAAGTCCTGGGGCAGAGAACCAGAAGCCTCTGCAGCCCAGGGCCTCGGCCCCCTCCTCCCTGGAGCTGAGCCCTGGCGGGGGAGGGAGCACTTTTGTGTGCTCAGTACTGCCCTCTGGAGTCAGAATCCAGAGCAGCAATAATGCGAGCCGAGTGTTGGAGGTCGTCGCTCTCTTCCAGCCTCTGGGCTGCTCTTCTAGTCCAGAACAGCCAACCTGAACCCCACCTGGTCCAGGCAGACTGGGGGCAGTATGGTGCAGCAGAAGGCCTTGGCCCGGCATGTCTAGGCCCCAACTCACTAAGTGGGACAAGGGTATGACACCTGGGCTTCACCTTCACTGTGTCTTCTGGGCCAGTTGGTTGACCTCTCTGGGCCTGAGCTTCCTCATCCAAAATATGGAGACAAGATAGTCCTTTCTCTGTAGGATGGCTGTGGGGACCGAAAGACATATGGCACGGGGAAAATGCCTAGTGTAGTGCCTGGTGCATAGTAGGAGCGTGACGAAGGGTAGTACTCAATTTTTTAATGTTGGCTTCATCTAGGGGCAAAGTCCCAGTCACTGGCTTTGCTTGAACTGCCCTTCCTGAGGAGGTGAGAATTTTAAGGACAAGGTCATGGGCATTCTACTATTGTCAAGTTCAATTCCCTCCCCTGAGAAGGGCAGCAGAAGCTCCCTCAGCTGGGAGAGGAGTTTGGCAGAGGAGTCCTTGCTGCTGGCTGCTCCCCACCTGTTGGGGCTTCTGCCAGCTTTAAGAAGCCGATTTGCAGGCCCCTGGGTGGGTCAGTCGGTTAGGCCTCTGCCTTTGGCTCAGGTCATGATCCTGGTGCCCTGGGATCAAGCCCCGTGTCAGGCTCCCTGCTCAGTCAGGAAACTGCTTCTCCCTCTCCCTCTGGACCTCCCCCATGCTTGTGTGCTTTTCCTCTCTCTCTCTCTCTCTCTCTGTCTCAAATAAATAAATACGATCTTTAAAAAAAAAAAGCACATCTGCAGGGGCCCATGCCTCATCCTCCCTCAGGCCTGGGCTCAGCCCCCATATTGCACAGACCTGGAAGCAGCCTCTGCTCACTCCTTCCCCTTATCAACCTGAAAGCCAGAGGACTCCCTCCATCACAAAGACTCTTCCATGCTTGCCATCTTCCGAGGACCCTCCCAGCAGGTGGGCCTGCCGATCCCCATTTCACAGATGGGGATGCCAGAATGCCAGGGCATTTGCGGAATTGAGCATGCCCCCGGGTGTCCTGTATCCCCGTCCATCCAGGGACTCCCTGGCAGGAGCCGGTCTCTCCCTCCTGGCCCAGTATGTGTGTTCCATGGTCTCCGACCAGCAGGCTGGCCAGCAGGGAGAGCTGCCCACAGAGACTCAGCCCCCATTCCCCCCTGGGGTTGGAGCCCAGTCCTGGGTCCCTGACCTCCTGCGTGCATCATTTCCTTTTCCACGATTTTGGGGCGCTTCTCCTGGCTCCTTGTTCCTTGGAGGTGAGACTCCAGGGGGTGAGGGAAGAGATAGAGGGACAGTCCTGCTGTCCCCAACAAGGTAACCCTTAGCTTGGAACAAGCATCTGGGGAACCTGGGACCAGGCTACCCTAGACGTGACCACGGGGGCCAAAGGTGCAGACAGTGAACCCAAGCACTTCCTCTTATAGGTAAGCAGCCCGCATTATGGAGAAGGAAGGACCGATTCACAGCAGCCCCATGGTGCGTGTCAGGGGTGGACCTCGGGACTTCTGATCCCCAACTTGCCACTCCTTTGTACCATCTCCGTGGGTTTCCTTGGCTTTTCAGGGAATTATTTTCTCTGATAATTAGTATTCATCCTTTAAAAATAAGACTTGAACAGCTTCTAGAATGAGCTACTCCTCTTTCTCTTCAGAGACTATCTCCTACTCTATCATGGAAAATAAGAAAATACTCCATCAAAGGGAAAATAAGATTCAGTGTATGAAAATAGGCTCTGAAGGTGATGAGCCAGGTTTCTACAACAAGGGCAGACAAGGTGGGTGTAGACTCTGGAACCTAGTTGGGGCGCTCAGGCGATATGGGGGGCACTTAGCCTACCCAAGAGTAGGTGATGGGCTTGCTGGGGGGGAGGATGGAGGGGCCTCCTGAGTCAGTGACCCAGATCCCCCCCACACACACACACACAGATGGGCCATTCCCCAGGCCACCAGCAACTCCTTTCATTCCCAAATCTGTTTCCATGGACCCTAAGGACAAAATCATTTCTTTCATTGTCTGATCTGCAGAGGAACGTCTTAGAGTCCTCCCAACCTTCCAGACCCAACAAAATAAAACCCTTGCTTTGGGATTTCAAGCCCCGCAGCTGGCAAGCCGAGGCAGGAAGCAAGGAGGTCTGCCATCAGGGCACAGGCGGACCTGTGGCCTCCACCTCCCAGGCCCCAGGGTTTGGCCCTGGCGAATAGTCTAGGGCAGCGCTGGCCAGCAGAAATAGGATGTGAGCTACAAATGCACACCACAGAGGAAATTTTAAATTTCCTAGTAGCTGCATTAAAAAAAAAAGTGAAGAAACAGGTGAAATTAATTTCAACAATAAGTGTTATTCAACCCAGCCTTGTAGTGAATGCACACAGTCCAAACGGTATTTGTTTCAACACGTAATAATATTTTTTTAATGGAGATGTTTTATAGTCTTTGTCTTAGATGAGGTCTTTGATATCCAGTGTCTGTGTTACACTTAAAACACCTTTCAGTTCGACCGAGACAGACTTTCATACGTGGCTAGTGGCTCAGGGTCCCATGGGCCGTAACTTCTAGCTCAGCTCACTGCTGACTTTGGGGAGCCTGGGGCTCAGTTTCCTCACCTCGTGAGCTTGTTAAAGGCGCAGGCCAAGGCCCTTCCAGAAGATGTGTTGGCTCCGACCCTGGAGGGCTGGGAGGGAGGCCCAGGACTTTGCCCTACAGAACACAGTCCCCAGCTCTTCGGACACACACTCAAGTGGGGGGAGTGCTGTTCAAACTCCGGGGCTCTTGATCCTGGCTCCTCGGTCATGGTCCTGGCCCTGAGATGGGAGGGCCCAGGATCCGCACCAAAATACCCTGTCTGGGGCGCCTGGGTGGCTCAGTGGGTTAAAGCCTCTGCTATCGGCTCAGGTCATGATCTCAGGGTCCTGGGATCGAGGCCCGCATCGGGCTCTCTGCTCTCTGCCAGCCTCTCTGCCGACTTGTGATCTGATCTCTCTGTGTCAAATAAATAAATAAAATCTTTAAGAAAAAAAACAAACAACGTACCCTGTCTGTCCCAGGTGTCACGCAGACACGGTGCCGGGACCTGGGGGTTCTGGGCCGGACACTGAGGCGTGTGCAGGAGTGAGCCAGCAGGTGTAGCCACCTGAACTGAGACCATGCCCCCGGGCCCATGGGGACTAGCGAACCCACTGGACGGCCCCCCGCTGCCCCCATGCCAAAGGCCCCCTTGGGCCAGGGTCTAGCTCTCCCTAAAATAATTTCTTTTCTCCCCTGGGATTTTCTGGGATCCCAGGGCCCTGCTGCAGCCCCTCACCTCCAGGGGAAGAACTCCCCTTTCCCCCGACCAGCCTGCCCTGCCCCTCACCGCCCCCCAGGGAGGGTCTGCCCAGGCCTTGGAGTCAGAGCTTTGCTCTCGCATCATGGAAGGAAAGGCGGCCTTTGCATGGTGTCCTGAACCCAGTGCCCTGCCTGCCCGCCCCTCGCCCCCAGCCAGGCTAGCCCCTCACCCTCTAGGTCTCAGCCGGCCCCACCTCACTGGCCTGACCAAGTCTTCCAGAGCCCTTAGACTTTCTTGAGTACTCTGGTCAGTTGATTTCACACGGGGTGAGTGATGACTTGATCCCCGTTGGACTCACCCACTAAACTCAGGGGAGGAAGGAGGTGAGCCAGGCATCTTCACCGTCCTCCATGTCCCCGGCCCCCGGGCTAGCGCACAGAACACACGTTTGCTGGACGAAGGAAGGAAGGAATGGATGGTCACGGGCCTCCTCCATCCACCGTCATGTGCATTGCTGAGCTCTGTTTTCTTGCGCTCTGTTGCCTTCCGTCTGTCGGTGACCACCCTTGTAGGGAGCTCCCTTGAGCAGGACCCCTGGCTCTGTGCACCTCCCTGCCTCACGCCTCCTCTCCATGGGGCCTCCTCCCCCCGACTCTCCTCCACGGGAATCTGTCAAGAACAGAGAGAGGCATGTAATTGAGTTGGGGCCGTCTCCATGGCTGCAGCCATAGAATAACTGGAAGATCAATTTGGAAAGACTATCTCGGTAATAATTGTGCCTTAATAGTTTCTGCGAGGCCAAGCGCGGCTTGGTGCGCGGCGGTCAGGACAACCCGGGACCCTGGCAGGAAGAGGCCACCTGGAGGCCCCCAGGATCCCTGGGCCAGGCTCTGGACAGAGACTTGGCCTTGACCAGGAACAGGAGGGGAGTGGAAGCCGGGAAGGGGGGGTGGGAGTTGGAGGGCAGGCCAGTCTTTCTCACATACTCGCACGGGCACACACACACACACACACACACATACACACACGCCTCCCAGAAGTGGCCCTGCCACCTGCTCCTCCCCACTACCCGCTGTGGCCTGCTCCTGTTTATAATTTATGCTTATGATCGGAATTATCAGCAATAATGATAACATGATTATAATTGCTGAGCTGCCAGGCTCAATTGCAGCGCTGTTGGTAAATATTATGATAGAGAGTGGAGTGAGGTCACTGCCTCCCAGAGCTTGAGGGATGCAGTGGGGGATGGGTGGGCCACGAGGGGTGGTGGGGTCCCTCCCCTGCCCCCGACCACCCTCTCCAGAAAACTCGGTGCTGCTTGACCATTTGCTCATCCATTCACCCAACAACCCTCCCTGCTTAAATCAAACTGAAATCACTCCTGCTTCAGGCTCAGCAGCACTTAGAAGCCGGTGGGGTGCGGGGGATGCCATCTGTCACCCCACCAACAGAGGGCACTCCGAGGTTGTGGCCAGACTTCCACCTGGGAGGTGAGGAGGCCCAAGGAGGATCCCTCCACACCCAAGTTGGTGTGACTGGTGACTAAGTCCCGCGGGAACTCAGAGGTGGCCCTGGGGATCTTGGCAGGGGACTAAGGGACAGGACACACAGTTCCTGGGGGCTGGCACCCAGGTGCCATTTCCGGTACCCAGAGGCCCTCCTTTGTGTTCAGGAGAAGTGAGTCTAGAGCCCAGGGTGGGAACACGGACGGCAGCCTGCCTTGAATGTAAAAAATAGCCCCTTCAAGAGAGCCCACTAAGATAACCCAAGGACGAGGGCGAGAGGTGCCCCGAGCAGCCACTGGACGGCCCCGCTGTGAGCTAAGCCAGCTGCGTCCCTCAGCCTGCGCTCTCCAGCCTCAGTCCCTGCTCTGGTCCACTGTCGATGTGCTCTAGTGTGTGTCCGGAAAGGGTTCATGACACCAAGAGCCAGACCAAGGCCATGAGCAAGGACAGCAATGCCCAAGGGCAAGGCCAAGGCAACGAGGACGGGAGAGCCTCCATGGGCCGCCCTTGGTGAGGAGAGGCTCAGCATACCTGTCTGTAGCCGGGGGCTCCGAGGCCCAGAGAATCTCCCCCAGGCTCACAGAGCAGCAAGTGTCTAGGCAGGATCCACCCCAGACCCATGTGCCCCGACTTCTGGGACAGGATGCAGCCCGCCTGGCTTGCTGCATTATTCATGAGCCCGACATTCCCCCAGGGGTAAACATTCAGGAGGAGCGTTTCAAATCCACTTTCCTCCTCTGGAAAATAAATAAATGAGGAGAGAATGCCAGCGCACTTGGACAGGAGGTGGGGCCAGATTCGGGGGAGCCCTGGGAAAGCTCACTCACAGATGGCCTATTTCTGTCCCCCCCCCAACCCCGGGGCCCCTGAGTGGCAGGCCCGAAACCCACGAGGTGGGCTGGCCGAGTGTCAGCCAGATTTCAGCCCCCATCTGTCCCCTTGGGATCAATGACCCAATCACCATCGAGGCCTCACCTGCCGGGGCCCCTGAGGCTACCACCCGGGACACCTCAAGATCTCAGAAAGTAAGAGTCCTTCGGGTGGCAGAAGGAGGAGGACTGTCTTTTTTTTTTTTTTTTTTAAGATTTTATTTATTTATTTGACACAGAGAGAGATCACAAGTAGGTAGAGAGGCAGGTAGAGAGAGAGGGGGAAACAGGCTCCCTGCTAAGCAGAGAGCCTGATGCGGGGCTCGATCCCAGGACCCTGAGATCATGACCTGAGCCGAAGGCAGAAACTTCAACCCACTGAGCCACTGAGCCACCCAGGAGCCCTGTCTTAAGCCCTAGGAGACTCCTCTCTACAGCGCAGGGAGTCAGGAGTTGCTGTAGAGCCCCAGGAAAGTCTCTTACTCTCTCTGGGCTTTTGTTTTTTTCATTTTTAAATGAAAGAGGTCTTTTTTTTTTTTTAAAGATTTTATTTATTTATTTGACAGAGACACATCGAGAGAGGGAATACAAGCAGGGGTAGTGGGAGAGGGAGAAGCAGGCTCTGCTGACCAGGGAGCCTGATGCGGGGCTTGATCCCAGGACCCTGGGATTATAACCTGAGCTGAAGGCAGACGCTTAATGTCTGAGCCACCCAGGCGCCCCTCTGACATCCTAATGAAATCCTCTCAGCTACATCCTAAATGGTTAAGCAACTGCCTTCGGCTCAGTTCATGATCCTGGAGTCCCAGGATCAAGTCCGGTATCCGGCTCCCTGCTCTGCGGGGAGTCTGCTTCTCCCTCTGACCTTCTCCCCTCTCATGCTCTCTCTCTCGTTCTCTCCCTCACATAAATAAATAAAATCTTTAAAAGTAAAGAAGCAGGAAAAATGTGTTTTTAAAGGTATTAAAATAAACTCTTTTCTTTCTTCCAAGGTCTTCCAACAGATCGTGGTTTCTTAATAATTTGCTACTTAATGTCATTCCAAGTAAAGCAAAAATAAAATTTAAGATGGCATCTTGCTATCTCATCTTTACCATTCTTCTTTATTTTGCTCGAGGCCAGGTTTTTTTTTTTAAGTTTTTATTTATTTAAGTCATCTCTGCACCCAACGTGGGGCTCGAACTCACGACCCTGAGATCAAGAGTTGTATGCTCTTCCCACTGAGCAGGCCAGGTGCCCTTGAATGCCAGTTTTAAACAAAGCTATGAGAGCATCTGACCTCTACGTGGAATCACCGAATTCACACAATTTATCTCACACCTCGTATGTGCATGTGCACAGCTGCCCCTTGGAAACACTGTGCGCTTGGTCCCCAACCACTGCAATAAGGGGAACATTGAAATGGAGTGACTATCGCAATAAAGCGCAATAAAGCCGAATGACTTTTTTGGTTTCCTGGTGCCCAGAAAAGTTACATGTATGTTATACTGCAGTCCATTAAGGGCAATAGCATCGGGGCGCCTGGGTGGCTCAGTGGGTTAAAGCCTCTGCCTTCGGCTCAGGTCATGGTCTCAGGGTCCTGGGATGGAGCCCTGCATCCGGCCCCCTGCTTGGTGGGGAGCCTGCTTCCCCCTCTCTCTCTGCCTGCCTCTCTGCCTCCTTGTGATCTCGCTTTCTGTGTGTCAAATAAATAAATAACAATAATAAAAAAGGACAATAGCATTACATCTCAACAAACAGGCATACCTTAATTTTAGAATACTTTATTACTAAAAAATGCTAAGCATCATCTGAGCTTTCAGTGACTCATAATACTGATCACAGGTCGTCGTGACAAATATAATAACAATGGTAAAGTTTGAAATATTGTGGGAAACAGCACCCCAAACTAACTCAATTCTATTTCACGGAGTTTTTTTTTTAAGATTTTATTTATTTATTTGAAAGCGCAAGAGAGAGAGCAGGAGCAGGGGGAGGAGCAGAAGGAGAGGGAGAATTTCCAACAGACTCCGTGCTGAGCTCAGAGCCCAAGATGGGCTCGATCCCACGACCCCTGGGGTCATGACCTGAGCCGAAACCAAGAGTCCGGTGCTTAACGGACTGAGCCACCCAGGGGTCCCTCTATTTCATTTTTTTTTTAAGATTTTATTATTTATTTGACACAGAGAGCGATCAGGTCACAAGTAGGCAGAGAGGCAGGCAGAGAGAGAGGAGGAAGCAGGCTCCCCGCTGAGCAGAGAGCCTGATGCGGGCCTCGATCCCAGGACCCTGAGATCATGACCTGAGCCGAAGGCAGAGGCTTTAACCCACTGAGCCACCCAGGCGCCCTTCATTTTTTGACACACACACATTCAACCAACTTCCTCTGCCTTTGGCTTATGACATACAGGTGACCCTTGAATGCTTGCTGAGAAGGTCATTGCCTTCCTTCTGTATTCGGAACAAGCTTGAACAGAACTCGGGGCCTCTCAAGGCCATCCGTGGCCCCTTGATGGGACATGCGTACCTTTCACTTGCTCCGACTTAAGATACCACCTGCAGGGCTGGCTCCTTTTGGTGACCAGAGGCGTCCGCCGTGACCCTGGGGGTCCTGCCCAGGCCTGCTTGCGGCCCCTCACCCCAAAGCCAGTCAAAGCCACACGTTCAGGTGCTCTCCCTGAGTAATGGACCCAAACTTCTGCTTTAGCTGTCCCCCCACTCTCCTAGCTCTTCATCCCACCCAGAAACAGAGTCCTGCCTCCCCACCCCTGCTGCCCCTGAGCTGAGCTGTGTAACCCTGAGCAGGCATCTCCCCTCTCTGAGCCTCACTTTCTCTGGATGACGTCGGTGCTGCTGTGGGCTGCCCCATCCGGTCTGGTGGCTTGCCGTCAGCCAGGTCAGGGGAGCGGTGGTCCTTCTGTCTGGTCCGCTTGCACACTGGAGCCATTTCAGGGCACACTCAGTGCTCATAGTCCCCCAGCCTGGCCCCCTTCTTGGGGTGGAGGGTGCTCGTGCCAAAGTGCATGGGTTTCCTACCCCGGCGGAGTTTCTGCTGACACAGCTGTATTTTCAGCACTGGCATTGTGCTCGTATTTAGGTCAGACCTATTTTAACTCCGCTGGGACCTGAGCTGAGCTGAGATGGCCTTCTGGGGCTGACACAGAGAAGGAGCGGTTGGTTCAGCTCAGCTGGGCTGCTGAGGGCCCCAGAGGGGGGAGGGGGTGCAGCAGGGAGGGGGAGGGAGGTGTGAAGGGAGGCAGCAAGGAGCAGAGAGCCTTGACCCCCAAACCCCGGCCCGTGTGGGGCCCCTTCCCCCTCTCCCTTCCTGGGAGGCCCCCGACACACACTTAGCTGGTGAGGAGGGGAGGGAGCCCTGGATGGAGCCTCAGGGGACGTGGTTTACAGTCACCAGTGTGCAGGTGTGACTCTCTTGCCTCCATTTCCCCACCTGTGTGATGACGGGCCGCTTCAGTGATGCTGTCAAGTTTCTCATATCCCTGCAGTGAAGAGGGGCCCTGACTTGGGGTGCCTGGGTGACTCAGTTGGTTAAGTGTCTGACCTCAGCTCGGGTCATGATCTCAGGGTCCTGGGATCAAGTCCCGCATCGGGATCTGCGCTCAGCAGGGAGTCTACTTCTCCTTCTGCCTGCCGCTCCCCCTGCTTGTGCTCTCTCCCTCTCAAATAAATAAACAAAACCTTAAAAAAAAAAAAAAAAAA
>LNAC01000109.1:1754998-1791959 GCA_002007465.1 Ailurus styani
GGGTGGCTCAGTGGGTTAAAGCCTCTGCTTTCGGCTCAGGTCATGATCTCAGCGTCCTGGGATCGAGGTCCACGTCGGGCTCTCTGCTCAGCAGGGAGCCTGCTTCCTCCTCTCCCTGTCTCTCTGCCTGCCTCTCTGCCTACTTGTAATCTCTTTCTCTGTGTCAAATAAATAAATAAAATCTTTTAAAAAAAAAAAAAAAGGAGGAGCCCTTTCTGGTGTCCTGGTGTAGCTGCCCGGGAGCTGTGTGACTCCTGTCAAGTTACAAAGCCTCTCTGTGCCCGAATGTCCCTGCTGCAAAATGGGGATCAAAATAGGAGCTATCTCATGAGGCCGTTGGGAGTGAGGTGACAGATGGTTCGTAAGAAGGGGCAGGTGACCCCTGCCTGGCATGAAGTAACCGGTGGTGATGGTGGTGGCTTTGCTTCCATGACCAGTCGTCTGGCCAAGGTGCCCCTCACCTCTCACCCCTCCTCAGGCCTGGCCTGAGCCTCAAAGACCTGGGGCTCATTGTCATTCCGACCACCAGGATCCTTACCCGGCCTGAGCAAACCTAACCCGAGTCTATCGCCAGATCTGGTAATTAATACCCTTGACAGTTTTTATTGGAATGAAGCAGGGCCTGCACATGACTTGCTTTTTAATTAATAACCAGTCTCTCTCCCCACTCTCCTCCCCTCCCCCTGCTGTCCTTGAGGACAGGCTGGGGCGAGGGGCCCCGAGTCATCCAGGCCAGTTCAGCCAGCTAAGGAGGGAGGGGTGAGTGGTGGAGCACAGGGAGGCAGCCCCGTGGCCGCTCCCCTGCCTACACCATGAACATTGTCTGTGCAGGACAGAAGAGCTGGCTCCAGGCAAGGCTGGGCCCCGGGGATGCCCCAGGCATGGCCCCCGATATTGGGGAGCTTGTAGCCCAGGGTGGCCAGACCCACAGGCACACCAACCCCAGAGCAGATGCTGGAGAAGTAACTGTCTGAAGAACGGAGCCAGAAACAACCAGCTTGGCCCGGAGGCCAGGAAAGTGCCTTTGAGTGGGAGCTGGAAAGATGACGTAGCTCTTCTGGGTGGAAAAGAGGAGACACTGGCTGTCCCGAGCAGCAGGTGCGGTCTGTGCAAATGCCCAGATCGGGTGAGGCGGGAGCCCTGGGGAACACTAGGGACGGGGTTGGGCAGTGGGGGGAGGCGAGGGACCAGGCGCAACAGGCCTTGGGCGCAGGACTGAGACTTTTACCCTGGGGACAATGGGCAGCTACAGCAGGTTATATACAGAGGAGTGACAGGGTCAGATCTGATATGTAGAGCCATCACCTGGCAGGGGGCACTCTGTGGAAGGGACTGAGGAGGTCCTGGGATGTTGACACTGGTGTCCAGGCTGAGGCTCTAAGGCCTGGGCACCACACCAGGGGCCCAGCAATCTGGAGCTTCTCAGCCATGGTGCCTGGCAGCCTCTCTCCAGCCCCAAACTTACCTCCTTGCTCCTGCTGGGTGTTTTTTTTTTAACATTTATTTGTGTGTGTGTGTGTGTGTGTGTGTGTGAGAGAGAGAGAGAGAGAGAGATGGAGGGAACACAAGCAGGGAGGAGGGGCAGAGTGAGAGGGAGCAGGGAATCCGACGTGGGGCTCAATCCCAGGACCCCAGGATCATGACCTGAGCCGAAGGCAGATGCTTAACCTACTCCTGCTAATTTTGACGTGGCCACCTTGTTGAGATTCTAATGAGCATCTCCAGTCAGGGCTCCTTCGAGTGAATTCCCTCAATTAATGTTTCCAAGGTGCCAAAGGAGATAGCACACACATGGCCTCAGGTGGGGACTCCCCTCAGGCCCCCCAGGAGGGACCCGGGCTTCCCAGGAGAGAAATGCACTCCCCTTGTCCTAAGAGCTGGGCCTCAGATGGGGACTGGAATGCATGCGGGCTTGGGTGGGCTCTTGGCTTTTCGGCTGTCAGTTTCCCCATCTGGGAAATGAGGGGCCGGCTGATGTGATCCATAAGGAGATCTGTTCACTCTTGGCTCCAAAACCACACATATAGTCTCCTTTTCTCCTGGAAAACGTGTGAGGTTAATGAGGACGATGAACCCATTTAACAGATGAGGAAAAGGAGACCAGAGAAAAGGAGGGAGATGCCTGTGGGCACTCAGGGCTTCAGTGGTGGGACTAGACTCGGTGCTTTCATCTCACCGAGTAGGGTCTCTTGTGTGCTGTGGGCTTCCTAGGTATTTGGGGAGACCACACCCTCACGGGAAAACCATGTAAGCAAAAGCAAGGTAGATGAACTAGAGCCATGGTCTCTGAGGGCTGCGGCAGCCAGGAAACCTTTCCTTTCATTCTTTGGGTCTCAGCTCCACTTTGCCTCCTCCGAGAAGTCTTCCTAGATTTCTGGCTCATCTGAGCTACTTTATCCCCCACTGTCCACATTGCCCACTGTCCCCTGAAGGTCTCAGGTGGTGCTCTTCTCCCAGGATGCTCTGGTCTCCTCGCTGGACCAATGGCTTCACTGAGGACGGATGGAGTCCCCTTCTTTCCTGGCCTTCCTGCCTCCTCGTCCCATGCGTGGCCTAGATTGGGCCTGGACCATCAGGACCAGCCGATCTCCAATGCCTGCATTTCCAGCACATGGCAGGACACTCGACGCACACGGGACATGTGAGTGAGCCATGTTCCCGGGTGGCTGGGACCACGCTATCTCCTCTTCTTGAGCCAACATCTCCCACCCCAGGATTTCCCTGGGTGGGGCTGAGTTTCTGGTTGGTGCTCAGCAAGGCGCTGGAGGATTTAGGTCAGTTTACTTCTTGTGTGCAAACTGAGAATTCTTAGGTATCTCGTGGAGCCCCTCCTACATATATGGTGCAGCGGCAGACCCTGGGCCCCACAGAGGACACAGGTCTCCCTACCCCGTCTGCTCAGAGCCCAAGGCTAGCTGGGGACACACCCAGAGCACCTGGGAGTAAATACCAGGTAATTAGAGAGAGAAAGAGAGAGGAGGACAATGAGAGAGAGAGGGAGAGAAAGAAAGGGGGAGACGGAGAGAGACACCAATGTCTCAACTGGACATAAATGGTGACCGAAGAGCAGGAGACCCTTGACCACTGAGGGGCGGGAGCTGGTGATCCAGCCCCCAGGGGTCCCCCTCAGTGGGACAATCCTGAGGCCAGTGGTCCCCAGCTTTCAGAAGCTTTCTGCAAGACCGAACCCCCAAACTCACCTGCTCACTGATGCATCCTTCACCGGCTTTCCTCCCTGCCCTCACAAACATCCCACAGTCACCTCCCGACCCCTGGCCCCAAGTCCTTGCAGAATCCAGGTGAAGACCACTCTCCTTTCCACTCTGCCAGGAAGGAGAAGAGGCATTTTGGACGAGGAGGGAGAAGTACCCCAAGGTGGAGCTGCGGAAGCCACGGGGAAGAGGGGATGTCTGCCGCTGTAAAGTTGAGACACCCCAGAAGTAAGGATCTGTAGAAAATCCTTCCATTTATTCAGTTGTCTGGACTGCACCTCATTTCACAGAGAATTGGAACCCACTTTTACCCACACATACATAACACTCCTGGCAGCTGGGGTCACCCTGTGCCTTATGAAGGGACGTCCCATTGCAGGAGCTTGGTCCTTAAGGTCACGGGTTCACCCTCTGCCCAGACAAAAACCATCCTCTGGTCTCTCTGTTGGGTGCATGAGAGTAAGTTTCATGTACTGGGTTTTTATCTTTTTCTTATTGATTTGTAGGAATTCTTTATATATGATAGACCGCAAGTCTTTGTCAGTTATGTGCTCTGCAAATCTTTTCCCACACTAAGATTTGTCTTTCATTTTGTTTTTAATATTTATGTTTAAATTTGTTATTTATTAGAAGTTTTAGATATTTTCATTTAGTCACACTTGTCAATATTTTTCTTTAACATTTATGCTGGCTGCATCTTGTTTCAGAAAAACTTTCTATGGCCAATTTCTGTTGGTGGCCTCCAATATCCATTCTACTCTTCTTCCTTTAAAACAGAATTTCAGGTTTTTAGCCAGGTGTATTGCCAATCCAGCTAAAAGATTACATTTACTAGTCTCCTTTCCAGCTGGGTGTGGCCATTAAACTGACATCTGCCCAATGAAATGTGAACAAAAATGTTTTCTGGGACTTATAGGACACGCCTCTTCCTTACCTTCCTCATTCTGCCATCCAGAAGGCAGATGTGGGCCCCCTTGCTGGCTTAGTTTGTAGAGCATACAATTCTTTATCTCAGGGTCATGAGTTCAAGCCCCGTGTTGGGCATGGAGCCTACTCAATTAAAAAAAAAAAAAAAAAAAGGAAAAAATCTAGAAAAAAAAAAAAGGAAAAATATCTAGAAGCCAAGCAGTCATCTTGAATGTTGAGGTACTCTCAATATGGAAGCTGAGGATGACAAGACAGAAGGTTAGAAGCTTCATTCTTTTTTTTTTTATTTGAGAGAGTGAGTGTATAGGAAAAGGGCAAAGGGAGAAGGAAAAAGAGAATCAAACCCACATGGGGCTCAATTCCATGACTCCCAGATCATGACCTGAGCCAAAATCAAGAGTAAGATGCTTAACCGACTGAGCCACCCAAGCACTCCTGAAGCCTCATTCTTGATGTCACTGTGAATCAGTCACATTTCTGGTTTTATTTTGTTTTGTTTTATTGTCTACCCCTAGCGTGATTATCCCTGAGATAAAGATGATCATAAATAAGAAAGTTTACTTAAGCCACCGTGGGTCTGGGTTTTTCCAATCGAATACACCTCCCTGTCCTACATTTTCTTTTAAAAGTTTACAACTTTACTTTTCCCACATAGTTCTTTAATTCATCGGGAGCCGGATTTTGCTTATGTGGGAGGTGGAAATCTAATTTTATTCTTTTTCCATATGGACAGCTAATTGTACTAGCATCATTTATTAAATAGTCCAAAACAAAATACAAGGTGTTTTGGAAGAAATTTAATTGAGTTGCTCCAGAGCTTTGTAGATAACATTGTAAAATTAGTGTAAAAACACTTAGATCATCGGGAAGTCACACCGTGCTCATGGATGGAAAGATAATTCCCGGGGCATTCAAGAGGCTCAGTCGGTTAAGCGTCCGACTCTTGATCTCAACTCAGGTCTTGATCTCGGGGCTGTGAGATCGAGCCCTGTGTTGGGCTCCGTGATGGGTGTCGGAGCCTACTTAAAAAAAAAAAAAAAGAAAAGAGAAGATAATTCCTTCTGGAATTAATCTATAAATTTAATGTCATCCTACTGAAATCCTGATGTGGGTTTTTCAAGTTATATATGCAAAGATAAAACGAAAACAATCTAGGAAGTTAGGGAAAATAGGACAGGAAAATAAGATGCTGGCCAGAGGTAGGGGCTTGTGAATTTGCCAGAGGCGGGGGGCACACGTTTCCCTTTGAAATTTTTGGTAACCAGTACACAGGGGAACACAATCCATTCTTATCTAAAGGATGAAAAAGAAGAAGAAGAAGAAAAGCACCTCGTTACCTCGTTACCAGGTAAACACAATTGTTCCTGGGAGTGGTGGAGAGACTGGAGGAGGCCAGCTAAGGGGCAGGGGAGTTACTTTTTGGGGACGATGAAAATGTTCTAAAACCTAGCAATGATGGTTGCACAACTCTGCGAATTTACGAAAAACAGTCCAATTGCGCACTTTAAGTGGGTGAGTTGTATGGCAGGCGAATTCTATCTCAAGAAAGCTGTTAAAAAAAATAAAAGGGGAACAAAGAAGAGCTCCCAGTAAGGCATCGTAGATGTGTGGGTGTGAGCCATGTGGCTCGCTGGCAAACCCTCAGGGATAAATTGGCTCTAAACCAGACCTCGGGAACTCAGTGGGGTGATTTGCTGAACTGAGTTCTTACCTAAAAGTCTGTAAAAGGCTGGAACTTTTCCAAGCCTTGTGACCCAGGATGGAGGGTCTGATGGAGACAATGAATGGCCAGGCCAGATCTGGTTCAGGCCCTGGGAAAATCAGATCCTCTGACTGTTGCAGAACGCTTCCTTTTTTGTTTAAAAAAAAAAAAAAGCAAACTTTTTTTTAATTGAGGTATTGCATCCAGGAAAGTATATAAATCATCTGTGCGCAGCATATTGGATTTTATAAACTGAGTGCTTCCATGTGACCGGCACCCAAGTGAAGAAATAGAATATGCCAGATCCCCAGAAGTCTCCTTACACCTCCTGCTAGTCATTACCTTGGAGGCAGATGACCCTGACTTTGATTACTGTTGTCTGTATTATGCCTTATCCACAGGGAACCCGCTAGTATGTGCTGTTTTAGCTGCCATCTTTCATTTTGTTTTATTATTTTTTTAAGATTTTACTTATTTATTTGTCAGAGAGAGAGCAAGCAGGGGGACCAGCAGGCAGAGGGAGGAGCATGCTCCCCGCTGAACAGGGAGCCCGAGGCAGGACTCGATCCCAGGACCCTGGGATCATGACCTGAGCCGAAGGCAGATGTTTAATGGACTGAACCACCCAGGCGCCCCGTGGCATCTTTCATTTTAATGGAACAGTATTTTAAAAAGAAAAAAAACCTGTCACCCAGTTACTTAAAAAATAAAGGGGAAAAAATTTAATGGGGAAAAAAAGGAAAAGGAAAAACCCTGTCTATGCCTTTTCTGTTCTTCATAGCTGGGGGTGAGGGGTGGGAAGGAGGTGAGACAAGCCTGAAGGATGGACATTCTAGGGCATCCTGGTGACAGGACGGGAAGTGCCGGGACGGGGTGTCCCGTTGGCTGGCCTGAACCCACGTTTGAACCAATGCTGGTGGCCCCAAAGATGATCCCGCTTAGGATAAACTCGACAGGAGTCCAGTGCTCCTTAACCCTCAGCCGGTTGGGGAGATCCTTCCACATATCTCTACAGTGGGAAATGTGAATAGTGCCCCCTGGAGTTGTGCACTGTGGTGGCCCAGGTGTCACACTTGTCTTCTGGAGGGCAGGACTGGACCATCCAGGAAATCGGCGTGTCAGGGTGGCCTGACGGCCAGCTGGGCCAGGGGTGGGCCCGGCGTCGACCCTTCCCTGTCCTGTCCTGTCCTCCCTAGTGCCACATATCAACACTCCAGCATCCGGTCCGACCAGCGTCCCACCAAGAGGGCGGCAGCCCGGGCCAGGCATCCTGCCCAGCATCCCCTCCAGGCTGGTGACAACTAGTGGCAGACTCTGCTCTGACTCCAAAGGCCTGGGTGTCAAGAGACCACAGATTCCAAGACATGCAGGTCTTTATTTATTTATTTATATTTATTTATTTTTTAAAGATTTTATTTATTTGACAGAGAGAGACACAGCGAGAGAGGGAACACAAGCAGGGGGAGTGGGAAAGGGAGAAGCAGGCTTCCCCCAGAGCAGGGAGCCCAATATGGGGCTTGATCTCAGGACCCTGGGATCTGACCTGAGCCAAAGGGAGATGCTTAATGACTGAGCCACCCAGGTGCCTAGACATGCAGGTCTTTAAACAAAGCACAGGTGGCACGAGGCTCTAGGCGGCCCTGTGCTTGGGGACCGATGCACAGAGGGGCCAGTGAGCCTCTTGAAATGAGGTTTTCAGGGGCAGAGGGGGGAAGCAGTTGTGAAAGGCAGGGAAGTTCAAGGGGCAGCCTGAGGGGCACCTGCGGGGAGAGTGAGGGGGATGAGCCCCGCCCTCCCCCCCAGCCTCCTGGAGGGCACTGGGAGCAGGGGAAGCAGAAGGCGAAGTCGGAAACCAACAACTGGCCTGGGTTTGCCACGCCTCCCGCCACTCACTGGCCGCGTGACCTCGAACGAATGGTCACCCTCCTTGGGTCTCATCTGCTCAGCTGTAAAAAGGGATTGACAACAACCCTGGAACCCTGATTGCATGGGGGGGGGGTGGCCGGGGCGGGGGAGGTTGAGAATCAAACGGCTGGGTGATTAAGGAGAAGGAACCATGGAGAAGAACGCACATTTTAAACTGAGAAAAATCAAAAGCCAGCAAAGACTAAACATGGGGATTTCTTTTTTTAAGTAACGAGAAAAGTTTCAGAAAAGAACTAAAAGACCAGGCCCAATACGATGGTGATTGTGAAATAGATATGTGGGAGCTAAATGTCATCAAAGTCACAATCAGCACATACGAAGTTAAAACTTAAAACCAGGAAGTTGAGCTGAACAGTTACCCTGAACAAGAGACAGAAGTTAAGAAGTTTAAAATAATGGTAAAATAAAGTGACAAAGTGAATGTGATTTAAGGTGGAAGATCAAAGCCTAGAGTCCGAGATTAAAAGATTAAACATGTGAGGATTAAGACGTAAGAATTTAAGAAGATCCAGAAGACCACCCACGAGACAGACATTTTCCAGAGGACGGGACCGTGGATGAACCAACACCAAGAACGAAGATACTGATGTTTCTTTTCTAAACAAGACGTGCACTTTATTTTTTATTTATTTATCGGGGGGGGGCAGAAAGAGGGGGAGAGAGAATCCGAAGCAGATTCCATGCCCAGCGCGGAGGCCGACTCAATCAGGGCTCGATCCCAGGACCCTGGATCACCACCTGAGCCGAAATCGAGAGTTGGACACTTAATAGACTGAGCCACCCGGGCACCCCAGAAGATGTGAACTTTAAAGAAGACTAAGAGAAAACCTACTTTTGGGGCGCCTGGGTGGCCCAGTCTTAAGCGTTGGCCTTCGGCTCAGGTCATGATCCCAGGATCCTGGGATTGAGCCCCACATCCGGCTCCCTGCTCTGCAGGAAGCCTGCTTCTCGCTCTCCCACTCCCCCTGCTTGTGTTCCCTCTCTCGCTGTGTCTCTCTCTGTCAAATAAGTAAATAAAATCTTTAGGGGAAAAAAACCCAAAAAACCTACTTTACAGGACACAATTGTCAAAAGCTTGACAGTCCCAGATATAGTCGTTCAAGTAAACTCAGATTGCAAATAAATAAGGACAAGCAGGTGACTTGGAAAGGGCCACCAAAGGAAGAATTTTATTCATTTTTAAGTAGGCTCCACGCCTAAAGTGGGGCCCGAACTCACAACGTCGAGATCAAGAGTAGCACATTACACTGTCTGAGCCAGCCAGGAGCCCCTGGAAGAACATTTTTTTAAAATAGGGGGTGAATCTGCCAACGTTTGCAGCTCAGGGGAGTCAGCAAAGAGGAGGGCAACAGTGAAGATCGAGGGTGTCTGGGGGGATTGATCCATCTGACAACCGTTTATTTTTATAAAAGATTTTATTTATTCATTTGAGAGAGAGCGAGCAAGCACGAGTGGGGAAGAGGTGGGCAGAGCAGAGGGAGAAGCAGAGTCCCCGCTGAGCAGGGAGCCTGACGCAGGGGGGATGTGGTGACAGAGCTTAGGGCAGAGACTCCAGGCTCAGGAGGCAGCTCCATGGATGGGGGCAGAGTCTGGAGTCAGGAGGGCAAATCAGCCCAGGATCCTGCAGGGGTGTGGGGTGCGGGGTGGGGGTGGGGAGCACCGTGATGGGACGAGGGAGACTTTAAGTCCTGGCCTTTTGGGGTCCTGGTGACAGAATGAACATCTACCCCCTACCGTCCCAAATGGACACTCATAAAGAGGTCAGAACCATATCTGGGAAGCCGCGGGGCCCAGAGGCCACTGTCTAGGGCCAGTTGCTGAGACATCTGGGTGTCCGTTTGGTTCTGGCTTGTGATCTGTGCGGTCTTTGCCCTGGGCCTCCTGGCCCCCTCCTGGCGGCGGATGGGGCTTGGAAGGGCCGATGGTGACACCTGGTGGCAAGCAGGCAGCATCACAGGTGAGGGGGCCGGAATGGGCTTGCACAAAGCTGCGTGGGGAGTCCCACTTTCTGGGTGAGGGCAGGGTTTCGATCTCCTAACTGGAGCTAGGGGTGCAGGTTTCACCCATCCTCCACCTTTCTCCCAAGTTCCCTCGGGAGGAGAAGGCCACGGCCTCCCGACGTACCTGGATGGTCTGATCAATGACTCCCCAGGCAGGCAGAGCAAAGAGGGGCAGTGGGACCGGAGAATCCCCAGTTCTAGAGACCACCCCCTACCAGGTGACAGACGCTATGTTGGGAGGAAGGGGTGTGGCATTTGATTGTTGTAACAACCCTGTGCAATGTATTTCATTGTCCCTATCCTGCTGGAGATGGGAAAGCAGGGGCTCGGGGAGTTTGGGGGCCCTGGCGAAGGTCATAACCAGGTGAGTGGCTGAACTGGAATTCAGACGCAGACGGTGTCACTCTCAAGCCCCCTCAGGTTCCTTTCACGTCTCAGGGGGCCAGTGCCGTGTGCATGAGATGGAGGTGTCATGGGGACCCCTGCTCCCTGCAGCAATCTACAGCAGCTCACCCCTGCGCCTGGACACTGCTGCTCCAAGTTCTACTGAATCTGCCCAAAGTGAGACCTACGGCTCCACCCGACCCCACGCCAGGAGGAGGGACCAGGGAAAGATGCTCCCCCCGACCCCTGCTCAACTCAAAATTGCCAACATTTCCCTCTGTAACACCCCCAGGCCTGGGATTACACTCCCGACTTTACAGATAAGGAAACTGAGCCTGGGGGGTTGCCCAAGGCCAAAGGCAGTTTAGGGTCAGCGTCAGACCTGGAACCCTGGTCTCAGCCTCGTGGTATGGTTTTGCAAATGGGACAAAAGGGAGTCCTGTAAACTCTAAGGCACTGTTAGGTGATTCACGCCCATTAGGAATATAAAGGGGGTGGGGCTCTCGGTGGCACTTGGGTGACTCTGGTGGTTAAGGGTCTGCCTTCGGCTCAGGTCATGATCTCAGTGTCCTGGGACTGAGCCCCACATTGGGCTCCCTGCTCAGTAGGGAGCCTGCTTCTCCCTCTCCCTCGGCCCCTCTCCTTACTTGTGTGCTCTCTCTCTCTCACTTTCTCTCTCAAATGAAGAAATAAAATCTTAAAAAAAGAAGAAGAAGGCCCCGGGGAGACCCCATTTTGCTGTCCTCGAAGTTGGGGGACACAGTAGACGGGTGCCCAACATTTTAAGTCCTGACTTGAGATTGTGTTTGTAATCAAAGCGACCTTGGAACTCTCTTACCTGTGAGAGACCATGGTGGAGGGGGGTGCCCCTGCTTTCGTGGAGGGTTAAAGAAGTTTCATGACAAATTGGGAGACGAAAATCAAGTTAGGATCATAGTCTGTGAGTCCTGCTTGGCTCTTTGTCTCTGGCATTCTGCAAATGTAATCGAAGTTGCTTATGTGTGATTTCTTTTCATTTACAATGCTAGGGAGTCTTTGTATTTCACATGCTTATCTTTCATCAGTTCTGGAAATTTCTCAGCTGTTTCTTGGATAATGCCTCCTAGAAGGCACCTGGCTGGCTCAGTGGGAGGAGGAGAGGATGACTATTGATCTCGGGATCATAAGTTCGAGTCCCACACTGGGTGTAGAGACTACTAAAAAAAATAAAATAATGCTTCTCTACAATTATGTTTTCTTTTGGAACTCTGACATGTATTAGCCTTTCTTTTTGTTCTTTTTGTCTCTTATTTATTTAGCAAATATTTATTGAGTGCTCTACCAGGTGCGATTTGGGGCATTTGGCCTATGTAAGCTCCCCTGTGGGTCTTCTTCTTCTTTTTAACATTTTTAACTACTGATTTAAGTGTTTTTCTTTAATTTTTATATTTTATTTATGTATTTATTTTGAGAGAAAGAAAGAGGGATGGGGAGGGGCAGAGGGAGAATCTTAAGCGGACTCAGTGTGGAGCCCAAGGTGGGACTTGAACTTAAGACCCTGAGATCATGACCTGAGCCAAAGCCAGGAGTCAGATGCTTTAACCAACGGAGCCACCCAGGCACCTGGAGTCCTTCTGTCTCAGGAGGTTATAGCTCTGTCGTTTTGACTTTTGGCAGGCAACTTGGTTCCAATTTTCCACCTTGCAAAACCTTGTCTGCTGAGCCCCTGGTGGTCATGAAATCCTGTGCCTCTTGGTTTCTGACCTTGGCCACCGCCCCAGGGCAGCTGCAGCTTACAAGCAGCTTACCACTCTCATTTCCAGATCTTTGCTCTTGGCCCTTGAGGATTTCCCATACTCTCCTGCAGGCTCAGCAAAATGCTGAAAAGTATGCGGTTTGTGTATTTCACCCGGCACATTGCATCAGGAGAAATTACATCAAGAGGACTTTTTAAAATGCCATTGGGTCTGGTATAGGGCCAGCAACAGACCTCCCCACGTTTGCAATTCTTCTGGATTGCTGGGGCAGATTGTCTTCAGAGGTTTGCTCTTTTGCTCGGACTCTCCCAACAGCTGCTCTGTGGTAGGTTCTATGCTGGTGAGTTTCTCTCTTTCTCTTTCCCTTTTTTTTTTTCCTTAAGATTTTATTTATTTGACAGAGAGAGACACAGCGAGAGAGGGGACACAAGCAGGGGGAGTGGGAGAGGGAGAAGCAGGCTTCCCGCTGAGCAGGGAGCCCGATGTGGGGCTCGATCCCAGGACCCTGGGATCATGACCCAAGCCGAAGGCAGACGCTTAACCGACTGAGCCACCCAGGCGCCCCTCTCTTTCTCTCTCCTGACCCTCTGGTCTGGGTAGTGCAGATGGAAGGAGGGCTCTCTTTGTGCACTGGTTTGGTCCAGTCTGAGATTCCCGGCCGGGGGGGGGGGGCTTGTCCTCAGTGGGACCCTCAGTGTGGGCCTCCGCTCAGCCTCCTGTGGGGCTGCCATTGTGCCGACCTCCACCCCCCCAGCCCCCGTCAGCTCCCTGAGCCCTGAGGCAGGGACTCGGGGCCTCAGTTCATGGCGACAGACCTCCCAGACCCTGGTGTCAGGTTGTCTGTCCCTTTTATTAGTAATGCTGTTCCCAACATTCCTCTCTTCCCATGTCTTCACGGGTAGAGCATACATTTCTCAACCCACCCGTGCATCCAGAGAAGAAGGGATAAAGACAAACGCTGTATGGTCTCACTTATATGAATAAACATATATATTTTTTAAAATCCTCATAGATACAGAGAACGGATAAGTGGTTGCCAGAGACCGGGGTTTGGGGAAGGTCGGTGAGATGTGTGAAGGGGGTGGAAAGGCACCAACTTCCAGTTATAAGATAAATAAGGGGCACTTGGGTGGCTCAGTTGGTTAAGTGTCTGCCTTTGGCTCAGATCCTGATCTCAGGATCATGGGATCGAGCCCCACGTTGGCCCCTACACTTTGGTGGGAGCCTGCTTCTCCCTCTCTACCTGCTCATGCTCTCTCTCTCTTAAATAAATAAATAAATAAAATCTTTTTTTAATTAAAAAAAAGATAAATAAGTCCTGGGGATGTCATGTACAGCATGGGAGCTATAATTGCTATCACTGTACCCTATATTTGAAAGTTGCTAAGAGAGTAGATCTTGAAAGTTCTCACCACGAGAAAAACACGTTTGTAACTCTGTGGTGACCCCATGGTAACTAAACTTATCCTGGAGATCATTTCCCGATATATACAAACAAATCATGATGTGGGACTCCTGAAATGAATACAATGTTATGTGCCCACTGTGTCTCAATTAAAAAAATAAAATAAAATAAATAAGTATTTTTAAAAAAGCAGAGTGGGGGGGTGCCTGGGTGGCTCAGTGGGTTAAAGCTGCTGCCTTCGGCTCAAGTCATGATCTCAGCGTCCTGGGATCGAGGCGCCTGGGTGGCTCAGTGGGTTAAAGCCTCTGCTTTCGGCTCAGGTCATGATCTCAGCGTCCTGGGATCGAGGCCCACATCGGGCTCTCTGCTCAGCGGGGAGCCTGCTTCCTCCTCTCTCTCTGCCTGCCTCTCTGCCTACTTGTGATCTCTCTCTGTGTGTCAAATGAATAAATAAAATCTTTAAAAAAAAAAAGCAGAGTGGGTAAGTACATTGTGGTACATTCATGCAATCGCATATTTACCTAGCAATAAGAACAGAATATTGCAAAAACAAAACAAAACCAAACAGGATATTGCAACGCACAAAAAGGAATGAAATTCGCAAGTGTTAATGAGAGCCAAAAACAGCCCCCCCAAGCCCAGAAAGTAGATAAGCAAAGCTCATCAGTGATGACAAAGGTAGAAACCTAGGTAGTTTCTTGGGGGTGGGGAGTGAGCATGGGCTGGGAAGGGGCCCAGGGGAGCCTGCTTGGATTTGGGAATGTCCTAAATTTTTACCTGAGTGTTGATTACAGTGGAGTATACTTATGTAAAAATGCATCGATCTGGATACCAAAGATTGTGGCATTTTACTGCACGTAAATTACCCCTCACCAGCAAAGAAAAACAAAAACTTATGACGAAATATTCTAAACACCCAAAACATTAGAAGGGATCGTATTTATTTTTATTTTTTTTTTAAAGATTTTATTTATTTATTTGACACAGAGAGAGATCACAAGTAGGCAGAGAGCAGGCTCCTCGCTGAGCAGAGAGCCCGATGCGGGCCTCAATCCCAGGACCCTGAGATCATGACCTGAGCCGAAGGCAGAGGCTTTAACCCACTGAGCCACCCAGGCGCCCTAGAAGGGATCGTATTTTTAAAGAATACTTTAAAAATAACACCACCAATTCAGCGACACCCACTGAAGACTTTGGTGTAGACCATGCCTCTCCCGCTGTGTCCCACCCCAAGTGAGCTCCAACCTGCAATAGTGCTGAGATCAGGGGGCTCCTCCCTGTCTGTGGGAGCAATCTGCTGACCCCTACATTAGACCTTCGGGGGGCGCACCAAGAGGGCGGCTGGGGCTCCCACGGGCCTGAGGGTGGAGAAAGGAAACCGCCCCCTCTAGGCCAAGAGAAGGGGAGAAAGGACCATTGGAGATTTTAAGGGCTTCTCCTGGGGTCTCATTTAGGTCCCACTGTCACTCTCCCTGTGACAGTGTCTGCCTGTCCCCTCTTCCTTCCTCCCTGCACCCAACACCCTCGTCTTCCCAACAAACACCGGGCCACGCTGACTGCTGGCTTGGAAGCCAGGGATGGGGTGGGGGGTTTGCTCTTTTCTGACCATAGCGTACAGTTGCCACTGACGGCTACACGGGTCAAAGAAACACTTTCCCCCTAAATGCATCAGGGTGATGCATTTAGTGCCCTTGGTCACCACCCTATCAGCCTGGGACTGGGCCTCCGGGACAACGAAAAGAAACCAGAAATCACAGTGGTGTTCAATAAGCCCAGAGGGGAAAGAATCTTGTTTGCAGAAGCTCTTTGAATTTCAAAATGCTGGGCTGGAAGGTCAGTTCTGGAAAGGACAGAGCCCGTGAATGTTCCAGGCAGCCGAAGCCCAGAGAGCGGGGAGCTGTTGTCTATCCCAGAACCATCTCGTGATGGATACTAAAGATTGCTTTTGATTTGTTCCCACCCCGAGTCCCAGTCCGCAGCCCCTCCATCCGGGCTGGGTGTGCCCCGGGGGCGGCCTCTCGCCGTGCAACAGGCTGCCGGCCCGGCCTGGACTCTGGGTTGGGTTCAGCCTCGGAGAGGGGCACCCCGAGGAGGGCAGGAGAGAGGCGGGGCATTATCTCTCAGCTGCTTTCGGCCTGGGGTGGGGTCCTCTGGACAGCTCCCGTTCCAATCACAGCTCCTCTGCTTTGCCCCTTTGGGGTAACAGTGGTTCCCACAGCGCTCTCCATGGGGTCCTTCAGTCCAGGCCACACCTGTGCCCATGGCCACTTCCTTAAACTCTTCGCCCATGCACAGTCCCCACTGCCTCCTCCTTCTCTGCTGACCCAGCTCGAAGCTTCCAGACGCATTCAGCTGTTAACCCCGAGAGCCTTGTTCAGTCTCCCTAGACAGCAACGTCAAGTGCAAAGCCTGTAAAATGACCACAGAGCTTGCAAACCCTTACCGTTCATTTGATCTCTAGAGAGCTGGCTGCAGGAGATAGAATTCGCTCCCTGAGGTTCCAGGTGTTCTCGCCGAACTCATTGAACTTGTGTTAGTTATTCTACACATCAGGGAGATTTTTCATTTTCTTCTTGTGGGCCTCCTCCTCCTTCTAACAGAATCAAGGCCAAACCCCCAGCCCTCTCTGGCAGCCTTGCCCAGCCTGCCCCCCTCCACCCTGTCTCTGGTCCTCAGACAGTCCCTGCTGGGTTCCTGCTCCTTGGACAAGCCCAGGTCCTGGTCTCCTGGGTCTTTTAAGGCGAGGCCCTTTGAGGCCCTCATCAGCCATTCACAACTGAGCAGGAATGAGCTGGCAGCAAACAGGACTGAGACCCACTCCTGGTATGCCCCGGGGGGCATGCAGAGGAAAGCAGACAAGGGTCCTGGACATCAGTCACAAGCTTTATTGTCTGGAGCACGGACTCGCCACACTTCAACAATTCCACTTTGGGGAGGACAAGGGTGGGGGAGGGTTTGGGGACGGGGCACGGCTGAGCCCACACTGGGCAGGGGGAGACACAGGCAAAAGGCCTCTTGCCACCTGCCAGGCGCCCTGGGGGCTCAGCCCCTCCTGGTGTGGGCCTTTGGCTGTTAGTAGACTAATCAATGCCTCCTGTAGGCGGGGCGAGCTGCCGGATTTTGCTGGAAAGAGTAGTATTTAACTCTGGGTTAGGCCACTAAAGCATCGCTTCTAGACTGTTGTTAATAAAACCGCATGCGCGAGCTACCAGAAGCCAACGGGGAGGTGGCGGGCCAATGGGACGAACTGGCTGCCCTTCCCAAGGATGGGCTGCGTTTGGGCAAGAATGGGGGCCCCGGGGTTGCTCCCAGGGCACAGACTGCATACCCGTCCTGGTGCGCTTAGGGAGCGCCTCCATGGGGCATCAGGCTTCCCTCCTGAGCTCCTGGGAGGGGAGGGCCCCAAACACTCCCCGAGCTGGGGAGGTGGAGGCAGGCCCTCTACGGGTACGCTGAGGCACAAGGCAGTAACCTATGGGCTCTCCAGCTCTACAGATTTTTCCACTGCTTTTCCCACCACCCACAGGCCTGGAGTAACTCAGCCGGGCCCTCGGGGTGGAGGGGAGAGGTGATTAGATCTTTCTTCTCTCCAGCGTCCCTTGGGCTCTTTTCTCGGCTGCGGGGGACAGGGCTTCCAGAGCTCTGTGCAGGTGCCTGGTAAGCAAGGGGGCTGTTGGTACGTGTGCCCTCTGATGAATGTGCCTGGCACGCACAGCCCTGAACACTCACCCACGTGTACCCGGGTGTATACGCACCCAGCGAGGCTGCAGAACCGCACGCAGTGTGTGCGGGGCCAGCCCTGCCAGGCCGGGGGTTCGATCCCCAGACCGGAGCGTGGGCATCTTCTGACGGCGAAAGCCCCACCCACCCACACAGACCCCTCTGTGTGCATGCCGGAGTTGGTGTGTGTCTGGGTCAGAGCCTGCTTGAGTGTGTCTTGGGGGGAGAGGCCCAGTTTTGGAACCGCTAGTCCACCCCGGGGACACCAGGTGGCAGACCAGGCAGAATGTGCCTGGAGCCCGGCTCTGGGCTCTCCAGCGGGCCCGCTGGCCCAGCTCCCAGCCAGGACCGTGGTGGGGGATGAGGAGAGGGGCTTCCAAACTTTCCTAATACTGTGGCTCCTGGCCTTGGTGGTGACCGTCTGGCCAGCAGCTTGGAGCTATGTGTATGAGTTGGTGTTGGGGGGCGAGGGGGAAGAGGACCTTGTCCCCTCAACACCTTGAACCTGGGCCTCGCTGGGCAGAGGAGATGAAGGGGGCTTGTACCACTGTTTGTGGGGACAAGAAACCTGGAGGCTGCAGAAAAGGGGGTCCCCAGCTGGCTCCCAAGGACCAGCCTGCCCTCATCAGTGCCTGGTGGGGCCTCCTCTGACCCTTTCCCGGGACAATGGCTCTCTGGGGTCTCAGGGGAACCCGGGACAAGGAGGAGAAGTAAAGGAGGGCAGGGACACACCCATGGTGCCAAGATGGTNGGGGGGGGGGGGGGGGGGCTGCTGGTCAGATCACCTCAGCCTCCCCCAAACAAATTCCAGAAACTGCTGGGGCATCCAGGATGTCCAGGCCGAAGGTCCGGGGGGCCAGGCCGGGACTGTACCGCTCTCTGTGGGAGGTCGTGCTTGAGGAAGCCTCCTGGTCCGGCAGGGGGGTCGGGGGTGGGGGATTGTCCGAGGCAGTGGGCACGTTATTGTTACAAACACTGTTCTTGTCTCCAAAGTGACAGTCCTGGCCCCTGCCTGGAAGGGGCGCCGCTGGAGCAGGCTGCAGGGGCTGTGGTGTGCACCGGGCCGCTCTGCGGTGTCCCTCAGGGTCAGTGCTTCTCCTGGAGAGAGCAAGCGCTTGATCAGCGGTGTCGAACCCTAACCCACCCCATCTCTCTGCCCCTCCCCGACAGGCCTGGCCCCTGGAAGATTCTGTAGCCAAGGTCCTCCCATCTCTGGGTGAGCACAGTGGCTGGGGAGGCTTCACGGCCCAAGATGAAAGGAGGAAATTTCCTTCCCCTGCTCCAGACTTGACCCTGCAAGGTCACTGAGCCACCCAGGCGCCCCGAACATCTGACTCTTGATCTCAGCTCAGGTCTTGATCTCAGGGTCATGAGTTCAAGCCCCACCTTGGGCTCCACATTGGGCATGGGGCCTACTTAAAAAAAAATAATAATAATAACAGGGTGCCTGGATGGCTCAGTAGGTTAGGCGTCTGCCTTCAGCTCAGGTCATGTCTCAGGGTCCTTCCTGAGATTGAGCCCTTCCTGCTCAGCAAGGAGTCCCCTTCTCCCTCTCCCTCTGCCACTCCCCCCTGCTTATGTTCTCTCATACTCTCTCTGACAAGTAAATAAATAAAATCTTTAAAAAAAATAGAATAAATAAAATAAAATATTCAGGGAGAAACCAGGAGGGAAACTTGTCTATGGAGTAAGCTACCCACTCTATCAAAGGCTGTTGGATACACCACTGAGCAGTCATCACAGTGAAGACTGCTCAGGCAAGAACCATCAACACATGCTCAGTCCAGGGGGTGTTCTGAGAAGGCGCCAGGAGTTTATGTGATCGTGAAATCTCTCTCCCTAGACTGCTGGCTAGGAAAAACCAGTAACTGTGCAGTGGAGAAATCAGACAACACCTTGACCCGGTGATCAAAATTCCCACCAGAGGGAAGGGCAGCTGGGTCCAGAAGAGGACATGACATTGGGGATGTATTCTAGCCCGAGATGCGTAACCTGGCTCGAATCACGAGGAACCATCAGCCAAACCACAAATGAGGAAACGTCACTTAAAAAAAAGCAGGGGGGAGTAAAAGGGGGAAGAGCACCTGGGTGGCTCAGTCAGATAAGTGTCTGATCTGACTTTGTCTCAGGTCATGATCCCGGGGTCCTGGGATTGAGACCCCAGCGACACCCAACCTGGGCCTCGAACTCACAAGCCCGAGATCACGAGTCACATGCTCTGACTGAGCGAGCCGGGAGCCCCATGGGGTCATTTTGAACAGTGAGATCACCAAGAAAAAGCATGAAAATGTGACAAACACGGCACCAAATGGGCAGTGGAAAGGACGCTCATTGACTAAGAGCTGGAACCAGGTGGTGAGCATTGCCTGTGCGGCCTCCGCTGGGACTGTGCACAGTGGGTAACTTCAGTTTCTCTCCACTCTGCACACGACCATGAATGACATAAAAGGGACATGAGTACTGATTTTGGGGTCACGAATTTCATCAAGTAGGTAGGTTTGCAAACAAGGAATCAGTGAATACACGTGCGCGCGTGTGCACACACATACACACACACACACACACAGAGAAAAGTTCCAGAAAGATATCATTTAAAATTGTCAACCTAAGTCATGTCTAAGAGTATCTTCTATTTTGGGTTTTTGTTTTTGTTTTGTTTTTCCCCCAGAAGTTTCCTAGTAGGCACATAGAACTTTCATTATGTCAGTTTTTGATAAAGAGAAACAAGGTGCAAAAGCAGATGATGGCTGAATGGAGAGTGACCACCCCAACTAGGGAGACTCTGGCACCAGGCACCTTGGTAATCTGGGTGGCTTTTCAGGGTTTTTTTCCTCTTGAGAAGTCGGCCCACGTGGAAGGGCTGTGGGTGTGGCAGGGGGTCCCCCGGGGGCTAAGGCGTCCCTTACCTCTTGTTTGTGGCCCTTGTCTTGCTGGTGGATGCCGTTTGCAGAACCGGAATTGCTGATGGCCTGTTAAGAGTCCCAGGCAGGGGCTGAGTGACGGTCACTAGGTGGCAGTTCCTGGTGTGACCACTAGAGGCCGCCCGAGGCTCTTCAGAAAGTGGGGTCTCAGGGCAAGACTGCATCCCCAGCTTAGTCTGAGCTCTCCAGGATCAAGCCACGTGCCCCCTTGGGCTGGGACTCCCAGAGGATGGGGCTGAGTTTCCCCGTTCACAGACCAGGGTTCCCAGGACAGGGCCATGCTTCTGAGGACAGTGAGCGCCCCATGGCTCGCTGCCTGGTCAGCCCAGCCCTGGCCCACGGCTCACCTGGGACTTGTCTGGGCAGCTCCTCATGGCCTCCATGAGCTTTTCCACCTGCTGAGCCTGGTCCAGCGCGTCCCGTAGCGCGTCCTCCGTGCTCATAAGTTGGTGCTGTAGCCTCTGGAGCTCCGGCGTCGAGGACGGGTCAATGAGGGAATAGCGCCTCTGGTCCGACAGGGACTTTTCTTTGTCCTGGACGCAGCAGGGGGACGAAGAGCATGTGCATGAGCCTGTCTGCGCTCGTCGGTACGTGTGCCCGTGTGTGCTGGGAGAGAATGCACCTGCCAGCCTCCTTGCTCCTGCACAAACCTGTATCACACTGCCCCTGGGCCGCGTGCTTCCAGATCCTTCTGCTCTGCTCTGATCCTCCACTCAAACCTCCCTCACTGCGGGGACTTTCTAACCACCAAGCCCTTCCCTAGTTCTCCTGTGGCACTGGGGACAGCGCAGGGGGACACAGGAGAGGCTGCCCTGGGCGAGTTTCCCAGAGAAACTCAACCAGCCTGTGCCCCACAGAGATGAGCCAGAACAGGACTGGCCCCCTCCACGAGGCTCCGGGAAAGCCTCAGAGAATCAAATTTTTTGAAGTCCCCATGGGCCCCAGGGCCTTGTCTTCTCCTGAGTTATGCCTGGACGCAGAGCCAAGGGCCCTGGAATCCTGCCTGTGGGCTAGGCCTGCCAGGGTTGGAAGGGTGTGCAGAGTGTACCCTCTGGCCCCTTAACCCCACAGTCTCCCAGCTGCAGCGGGTCCCGTCCCTCCCTCCTGCCCATGACCTCCCTTCTTCCATCTCCTCCAACGGCTGAACCCACGCAGCTGAGTGGGAGGGCAGTGGGGGCTTCGGAGTCGCTTCCCACAGCAGCCGGCCTGACTTCCCAGAACCTGCCCTGTCCAAACCTGGGGACTGACTGGGCCCCATAGCTGGCCACAGGCTCTTCCTCAATGCTGACCACAGCGGAACCAGTGGGGACAGTTCTGTCCTGTGTTCCCAGCATGGCCCGCCAACTCCAACCCCCATGTCTGGGGACTCAGCTTGGCAGGTTCCTGTTCCTGATGGAGGAGTCACAGCTCCGAGAAGCTCAGGGTTAGAAAGAGCTCTGATAGGTCCCATTTCCTTCCTGAGATGGATGTGTGAATCCCCGCTGCAAAACCCTGAGGAAGGAGCTGGTTTCTGGCTGATTACTTCCCTGGATGGGGAGCTCACCACCCCACAGGAGCCCATCCTAGCTCTGGACAGCTCAGGGTCTTCAGAAGTCTTCCTTCTCACTGTCACCCAGACTGCCACACGGCTAGCCACAATGTCTGCAAAGGGGCTGCCGTGGCCCCTCCACCAGCTACGTTGCTGACCCTATCTGTGACTCTAGGCCCTCTGGAACCTTCCCTGTGACTTGGCTGTCCTGGGGTGGCTCTAGGACGTTGCTAGCCTCCGCCCACCCCGGCATTCCCCCGTCCCCAGGCTACCCCTTTTGCCCACGTACCAGGCCGGTCAGCTTTTCTCGCAGGCCCCGGATGTCATCCTTGAGTTTCTGCTCCTTGATCCTCCACTCAGCCTTGTGGACCTCACGGCTCAGGTCCCTCTCAGGCCCTGGTGAGTGGCGATTGGCCTCCAGCAGCAACACTCGAAGTTCATTCAGGCTCCTGGCAGGGGTCGGTGGGGGGGGGGGCACAGAAAAGCTAGTCAGCCTTGGCCCTCTGCTCCCACATTCTGGCAATTTGGCAGGTGCCTGCGGGCTGGCCATGCTAAGAAGGGCACTGGCTGGCCGCCTGGGTGGCTCAGTGGGTTAAAGCCTCTGCTTTCGGCTCAGGTCATGATCTCAGCGTCCTGGGATCGAGGCCCGCATCGGGCTCTCTGCTCAGCAGGGAGCCTGCTTCCTCCTCTCCCTGTCTCTCTGCCTGCCTCTCTGCCTACTTGTAATTTCTCTCTCTGTGTGTCAAATAAATAAATAAAATCTTTAAAAAAAAAAAAAAAAAAGAAGGGCACTGGCTATGAAGACAGCACCCGTGCTAGGAGGGGCTGCAGTGGAAACGTGGGGCAGGAAACCATTCAGTGACAGTCCAAGAGGGGCCAGGATTTGGGGATGGGATAGTCAAGAGGACTGGGCCTTTTCTAGAATGTTCTTCAAGTTTAAAAAAAGAGAGAGAACAGAATATCCATTTAATTAAAAATTAAATAAAACAGGGGGGTCTAGGTGGCTCAGTTGGTTAAGCATCTGCCTTCAGCTCAGGTCATGATCTCAGGGTCCTGGGATCGAGTCTCACATTGGGGTACCTGCTCAGAGGGGAGCCTGCTTCTCCCTTTGCCTCTGCTCCTTCTCCCTGCTTGTGTTCTCTCTCGCTCTCTCTCAAATGAATAAATAAAATCTTTTAAAAATATATAAAAATAAAAATCTTTTAAAAAAATTAAGTAAAACAAAACATTCATCCAAGAGAGCTCATGTGGCAAGACATTCTATTTTTTATTTATTTTTTAAAGATGTTATTTTTAAAGTAACTTCCACACCCAATGTGGGGCTCGAACTCACGACCCTGAGATTAAGAGTCTCATGCTCTCCCGACTGAGCCAGCCAGGCACGCCCACATGGCATATTAATAATAGTCTGAAAAGGATATTAAAATACTCCTCTCTTTTCCAGCTATGCATCCATGTAAGGCCATATTTTCATAACATACTTCAAAACAACAACGGCAACGAATGAATGCAAAGGAAGATACGAGAATCCTGCTGTCTTCTATGAAACCCGAGATTCAAAAAATTTGCAAAAATATAACAAGATGCCACTCTTTTCTTGAAACAGTTTTTGTTTTGGAAAACAGTTACTTTTTATCAAAAGCATATTATTTCTGTGAGATGCAACTGGTTTGTTATAATTTTTAAGTGGATTTAGAAAGATTTCTAAATCTCTGTTTTAATTGATAATACGGTAAATATAGAATAAATAAACAAAAGCTCTTTGGGAATCCTCCATAACTGTTAAGAGTTTAAAGGGATCCCAGAGACCAAGAAGTTTGGGAACCACCACCGTTGCCTATAAGTTCTGCTTGAAGATCTGTGTTGAGAAGGATTCTGAGGCTTCATCGGAGTGGAGTCTGGTGATCACTGGTGATGCCAGGCACCTGTCTCACCCGCCCCACCCCTGCCTTGCCTCCGGAGAAGACTGGCTAATGTCAGGTGGAGTGGGGTCATGGTCAGGGCCGGGCGGGTCGCCCGCACCGTGTGCGGCGGACTCACCGCTCCTTCCGGAGTAGCTCCTGGCTGATGAGGACCAGCTGGCCCGAGGCGTCGTGGGTCTTTCGGGACACGGCTTCCAGCTCTGCCTCCAAGCGCCGCTTCTCCTTCTGGAGGGCGTCCACCTTCTTCTCTCCCGACTTGCACTTTGTCTCCAGTGCTGAGGGTCAGCCGGCAGGGAAAGCAGAGAGAGGGTCAGGCTCTCCATGGGAATTTGTCCCTGCTGGCGGGGGTGGGGGGAGCCAAGGCCCGGGCAGGGAGCTGGTTTTCTCAGGGGACCAGGGTGACACACTCCACTGAGCAGGCCTTTCTTGTCCAGCAGAGCCAGCAAGGGGCCAAGAGAACAGCTATACAGAGCAGGCCACAACCCCAAGTGCAGCCACACGGGCCCTTTGGTGCGGGGGGAAGAAGGCCACCCTTCCTGAGTCAGGCCCTGGGCATCGACACTGCGTCCGGGGCAAGGGAAGGCTAAATCTTCACCTTAGCCTTGAAGAGGTCTAGGTCAACTGCCCTTTGCGGGGACGAAGGAGGCCACGTGAGTGTGATGGGAACCAGACAGGAGTGGGGGTGAGGACCATTTCCCAGGACGGGGCCGTCTCACGGACACCACTACTAGCATTCTGCAGGACAACAAGCGGGACCCGTTCCCAGAATCCCAAATCCCAGACCCGTGCCTCTCCCCAGGCTCCCCTTCTGTCCTTGTGTCCCCTGTGTCTTGCTCCCTGCTGTGGCCAGCATCCTCCCCGCCCCCCCCAAGTCTGAGGCCTGTATTTCATCCAGAAAGGAGCCGAGGGCACATACACTCTACTTGCGTGACCTATGGAAAAGTCAAGACAAGAGATGGGGCGCCTGGGTGGCTCAGTCAGTTAAGCATCTGCCTTCAGCTCAGGTCATGATCCTGGGGTCCTGGGATCGAGCCCCGCATCGGGCTCCCTGCTCAGTGGGGAGCCTGCTTCTCCCTCTGTCTCTGCCCCTGCTTGTGCACGCTCTCTCTCAAATAAATATTTTTTAAAAAGAAGTCAAGAGAAAGAAAGCTGTTGGAACTTCAGAACACAGAGAGCACAGAACTGGCTCTGGGGGAGGAAGGCAGCGGGGTCCTAGGTCATCTTACGGAAGGTGTGGGGGCCACACTCTTCCCCTCTCTGCTGCTCAGGTGGGAGTCTGAGCAGGTGGACGGGCCCACGTCGCCCTCTCGAGGCAGAGTGGGAGAGGGCGCCCGGACCCAGGAGCTAACCCAGTCCACGCTCCAGTGGCTCAAGGGCCCCGTGAAAGCCCCCTGCATCTGCCCTGCGGGAGGGAGACTTACCACTTACTTGGGCCCTGAGCATCTCGGTCTGGGACATCAAGGCTGTCACCTCTTTGTCCCTCTTGTTCAGCTTGTCCTGCAGGCCTAGGGGAGAAGGGAGAGACAAGGGGCTGTAATGTTCCAGGGGCAGTGGGTGAGGGCGTGGCCCTCCCGCAGGAACTGGAACACGAGGCCACACCCTTCCCCACACCAGCCCTCTCCCTGGATGACCCACTCTGAAGAAGACACCAACACCATGCGGTCTTGGGCCATTTAATTCTTTTTTTTTTTTTTTAAGATTTTATTTATTTATTTGACACAGAGAGAGAGAGATCACAAGTAGGCAGAGAGGCAGGCAGAGAGAAGAAGCAGGCTCCCCACTGAGCAGGGAGCCCAATGCGGGCCTCGATCCCAGGACCCTGAGATCATGACCTGAGCCGAAAGCAGAGGCTTTAACCCACTGAGCCACCCAGGCACCCTCAGGCCATTTAATTCTTGGAGTCTCAGTTTCCCTGAGTGTAAAATGGGGATAGTCATGGTGCCTGAGTCACATGGTTGTGTGTGTTCGAGAGCCTCAGGATAGTCCCCAAAAGGATAATCTATGGAAAGTGCTAGAAACACATTCAGTTTCTGTAAGTTACTTAATAAATGTATACATGATACCCATAAAAATACCAAGATTTTCACTCTTATGGAACTATGTTAGTGGATTCTGAAATCACTTGGAAGATAAGCAAGACTGGCCAGGAGAGTCTTGCAAATGCTTCTTCAATGTGTTAGACACAGACTACACAGGCACCCCCTGAGAACGAGAACAGGCACTCGCCATGTGCCTCCTCATGAGTGTTTATAGCAACACCACTCCCGAGAGCCAAAAGGTGGAAACAGACCAGCTAGACATCAACAGGTGGAGGAAGAATAAAATGTGGGCTTGTGATGGAATATTACTCGTCCACGAACAGGAACAAAGCAGTGACAGGTGCTACATTAGTGAACCTTGCGTATAACGTGCTAAATAAAAGAGGCCAGGTGTCCAAGGCCACCTATGGTATGACGCCATTTGTATTAAATGGCCAGAATGGGCGGATCCATAGACAGAGAGCCAACCAGTGCTCGTCAGCAGTTGGGGGGAGGGGAGCCAACCAGTGGAAGGGCTGACGACGGGCACAGGGTTTCCTTCTGGAGAGATGAACATGTTTTGGAACTAGATGGAAGTCTTGGTTGCAGAACACTGATTGAACATACTAAAAGCTCCCTGAATTATTTAAAATAATTATGTGTTAATGTTGTATCTAAAAACGAAACAAAACAAAACAAAACAAAACAAAAGCCAAAAGAATTTTGAAAAAGCAGAGCAGGAAGGACTAGTCCAGAGGAATTAAAATATAAATAAAGCCTGGATGGCTCAGTCAGTTAAGTGTCCGACTCTTGATTTTTGGCTCAGGTCATGATCTCTGGGTCGTGAGATTGAGCCCTGCATCAGGCTCCCTGCTGAGCGCAGAGTCTGCTTGTCCCTTTCCCTTCCCCTCTGCCCTTCCACTCGGTCTCTTTCTCTCTCTCTCTCAAATAAATACATAAAATATTTAAAAGAAATCTGTATGGCATGCATGACCATAAGAAAAGTCAAAAGACAAACCACAAATGGGGAAAAAAAATTGTTTACAATGTCATATATAAAGAGTTTCTAAAAATCAACAAGAGGATCAACAACCTAGTCTGAAAACACGAGCAAAAGATGCAAGTAGAACACAGGACATGAAGAAAGAGAAGGGCAAGTTGAAGTTACACCAGGTAACATCGTTCACCACTCACTCAGATTGGCAAGGATCACAAAGTGTGATGAAATATTTTGCTGGCGAGGTTTGTGGGGAAACATACTTTGAACCTCAGCTGGTGGGACTTAAAGTTGTTTGAGCCCCAAAGAGCAGAAGGTAATTTACTGAAGCAATGTTTGTAATAGACAAAGACTGGAAACAACCCATGATCCATCAGTAGGAAACTGGCTAAACATACAACAGGGGCTCCACATAAGGATTATTCTGCATCGTGGAAGAGAATGTACTGATAAGGAACAGACTGGAACATCTCCAAGAGGCACCATGAAATGGACAAGAGGAAGGGGTGGGACAGCACGGGAGGTGTGGCTGTGCTACGTAGGTGGTCGTGCATAAACCTCTCTGGAAAGGAGCCCTAAGTCAGCCAACACGGTGCTTTTAGGGAGGGAACTCAGGCAACAGGGCACCCTTTGCCGGACGCTGCCCTCTGACCCACTGGAAGTTCATACCTATTTAAAAAAATAAAGTTAAAGTCAAACAAGTAACAAGGGGGCTTAGCTCAATGCCCAGCACTTCATAAGCCTGAAAGCCCAGGGTCCCACCCAGCCCCGAGGCCACTCACCCTCTATAGTCTCCTTCATCCTGACCTTCTCCCCTGAAATGTCGTTGGACTCAATCATCTGAAAGAAGAGCCTGGTAAGGGGGTCGCTCGGCCCTGCCCCTGCCCCCCACCCCGGCCAGCCGAGCCAGCACCCCCATACAGCCTGGCTCTCAGGGACTGGACATAGGGGCAAGGAGCACAGATGTTCTCCATCCTGCCCCCCTGACAACAGAGGACCGCCCCTTCCTGCTCCCAGTGCCCCCACAGGCTGTGCAGCTTCCCTGAGAAGGCCTCCCACCCCTTCCTTTGTTGCAAATGTCTATTAAACAGATGTCTCCTTCCCTGGGACGCCCACAGAGATTAGTCCTGGAAATCTGTTTCCATCATTATCCAGAGGCAAAATCCCCATCTTGGTTTCCCATCCATAAAACAAGCATCGGCTGCCATAGGGCAGCTCCCAGAGGGACTTCAAGAAAAGCTACTTCCTTTCCCTCCAAGATTTCTTTTTAATAATAAACCCAGAAGCCAAAGAAGAAAAGATCAATTAAGAAAAAAAAATCTGGATGGCAAACGTCAATAGACTCCCCATGGCTCCTTGGAAAAAGAGTCCAGCCTCCTGCCCAAGCTGGCTTTTCTCTGGGCCTGCAGTTTGCCGGTCTAACACTGTGGGGCAGCAGAGAGCAGAGCAGGCAGTCACCTCCATCAACCTGCCCCTCATACTTCTGTTCATACATCCCAAGCCCCTTTTTGAAGTCTCAGCCAGTTGTCCCTGCACTTAAACCTCTGCATCTGGGAGTCACGTGGGTCCAGACCGAGGCTCTGTGTGTGTGGAAATCAAGAGACGGGCCTTCCTGAGATCACCACCCACTCGTTGGCCTAAGGTCTGTGACTGAGGGGAAGGGGGCCATCCTATGGAACCACAGCAGTCCAAAACCGCCTCTGCTTTGGACTCCCCGTGCTCTGAGCAGCCAACCGGGCCACGGGCACACAAGCAATTCTGGGGGCCGTTCCTTTCCCCTCTGCCCAGAATCCTGGAAAAGCACTTGCTAAAAATGGTCCCTCCCTAGGAGAAGGGGGCAGAAAGGGTGCCACAATGGGACACCAGGCGGGACACAGGCAGAGGTCCCTCTATGAAACAGACACCTGTCTGTGCAACTCCAGAACACCGACGCTAGAAGTTACTCTAGTGCAGATGCCCAAGGGGAATCGAATGCTCAAGAAGGCCCAGGGCCTGTGTAAAGGCAGGGATCATGCCGCCCGCTGTCCCTCATCTGGGATTCGATCCATGCCACCCTGGGCACCCTCGGTTGGCCCTCCAGCAGCAGAGCTGGGCTTGACCTCCCCCGCTGGTGGGCAGGGAACCCTGGGAGAGTTTCCGTCTCAGGCTTGCTTTGCTCACCTATGAGACAGAGCCCACACTGACCTTGCAAGGGTTAAGGTAAGAAAAGGCAACGTAGGTCCCGGCACAAGGGTTTGGTGGCCAGAGCTGCCCAGAACGCCCTTCCCGGCAGGCGTGCTCACAGCCCACACCACCCAAGGCCTGGGCCTCCCCAGCGTGTTGAGCTGAAGGGAGATGAGCTGGCTGTCTAGAGGACATCTAGATTCAGACCGAACTGATACTGTAGCAACTGCCACTCCAGAACTATGTCCCTCCAGCCTCCCAGCACCCACTCTGGAGACCCCCACACTCTGACTCTCAGTAGGACTGGCAAAGGGGGGCACCTCAGGTCACCGAGGTTGGCGCCCGTGTTGGAGATGGGGACCCCCCCCACCACCACCACGGAGCTCCTGGTGCTGGCGCCCTGGGGAGATCAGGAGCCTACAGAGTGGGACGCATCTGGGAGAAGCAGGGGCTGGGGCTGGGGAGGAAGCCTGTGCCCTGTGCCGACGTATGCATCTCTCCAGGCCCGGACTGCGGGGGCCCGGCCAGGCCAGCTCTGCCCACTTGGATCCGCACGGTCACCCTGCCCTACCGATGGAGGGATGAGGGAGGTCCTCTGTTCTCCTGTGGGCCTGGCTGGGAAGAAGGGGCCCCTGTGCCCCCGTCCACCCCCGCCCCAGCCCGGCCCACCAGGCGGCCCCCTACGTTGTTGTGCTGGGACGAGCACAGGGACTCGACGGCCTGCAGTCTGTTTTCGGCCACCAGAAGCCTCTCCCGCAGCCTCTCGGCCTCCTGCTTGCTCTGGGCCTCCGACCGCTGCAGCAGCTCGTGGTCCAGCATCTTCTGCTCAGCCAGGGAGATCTGCTCCTTGAGGAACTCGATGGCCTGCGCCTGGCCCCGGTACTCCACGTCCAGCTTCTCCAGCTCGTGCACCCGCAGCTCGGCGTCGCGGCGCTGGTCCTGGGCCTCCTGCAGCTCCAGCCGGTGCTGGCTGGCCTGCACCTCCAGCTGGGCCCGCCAGTGCTGCCGCAGCCCCGCCAGCTCCTCCTGGGCCTCCTGCAGCTTCTGCCGCAGCCCCTCCTTCTCCTTGACGTGCATGGCGGTCTCGATGTCGTGCTTGGCCCGCAAGTTGCCCAGCTCCAGCTGGTGCTCCATCTTGATGCCCTCCATCACGGCCTTCAGCTCCCCGATCTCCTTCTGCTGGGCACCCGGGCCCGAGTTCAGGGTGGCCTTGAGGTCCTCCAGGGACTTCTGGTGGTCCGAGGCCAGCGAATCCAGCTTGGACTTCCAGTTGTCCATCAGGCCCATGTTCTCGCTGGTGGCCTGCTGGACCTTGGCCTTGAGGTCCGCCACCTCCTGCGCGTACTTCTCGTTGGCCGCCCGGAGCTTCTCCACCTCCGCCTGGTAGGCCCGCAGCGCCTTCTCGTACTTGTCCCGCAGCACGCCGCTCTCCCGCTGGTGCTCCTTGCTGGCCGACAGCAGCCGCTCCCGCAGCCGCAGGGTCTCGGCGGCCTCGGGGTGGTCGGCGGGCGGGGGGCCCGAGTGCAGCAGGCACTGCTGCAGCTCTTCAATCTCGCCACGCCGGAGGCTCAGCTCCTCCTCCAGCTGCAGCACACGCGACTTCTCGGCCACCGTGGTCAGCTAGCGGGGAGAGAGGGAGACGGGGGTCAGCGGGCCGCGGGCGGGCAGGGGGACGCAGCCGAGGCCGGGGAGGGGGAGGCTCCGTGGAAGGGAAGGGCGCCCACCCCACCCGAGCGCCGGCTGTCCTTGGCGGCCCCACCCGCCACAGCCTCCGGGGGGACTCCCCTGGCTTGCAGCCCGGTGACTCAGGGACTCGACTGTCCCTGTGGCCCTGTGCGGCTTGGGACAAATCGGTGGTTAAAAGAAACCACCTGTTTGAGGTTCTGGCTTTCTTGAAGAGGGAAAGGATCTGGCTCGGAGACGGTCCCCAGCTGGAATGGGCGGATTCGCTAGAAGGGCCGTCTAGAGGGGATGGCCAAAGAAAGGTCTGGTCTAATGCCTAAGGCAGAACAAAATTAATGCTCCCAGACGCGCCTCCTGATGGATAACTGAGATCAGAGGCTCCATCCCCCCAAAACCCACCTGGATCACGACAATCATGGTCCTATTTGGAAACGGTACATTTACCAGTTTTACATCTCTTCCTAACTTAAAAAAAAATCACTTTTGAAGGTGACCTTTAGTTCCGTAAATCTGTTCTTGTCTTTATAATCAGGGTGACCCCCAGATCAAGGTGTCTCAGGGTGGAGGGCTCCAGCCTGTCCCCCGGGGACTGGGTCAGTTTCTGCAAGCAGGCTCTGCGCACGTGCGTGTGTCCTGCACAAGCACACATGGTTGCCCAAGGACGGCCAGTGTGTGCAAAGACATCCCCGTGTGTCTCCAGACACGCAAGCACACGCTCACTAGTGCGTTGAGACCACCTGCAGAAACTGACTGTGGCTCGCCCCACCCCACCCTGCTGGGATGGTCTGAACCAATCTCCACTAGCTGGCTATTTGGCTCCGTGGCCAGCTGTGTGGATGTGTGCATCTGCACAGGGGGCCGGCCCTGGGGCAGGTGTGGGGGGAAGTGGAGGGGCCAGCTGGGCCCAGACCTCACCCCCTAGCAGAGCTGTCCCTGGTCCACTGTATCTCAACGGCCCCACCCCTGGGTCTGACACAGAGTCTAATGCCCTAGGGACACCCCCACACCCCCAAAGCCCCAGGTCCTTCAGGCTAGCCCCTCCTGCCACCAGAATTAAGACCCTCTAGGCTAGAGAAGCCTGGATCTGCAGTCCCCAGACCTCCCGCCTTCCTCAGCCTCCCGGGCCTGGGGAGAAGGGAGGCGGGGGGATAGGTCGTCACTGCACCTGCCCACATATACAAGGGGCAGACCGTTCCCAAGAGGCCCCCCCATTTCTGAACATGACAAAGGCTTGCGTTGGCAATGCATGGGGAGGGAGGGAGCAGGAGGGCCTCGCAGGACATCCCCAGCCAGTGGGACCATGAGCTGGGGCGCACCGTCCCGGGCGGCCAAGACCCCCTCCTCCCCAACAAGCGTCACATGGCAATGGAGTAGAAGCGTCCCTAAACCTCGACTTCCCTCCTAGAAGGGGCGCAAAAGACGAAACACAACGAGGAGAGCAGCCAAAGACAGAAAATAATAAAACAGAGAAGCCGAAGGAGGCGAGAAGGGGCCAAGGCGCTGGCGGGCCGGGGACGGCGTTACCCTGTTGTCGGCTAATTCTCGGAGCAGCCGCTCGGCCTGCGCCTTCTCCAGTAGCAGGCTCTGCTCCAGCTCCCCAATGCGGGCGTGCTCCAGCTGCGTCTGGGTCTGGTCCACCCGGGGTGGGAGGGGAGGCGGGCCAGGGGAGAGGAGTACAGGGCAGAGGAAGCGGAGGAAGAGAGAGAAAGAGAGAGAGAGAGAGAGAGGCGGCGTCATCTTCTGTGCACAAGACAGGAGAGCAGGTCAAGGAAAGGATGTGCCTCGGGGACAGAGGACGTCTGGGGAGGGGGGCTGGGCTGGGCCCCCCAGCTGCCCCTCACAGCATCCCTAGGTGGGTTTGTTTAAACGCAGAGGAGGGGCCGCAGCAACCCCACCCCCAAGCCACCCCACCCGAGAGAGGGTGGTAACAGGGCACCGGGCTCCCTCCTGTCACCCCTTGGCGGCTCTGGGGAGGGGCCCCCGCTACTCCTGCTCCCCATTCGGGTTATTGCTCATTTTAGGCCCAGGATCCTGCACACTGCAGGCCCTGGGATGGATGCATCAGTAAAGGAACCCAGGACTCCTGCCCTCCCAGGCCTGAGCTGAAGGTGCAAGAGCCACTTGAATGGGAAGGTTTTAAAAGATATTTCTACCCCATTGTGATTCCAGCCTAGCCAGGCTCTGCCTCCCACTGCCCTGCCCCGAGCCCGCCCGGAGCGTCGCTGCCCATCCCCTGGGGCCCCCATGGAGAATGCCTGGCCTCCCCAAAGCACAAGAACGCTTTTGTTCTAGCTTCCCACGGTAACAAAGCCCGAGTTCTAGGGCCAGCCAGCCTGGCATTCGGGCTTCTCAGAACAGATCTGCAAGGCTGGCAGAGGCCAAGGATGCTGGATCCAGGGCACCTGGGCCAATGTAGAGACCAAGTTCATCGTGGGGAGAAGCCGGGGGTCCTCCTCAGCCTCCAGCCCCCAGGAGAAACTGTTTAGAGCAAATCTGTGGGGCCAGTCTGAAGAGGCAAGGCTTAGCCACACAGCACATACGTGTAAAGACAAGAGCACACACCCATCACCAGCAAGGGTGACAGGGAGGTGACATCTGAGAAACACGCGTGCAGTTCCTACAGAGCTAGACACTTATGTCCTTTGGCCTATGATCTTATCTCTGCAAAGGTTCCCGAAGGAACACCTGAAAAGGTTCTCTGTCCCTCTGTCTCCAGAGGGCAGCATGCCACAGTGCTAACAAGCAGCCAGCTCAGGCTCTTCCCGGAAATTATAGGCTGACAATGGTGTCACGGTGTCAGCCCCTGGGTGGTGGCCCGGGGAGCGGGTGGGGTGGGGGTCTGTCCCCACCCTCCTCTCTCAGAGGGTGGGCACCACAGCTTGGCCCGGGACCCACGCTAGGTGGCGCCCGATTATAAATGATTACTGGTGGCTCCACGGGCAAGAAAACGCCCCAGCCTCACAATTCCAGGTGTCGTCTGGTAGTCCCCAAAGGACTCCCCCTACTGCCCAGCATCGCCCCCTTTCCAAACTTCCAGCCTCCTGGTCTGTAGGCTGGGGTCTCCACGGGGGCACGGGGGAATCCAGTGGACTGGCTCCGAGTGCTTGCTTAATTAAGACAAATTCAACCACAGGAAGCCGGGGGCTGGAAAACAGCCTCTCAGGCTACATTTTGGCGGGAGGGTTGGACAATCTGGCCTTCCATCCGCTCCAGGGACACTGCCCAGGGTGAGGAGAGGGGCCATTCCGTTCCTGCTTCTCCCTCTCAAGCTCCCTGGAGTTGCTGTTCATCAACCATGCCCACGGTCAAGGTGCTGGAGGCAGTGCAAGGGCGGATGCAACTTTTGTCGCGTGCGCTAACTTTAGAACGCAACCCCCGCACAGAGGGCGTGTCGGCTGTCTCCCCATCTCCCAGGCAGGAGCGGCTACTCTAGACAGACGAAGCCTCCGCCAGGCTTGGGATCACACAGCAGCTCGGGGCAGCTCCAGGCCTGGAACTCAGACCCCCCAGATGCCAGCACTGGTACCTCTGCCTGGAGCCAGCTGGACTCCATGGGGGGGATGGGGGAGCCAAAGACTTCTAGCAGCAACATGGACCATCAAAGGGGGCTCCTGAAGCGGGGGACCCCCACTTCCCTGCTGCAGCTCAAATCCAGGAGCTCGGCCAAGCCTTGCCTACATCTGCACCTGCAGCTCAGCCTCTCCTTACAGACACGGGGTCCACACCCCTGCAAAGCACAGAGCCACCGCATGGGATACTCCTGGGGTAACTGAGGGCTGGGGTCATTACTTAGGGGAGGGGAGGAGATTCCCCACCTGCACTAGGGGCCTCTGAAGGTCAGAGGCACGTGTCACTGCTCTTGACCTCTCTTTAGTCGTCGCAGTGCACAAATCAACAGAGAGCTGATTCTGAGTTCCTGAGCCTGGCCCTCCCTGTTCCCACAGGTCCCCCCAGACAAGTGACCAAGTGACCCAAAAGGTGCCATTTAATGAACAAAATTGTAACACGTAAGCCCTGGATGACTGATTAATCAACAACAACCAAACCCCAATAAGGTCGAGTCCCCACTGGGGTGGCAGCGGGGAGAGGCACGCACATTTTCACGGTGCAACGTGGCAAACATCTGTTCCAGAACCAGAAAACCTGTCCCCAACCTGTGACCTGGGATTCCCACTCTGGGAGAAGCACCTTCTCCGTGCTCCTTGCCTGTTCCAGCAGAGGGGATGTAAAGGTGCATGAGACAGACAGGGTCCCTGCCCCCCAGGGGCGTACACTGCGGGGAGGGATGCAAACAATAGAGGATGTCAGGTTGTGGTTGAAGCTGGGAACAGGGCTCAGGTGGGGGGTGCGGGGGGGGGGAACGGATGCAACATGGACGTAATACCGAAGAGGCAGAGGGGGCCTCTCTGAGAAATCCCGTGCAAGGTGAGGCCCGAGGGAGGAGAAGCAGGAATCAGCACACGGAGATCAGAGGCAGAGACAGGCTGTGGGGGGAGAGCTGGAAGAATATCAGCCGTGAGCTGATAATCACTAACGCCAGCTGACGGGCCAGTGATGAGGGCTCATCATACCTCCTACCCTATTTATGTGTAGGCTCAAAATCTCCCAGCGTTAAAACTTCCAAAGCTTCAGTGTGGAGAAAGGACAGCAGAAGAACGTGGGAGGCGCCAAGTAGGGGCTGGCAGGGTTGTCTGAGGCAAGGTGCTGGGGCCTGGCCCAGGAAGGTGGCCAGTGGGGAGGCAGAGAATTTCAGAGGCAAGGTCAAGGTCAGGAGGATTTCTGACAGAGGGATGAGGAAAAGATTCAAGATGAGTCAGCTAAGCAACCATCTGTGGGATTGGAGGGGGGAGGGGACAGGAACAAATGCACTGGGTTGAGTGGTGTCCCCCCAAACCTCACCTTCACCTGGAGCCTCTGAATGGGACTCTGTTTGGGAAGAAGGGTCTCTGTACATGTGATTCGTTGAGATAAAGTCATACTGGATTAAGGCGGACCCCAACCCCAGTGACTGGTGTCCTTATTTGAAGGCAAGTCAGAGGCACAGGAACACACAGGGACAAAGGCCATGTGGCGACAGAGCCAGTGACTCAGTTACAAGCTGAGGGATGCCGAGGGTTTGCCAGCAGCCTTACGGAAGCTGGGAGAGAGGCACGGAACAGGTCCTCAAGCCTCCAGAGGAAGCAAGCCTGCTGATCCCTGGATTCCAGATGTCTGGCTTCCAGAACAGCGAGAGAATACATTTGCATTGTTTTAAGCCACCGAATTGTGGTCATTTGTTATGGCAGCCCCTACTGGCGTCTGTCCTCCCTCCTCCTGGGGGAAATGTCCTGTCGGCAGGCCAGTGTGCACGCAGCGGGGGACCGAGGGAGTCGTGAGCTCACAGAGGACACTGAATGACACGGACTGGAAGCTCTCGGGGACAGCACAGATCGAGGGACAAAGGGGCCCTGAGACAGGCCGACATTAGAGATCAGGAAGGAGGCTAAGAGGTTGGAACCGGGAAGTGAGGCCAGAAGGAGGACAAGCAGAGAGATGGGGTGACAGCTGGTGGGAGACCTGGAACTCAAAGGAATGCTCTGGGTTTTATTTTTGACTCTCGAGATGGGTGGGTATGAGTGGAACTTTGGGACCATTTGTGTTCTGGTCGTCATGAATATTGTCACAAGAAAAACAGCAGCAAGGGGACCCCAATGCCCTTGACTGGCTTTCACTGTCTGTCAAGGTCTCCCCCAGCCTCTCCCAGCTGGAGCTGAAGGAGCCAGCCAGCCCACCAGCTCACTGTCTAGCCTGGGACTAGTCAGGTTCTCTCCCGCTGATAGAGGCTCGTGCTGGTGGGAGGTGGGTGCTGGAGCCTGGGCAGGGCCAGGAGGCTGGTGGGTGGAGCCAGAGGTTGGCAGGTGGGCGGGGCCAGGGGGGCCGTGGAAGTGGGGCAGGAGGCCGGGGGTGGGGGGCAGGAGAAGGGAGCAAATGTGCCAAAAGCCCAGGAGACACAACCAGAGAGAGAGCAGAAAGAAAAAGACAGATGCACAGACTGACCACGAGTCAAGAGTAGAGGGAAGCCCCGGAGCAGAGAAAGAATGGGCTTGGCTCCTGATGCTATTTCTTGTGTTGGGTCCTTGAACTGCCAGTGACAGTCCCCTACAGGCTTTCAGTAAACCCCCTTCGATGACGTGCGCAGGAGGGTCTCTGTCCCTTGCAAGCACGGGCGCTTCTTCCAGAAGACCACCCCGACTCCTGCAAAGAGGGTAGCCGCCCAGCAGAAAAGCCAGCCACATGCAACCACGCGACCTGTCCCCTTGGCTGAGGGCCACCTACAAGAGAACGTCCTCATAATGCTGGACTGAGGCTCCTACACTGGGGTTGGACCCCAACATTCTTCCTTAAAGCTAGGTGGCAAAATCTGCTCCATTAGGGGCAGCAGGCAGTAACCCTACCCAGATGACACACATCCGTCCCCCAGCCGGGGTCATCCAGGGACAGGACAAGCACGAACACACTTCGCTGGGCAACGAAGTCACGGGCCCTTAAGGCAGCTCCTTCACAAAATCAGAAACCATAGTTTCCAATTTGGGCTCAGAAATGATCTAGTGCAGGGGCGCCTGGCTGGCTCAGTCAGTGGAGCCTGCGACTCTTGCTCTCAGGGTTGTGAGTTTGAGCCCCAAGCTGGGTGTAGAGATTCCTTAAAAATAAGATCTTAAAAAAAAAAAAAAAAAAAAA
>LNAC01000109.1:1796966-1808964 GCA_002007465.1 Ailurus styani
ACCTCGGCCCGCTCCAGGTCCCGCTCAGCCAGCAGCTGCTCGATGTGCTGCTGCTTCTCCTTTAACGCCTCTTGCAAGGCAGTTGTGCCCGATATCTTGCGGGCATAGCGTGAGGAGGTCTCCGTGAGCTGCAGGAAGGCACGGGTGCAGGCGGGACTCAGGGATCTGGAGCACCGTCCAGACAGGAGCTCGAACGCTTCACTTCCCAAGAGCCTGCTCCTCCCTGCCAGTGCCCTAGACACTCTATGTAGGGGGAATCGTGATGACCCAGGGAGCTCCCTGTTCTTGGGCTCTCCCAACAGACCCTTGACAGTCCCAGCACCTGGGACTCTGCCTCACCCGGGGCCACTTTCTCTGCATACATCCTAGACTCCCAGGCTAGACTCAGCTTGCACAGAAGGCCCTGGGCCCCCAATAGGGCAGCCTCACCTTCTCCCCTCACTCAGGGTGCCTGTGGCAACATGGAACTCCCCACCCTGCACCTGCCCCCCACCCATATTACCTGTCCTGTATCTGTATGACCCTTCTTAACTCCCAGGAAAGGGATTAGGCTGCTGCCAAATCCGTAATGTAAAAATAACAATAAATGTAAATGGATCAATCTTTCCTATTAAAATCTTTCCTATTAAAATCTATCAACTTTCATCTTTTTTTTTCTTTCTTAAGTAAGTTCTATGTCCAGTGTGGGGATTGAACTCACGACCCTGAGATCGAGAGTCACGGACTCCACTGACTGAGCCAGCTAGGGGTCCCAAAGCTTTCACCTTTGTTCAAAAACCCCATGTTGGGAGACCTGGAACACAGCAAGTCAGGGGAGACTGGGACTCCCGGATCCTTCTGTCCCTACCCCCTCACTCCCACTCCCACAAGAGTAACCCTCCCCAGCTCCACCCTCACCAGTCCGCTGCGGCTGGGCCGGCCCCCCACGGAGGAGGCTACAGAGCTGACGGAGCTGATGGAGGAACTGCTGGGGCTGTGGGTCAGTGCCGAGACGCCCATGGCCATGCGCTTGGTCTTCTTGGCCTTGGCTGGGCTAGTGGACGGGAAGCCGATGCGGATTACCTTGTGGATGGGTGCGAAGAGACCAAACTTGGGTGGGCACTGAAAGTACCTGGGGGAAGCAGGAGACACTCACACTGCTGTCACAGCCCCATGGCCCAGAGCCACCCAGGCCTCCCCCAGCAAAGAGGCTAGTCCTTGGGGCCCCAACACCCTCACCCCACGATCAATACATGGGACTCCCAGAAAGAACACAGAGGGGAATAGGGCCCGAGATTCTCTGCAGCCATGAATAGCCATTGGGCATATTTACGAGGGATCTGGGGGCATAACAATTATCGAGCACCCACTCCGTGCCAGTCCCTTTATGTGACTGCTCATTTCTATTCCCCACCCACTTATCCACATTTCACAGATGAGGAGATACAGGCTCAGAGAGGTTAAGGAACTTGCTTGTGGTCACACAGCTGGTTAAATGGCAATGCCTGGACCAGACTCCCCAGTCTTCTGGGCTTGGCTCCCACACACCATTCAGAGGCCCTCCCCAGCCCTATCTGCAGACCCCACTCTCATGACGGCCCCTGGGTCACCCCAGACCCAAGGAATCCCACTCTCCCCCTGCCCGTGGAGCTCCCAGTGTGTAGCAACCAAAGCCTGAAGGAGACACCTTAGAGGTTGGGACAGCTGCCCCACCTGTCCCCAAGTTCCGAAGGCAAGAGTGAGTTGAGAGAAACAGCTTGCCAATGGGAAGGCACAGTGTTGTCATGGGAACGCTGGACTATCTTCTCTGGAAAACTCTTCGGGCACAGATTCCATGTGGGACCGGTAAGTCGGTCCCGTCCAGTTCCTGCCTTGCCTTGAAAGTGCCTCCCCATCCCGCCTCTTCCTGCAGGCGGGTCTTTGCTAGGACTGGCCCCCCTGTGTAGCAGACCTTCCTTGAGCCTACTGCAGAAGTGAAAAGCCTCCTTTCCTGCAAGAGCTGGGTGGGTGAAGGAGGGCTCCTCCCCCAGGGCTTGGCCCAAACTGCAGTGACCACTCCTTTTCGGAGTCGGCATAACCCAGCCTCCAGACAGCCAGTGCAGACAGTGGGGCCAGGCGCCATAGCCCCACGCCCCTGCCAGACTGCTCACCCAGAATCTCACACTGCCGGCCCCAGCTTCCACCCTCCCCACCCAGCCTTCCTGAGAGCCAGTTCCCTCTAATCAGAGAGGGCGTGAGACCTGGAGCCCAGGTGTGACCCAGCCTCGGGTTTAGGGAACGGGGCAATGTCGGATTATTTCCCGTGTCACCCAGAGGGACTCCCGGGAGGCAGAGACCACTCCCTCTCGCTTCCACGGCTCCTGCCCCACACAGCCACACGTGACATGCAAGAGGGAACACAGAACCGACGACTGTCCTAGCACTTGCCCGTGACTCTGCGTGACCTTGAGCAATGACCTCTCTCTCTGGCCTCTGTTCTCTCATCTGTAAAATGGGGATGCTATACCTCAGCCAGAAGGAAGGTGGCAGCACCTCTACCATGGTGCCTGGCTCAGCTACGCGGAGCCTCAATACCCACGTCCTCAGATGCTCCAGTCCCCACACCCATCCCAGGGGGAAGAGGAGCCCCCACCCAAGCGCCCCGGGGCAAGTCCACCATACCTGGTGCCCGCCACCGCCCCATCATTCTTCCCAAGGGGCTCATCCAGCTCCACGCCACACCACTCGCCCTTGGCAAAGTCTGTCTCCCCCACGTACCGCACCACGCCGGTCTTCGTCCCGCCAACCTGTTAGCACACAGACAGACTCAGGTCCGGGGGATGTGGTGAGCCAAGGTAGAGACAGTGTGTGTGCTCACCCCATCTCTCCCTTCCAGTGTGCAGGGGACAGGGAAGGTCGGGGTGAGGAGAAGAAGAGGCCCAAGGGCACTGGGGAGGGATCACAGGTATCACCAGGGCTTCCCAGGGGTGTCCCATGCAAGAGCTCTGGAGACAGACAGACAGACCTGCATTGAAACTCTGCCACGTACAAGCTGTGTGAGCCTGGGCAAGTTACCTGACCTCTCTGAGCTTCAGCGTCTTCATCTGTAAAAAGCATTCATTTTATTTTTCTCCCCGAGGATGAAGTACTTATGCCTGCCACATACTAGAGTGTTAATAAACATTATCCTTAAAAATTGTCAAATGATGGTCACCAGGGGCTGGGGGGATGGGGAAATCGGGAGCTGTTTAATAGGAATCGAGTTTCAGTTTTGCAAGATGAAGACCTGCAGATTGGGTGCACAGCAACATGAATGCACATAACATTACTGAATGGTACGTTTAAGGATGGATGGTTAAGGTCGATTTGAGGGGCACCTGGGTGGCTCAGTTGGTTAAGCATCTGCCTTTGGCTCAGGTCATGATTCTGGGGTCCTGGGATAGAGCCCCGCATCGGGCTCCCTGCTCAGCAAGGAGTCTGCTTCTCCCTCCGCTCCTCCCCCCGGCTTGTGTGCATGCTCTCTCGCAAAAATAAATAAATAAATCTTTTTTAAAAAAATAAAAAGCCCTAGAAGTTTCTCTACCTCACTCCAGAAACAAACATTGCAACTCTCTAAGCTGAATTTTTTGGTACTGACCTCCTTCTTCCTAACACAGTGCTATTTCTTAATTTCTCAATTTTGGGTGACCCCCCTCCCTCGACTTCCCGTCAAGGAAGGGGAGGCGTCAGCTCCATGCCTCACTGCCTCGCACGCATGCGCACTCACACACACCCTGGCTCTGTCTGCTTTCCAAGCAGCGATGTCTCGGTTCTGACCAGATTCGAGGCTTATTTCTAGAGGCTAAGTCAACGCTGCTCATGGAGGAATATGGGAGGCTACAGGTGCTTTTCCCCTCCGGCACAAACTTTCCCCTCCAGAAAACAACTGTCTCTTACAATAGTTCCTTTGCCTAGCCTTCACAGACTTCAGGGTAATTCCACCCCAAACTTTCTCAATTGGGAAAGGCCTGGGGAACCCCATTCCAGTTCTTTCTGAGGAAGACCCTCTTCAGCCACGTGACCCACTGTGAGGCCCCGGTTTCGTGGCTCCCATCACCATTGCCCTGAGGAGTCCCTTCACCTCTCTCCCGGGCTGCACCCCGTTTCCTGGATCCTAGCTCTTCCATTTTTCTTGGTTTACTTCCTTATTTTTACGAAAAGGTGCACAAAGAAATAAACTCTTCGAATCTGCAATTTTGGAGACTATTTTTTACTCTGGCCTCTCTTTTGCATAATCGAGGTAAAATTCGGGTAACATCAAATTCACCATTTTAAACAGTTTAAAGTGTACAATTCAGTGGCTTTTAGTTTGCAACCATCACTGCTCTGGGATCCCAGGACATTTTCATCAGCCCCAAAAGGAAACCCTGTGCCCAGTAGACCCCAGCCCCAGCTCCCGGAAGCCACTCGTACCTTCTGTCTCTATAGACTGCCTTATTCTGGACGTTTCCTACCAATGGAATCACCAGTATGTGACCCTTAGCGTCTAGTCTTCTTTCATTTGGCATAAGTTTGCAAGGTTCCCCCACGTTTATAACCATCAGGATCACCCACCAGCATTATTCCTTCTTACAGCCAAATAAAATTCCGGCGTATGGATCACATTACATTTTGTTTGTCCATTCACCCACTCTTGGACATTCGGGAGGTTCCCACTTTTTGGTTAGTGCAAATAACGTTGCTGGGAACATCCACGGACAAGTCATTGTGCGAACACTCGCTTCCCTCACTCTTGAGTGTGGTTGGGTCCCTTCCCTCGGGATTTCGAAGGCTCCTGTCTTCCAGGGCTGTTGTTGAGACATTTCAAGTTCAACTGAGTCCCGATCCTTCAGGTGGGCCCGTCCGCCCGCCCCGGAAACCCGCAGGACTCACTCTGGGTCCCAGGGTTGTGGAGATACCCAGTGAGGTACGCTGGTGGGAGCCTCTTCCTGTCCCCTTTCCTGGGCTCCCGGGGGCCCTTCCGACCAAGAAACCCTTGTCCATCCTGAGGAATTTCCCCTAATTCCTTACTTGACTTCTGTCCTCCTTCTCCTGTTTTCTCTTTGTAGAACCGCTGCGTTTAGATGTTGGAGCCGCTGGATGGGTTCCCTGAGAGTTTTATTTCCTCTCCTGTTTCTATCTGTCTTTTGGTTCTACTTTCTGGGAGATTTCCCTAAATTCCTCTTCTATGACTTCTGTGTGGTTTCTTACCAGTGTCATCAGATTTTTTTCATCTCCCAGAGCTTTTCTGTGCACTGAAGAGTCATATTCATATATTCGGGGGTGTTCTGTTCAGATTAATGCCTGTGTGACCTTCTCTAGTTTCCCAGAGGACCAGCAAAGCCTCTTGTGTTCACCACCGAGGAGGGCACGAGCTTGGCAGCCAGAGTTCTAGAAGCAGCCAGCCGGGAAAGGGGTTCAGCTTGCAGGATCCAAATGTTCCCTGAATCCTCCTTTTTACATTCAGCCTGCCTGGGATTCCCCCGCCCCCCGGGCCATCCAAAGACTCTCCCCAACCCGCTCAGGAGAGGAAGCATGCATCTCAGGGAGAGACGGTCACCGGGCAGAGTGGGGCAGGGATGGGGAGTCGGAAGAGTTCAGCCAATTCTCCCGTTTCTGGCCCTGACCTCAGCCCCATTTCCAGAGGCCACCATGTAGCCGACTCTGGAGCCACAGGTTTCTGAGGGAGATACTGACAGCTTCTCTGGCTGCTGCCGGTGGACTCGGCCACCTGGGTCTCTGGTGTCATTGCTGTTGTCCCCTCCCCTGTTCTCTTTGTCCTTGAGGCTTTAACAATAACTTCCTTCCCTGTTGTTCTAGGGCAGGTTCAGGAAAAAGTGAAAGCAAACACGTGTGTGTGGATCTACAGCTTTTGTCTGAACCTCAACTGTATGCCTCCCGTGGACCAACTTGCCAGTCCAAACTCACCCTGCTCCCACACGGACTGTGTGCTGGGCATATCAAAGACATGGATTCTAAACCTCCCAACTCTGTGAGGTGGGCCGCGTTACTCCCTCCCAGATGAAGAGACTGAGGTTCAGAGTGGTCAATGAGGGGTGGAGACCAGTGTGCTTCCCTCTGCTGCTTCTTCGATCCTGGCTGGGCACAATGACCAGGCCCCACCATCCCGGATCCCCTCACCCCCCAGGTGGGGGTCTGTGGCTAGAAGGGCACTACCGAGCCCTCGGTTCTCAGCGGCCTCTGGACCCCAATCCTTCCCTTGTTTCTCCCTCTTCCTACAGCACGATGGAGCTGGTGGGTATCCGCTCAGAGATGGGAGCAAGGCATGAAACAGTGGAAATCCCATCCCGAGGGGATGGGTGTGGTCCTGACCCTCCACCCAGGTCACAGCACAACCTTGGGACAACTCGTCCCCCTGAGGGCCCCGGAGACGCTGCAGTGATCACTCACCAGGACTCCACCCGGGTGTGGCAGGCCCCACCCCTCCAGACTCAGGATCTGCTTCTTCTCTTTGACCTATTATATTTATATATAATTTATATATATATTTATATTTATAAATATATATTAAATATTTACTTGTATTTTTAATATATTTTTCTTGCTTTATTTAGTAGCTAATTTACTAAAAAATTAATGGACAGCACACAGTCCATGTGGGAGCAGGGTGAGTTTGGACTGGCAAGTTGGTCCATGGGAGGCAGACCGTTGAGGTTCAGACAAAAGCTGTAGATCCACACACACGTGTTTGCTTTCACTTTTTCCTGACTTTTTGGGAATGATTTTAGGTTTATAGAAAATGTGACCAGAAAATACGGAGCGTTCCCATAATACCCACTTACCTCCTTCCCCTCCGCCGTCCCCACTTATTAAGCCCTCGCGTTAGTGTGGTACCTTTGTTACAGGGAGGGGCCAGCCCTGACCCGTGACTAGGAGCTAAAGTCCGCAGTGGACATCAGAGTTCACTTGTGGTGCTGAACGTTCTGGGGGTTTTGACAAACATATAATGACAAGTATCTACCTTCACAGGATCGTACAGAGTAGTTTCACTGCCCTGAAACTCCTCCCGGCCGCACCTGTTCATCCCGCCCTTCCCCCACCCCCTAGCAACCACGGATCGTTTTACCGTCCCCTGAAGTGTGGCTTTTCCAGAATGACAGTAATTGGAACCAAAGTCCCATATGGAGCCTTTTCAGATGGGTTCCTGTCACTGAGGAATCTGCATTTAAGGTCCCCATGTGTCTTTTCATGGCTTGATTGTTTTTTGTTTTTTGTTTTTTTTGGAAGATTTTATTCATTCGAGAGAAAGAGAATGAGCAGGGCAGGGGAGGGGGCAGAGGGAGCCCAATGCAGCGCGCGATCCCGGGACCCTGAAAACATGACCTGAGCCGAAGGCAGGCGCTTAACCGACTGAGCCACCCAGACGTTCCCATCCTGACGGCCTCAAAGAACATTTCCTTGTGTGGATGGAGCAGTTTATCTCTTGGCTCACCGACCGCGTGCGAGCTCCCGATGCCCGCTGGGAGAACGGCCCCTCGCATCCACCCCACCGAGCACCAAGCCCCAGCCCCCTGAGGGAGGAGTCCCAGCCCTCCCCCTCTCCTCCACCTGTGGGGGTTCAGGGCCCAGAGTCCCTGCCAGCCTGGGCCAAGCACCAGCTGGTTCCGGGGTCTCACAGAGCAATGGTGGGGGGCAGGTCAAGTTCATCTGTTTCTCGGGGACTTTCCTCCAAGGAAGTCAAAGCCGTGACTCCCTTAAAATGCCTGCCTCTGCAGCCGATCCGGGCGAGAGGACAGGGCCCTGGAGCTGTCCAGCTCTGGTGTCAGGAGCCGGCCCCCCTTGATGGGCTGTTGAGGGTACAGTGAGGGGCTCATGTCCGAGGCTGGAGAGGCACCTGCCAGGGTGCTGGCGGGTGGGGGGGCGTGTGCAGAAGCAGGGATGGGGCTGCTGGCCTGGGAGATGGGTTGCTCTTGGGGAGTGGAGGGGACAGAGGTGGGCAGCCCCTCAGTGGTCCTCTCTGCTGAGCTGAAGAGCAGCCAGAGAGGGGAGGCTGGGGTCCAGCTAGCCCCTGGAACCCCGACACGATGGCCATGGTGCCTCACTGGCTTGGGGCCACCTACGGGGCCCGGAATCATTCAGCCGGCAGGTACGTTCGAGCACCTTCCTGGCCCCAGGCTCTGTTGTAGGGACTGGGGGCACAGCCGCGTGGGGCTCCTGGCCGTGGCAGGAAATAGACAGCGGGGGAGGAAGTGAATACATGCTCTCAATCCAGGTGGTTGGTAAGGGCTCGGCAGAGTGACATCAGAGTCCTCTGTCTCCGAGAGTCCACGCCGCACAGCCCAGCAGAAGTGGAACGGCGAGCTGTGGGAAGTCCTGGGGGACACTGTCCCCAGCACAGGAACCGGCCTGGGACACTGGAGAAAAGGAGAGCGGGCAGGTGCAGCCGGGCCCGGCCAGGATGGAGTGAGGGAAGCTGGGTCATCTGACGGTGGGCAGGGGGTCCACAAGGGGCTGGGGGCCATGGGAAAGCAGGTGGATTTTATCCCAAGTGAGATGGGAGCCCCTGGGGTGCTGGGACCTGGGGAGGGGAGTAGCAAGGAGACCAAGGAGGGAGCTCCGCTGTCCAAGAGAGAGCAGCTGCCGGGGGAGGCGGTGGGATGGGGAGAGATTTGGGTGTGTTTCGGAGGTTAGCACCAGAGACGTCCTGGTGGGTCCCGTGGTCGGGGAGGAGAGCAAAACAGGGCCCAAGGCTTGGTCCCAAGTTCCTGGCCTGGTCCGCTGGAGACGCAGGTGCATGTTTCCAAGGATGGGGACGGCGGGGAGGAGCAGGTCAGGGACGGGGGCGGGGGGGAAGCAACCGAATTCTGTTTTAGACACGTGTGACAGGTTGTGTCCCCTAAACAAGATATGTCCAAGACCTGACTCCCTGCCCCACAGCTGTGCATGTGACCTTATTTAAAACTAAGGTCCTGTAGGTGGGATTCAGTGAAGAAGAGGTCATCAGGGTGGGCCCTAATGGGACGTGACTGGTGTCCTTGTAAGAAGACAGAGACACACAGAGGGAAGAGTGTGAAGGTGCCCACAGAGGTTGGGATGATGGGGCTGCCGGCCGGCGATGCCAGCAGCCTCCAGAACCCAAGAGAAAGGCACAGGGATGCTTGTCTCGATCCTTCGGAGAGCGCATGGCCCTGCGGACGCCTCAGACCTCAGATTTCCAACCCCTAGGACTGTGAGAGCAAGCACCCGTTTCTGCTAAGGCCCTGGCTGGTGGTACTCATTACAGCAGCCACAGGAAAATAATACACGCTCAGTGGGGATGTGGAGTCAGAGCTTGACGTAAGAGCCCAGCCAACTCGGGAGATCCAAGCCTGGGCAGCGTGATGCCCCCAAGTGCCTGGAATGTTCTAGGTCACAGGCCCAGATGGTTCCATGAGGGAGAGAGCACGGGGGAGACAAGCCAAGGTCAGGGTTCTGACCTGACCTGAGAGGAGGAACAGCAAGGAGTGGGGGACGGAGAGATGGGAGTGGGCCAGGGGGTGTGTGGAATCCTAGTAGTGGAGGGTAGACGGTGCTTCTAGAACAGGCCAGGGGGTGAAACAAAGCCAGGATGCAGACCTGGCTGTCGTGTTTGCAATGTGAAGATCCCTGGCAGCCTTGGGGGGCAGTGGTCTCCCTAGAGCACAGGGTGCAGGAGAAAGGGGGGGTGGGGTACAGACCATGTGCACAGACAGGCCTTTCAAGGGGTTTAGCCAGAGGGAAGACAGGGAAGTGGGCGCAGGTGAAGGAAGACACAGGGTCAGGGACTGTTTGGTTTTTATGGTGGGCGAAGCTGGGGGCAGCAAGCGAAGCCATGCAGGGAAAGGGGGGACTACGCAGGGAAAAACGAGGTCCTGCACAGGGGTGGAGGAAGCTGGAGGCTGGGGCCCCAGACAGAGTCCCCAGACCGAGAGCCGAGAGCGGTGGGGTATCCGGGGTGCGGGGGGAGGTCACAAAAGCAGGGCTCATGGCTGGAGGAATTCCAGGCAACGGTCGGAAAGGTTTTCTGCGTGTGTGCCGGGGCAGCAGAGGGGGGCGGGAAAGGACGAAAGCAGGGTCACTGGCCTACGGGTCCCAGCAAGGGCTTAACCCATGAGAGCCAAGGACATCAGGTCATCACGAGCTGCTGTGTGACCTCAAGGAGGCTCTGTGAGCCCCTCGCTGCAGCTGGGACCCCCATGGCCGAGGAGAACGCCCTTCGGGAACTTTAATGCAGACAAAAGCTGACGCTTTGGAGAGCTTACTCGGAGCCACACACCTTCTAAACACTGCGCACGTGGCCAGCCAACTATTAGCCCATCTCACAAGTGGGGAAACTGAGGCACCGAGAACATAAATAACCCGCCCATGAGTATTTAGCTAGCACGTGGACCTCAGGGGGCAGTCTTGAGGGCCCCGTGAAACCAGGATCCATAGGTATCTTTGAAGAACAGAACCTAATGAACACAAATACTGCTCATGCCTTGGACCCCGTTCAGAAGCAGGTGTTGTACGTAGCAGGGGAAGCTAAGAGCTTCTACACCGGCTGCTTCCAAGTGCCTGGGAAGGCCCTGATAATGTACATATAGAATCTCGGGATTTAGAAAATGTGCAGAGCGATATTTTTCTGGGTACTGTTTCTCCTAGAGTCCCTGACCTCAAACAAGTTCCGGCCTCTATAGTCACCCCGTCCAGCATATAATTTTTTCAAGGGTGGGGTCGGGGAAGGAAGGCGACGTGGCAGGTGTTTACACTGGGCGCAGGGGAGAAGCAGCAAGTTGGGGGGCCAGTCAGGCCTGCTGGATCCTGGGAGTGAGCAGTGGACCGGGCTACAGGACTACAGCCCTAGAGAAGCTGCAGACTAGGGCGGGATGGGGGGCCCGTGGGGCTCCATCCTGTCAGCAGAAAACAAACCCCGTGTTCAAGTTCTTCTCTCCCACCCAGAACCCAAGGATATCCTGTTTCTAGGGCAGTGACAGTTGATGAGTATAAACAGAGGACTGAATGGTCTCTCACCCCCTGGCTCTGTGACTCTGGGCAGGCTGTGTGATCCAGGGCTGAGCGCAGTTTTCTTGTCTGTAAAATGGGAGATAACTCTCACCTTCTAAGGTAGGACCCCAAAGACTAAGTACAGAAAGTGCTGGGCACAGTGCCCAGGGTGAGGGACGCCCCCAAGAAAGCAGTGGGAAGTCAACAGGGCCCGTCTGCTCTGGCTGCTGCCAGCCCTGCTGACGGGCTAGTGCCTGGTGGACCCTTCTAGAGCAATGCCCACATTGTGCAGGCTTGTATGCCCCTGGCCCTGCCCTGCATGTCCACTTCCCACTCCCTGAAGGGGGAGCAGGTGCAAGGGGAACTCCAGACAGGATCAAACTGGGGTTCGACCTCCCTGCTCCCCCAGCCTGGGGACCAACCAGAGCTGGCTGATAACCCCCGAGCTTCCACGTCTTCCCCCAAAGAGGTCGCAGACCACACCAGGGCACTCATGTGACACTAAGCAGACCCTGAGTGTCCAGCCTCCCCTGTCCCACTGGACAGCCCCTGGACACTCCACTCCCGCCCCCTTCCATCCTATCCCCACGAAGTGGCAAGCAAGATGTGCTTAAAGCGTGGATTTGCTTGTGCTGCTGCATAGAGCCTTCCACAGCTCCCTCTGCAAACAGAGCAAACCCCCTCCACTCCAGCCCCAGCCCTGCAGGGTCAGCGCACACCGTCCTGCCCCAGCTGCCTTGCTCTCGGCTCAGCCCCCCTACTCTTCTGTCTCTCTAGTCCATCTCAGTCCTAGCACCAGGCCTCGGGGATGCCTACTATCAGGTCGAGCCTCCGTGATGGGCTCTCCGAGCACTGCATTTCTTCATGGCACTTATCCAGATCCACAAGGAAACCCTGCTGTCTACAATCACAGGAATCACCGCCTCTATGTCCTGATGGACTGTAAGCTGCTGGAGGGCGGGGACCAGGTCTGGCCACGCCCACCACCAGATCACTGCCTCCAATGGTTCTGTCCACAGGAAAGCAGGCTGGCGAAGTGGCCGGGGGTGGGGGGGGT
>LNAC01000109.1:1809175-1841765 GCA_002007465.1 Ailurus styani
GGCAGGGTAGAGAGACTCAGGAAGGCAGGCTTCAGGGGCTGGTTTGCATCTTGGCAAGTTACTACGCAAGTTCTTAAACTTCTCTGAACCTCAGTGTCTCCATCCACTAAGTGGGGATAATTGTATCACAGTGTGGGCTTAAGGATCCGTCAAGGCAACGGGAGTAAACATTTCCTCTGGTGCCCCTGCCCCAGCCCAAATGCTCTTCCCAGAAGCCTCCAGGGGGAACCTCAGCCTTTTGCGAGGTCCTTGGGGTAGGGAACGAGAATCCCAGGCAGCGATAACCTCCTGCGGTCCCCACAACAGGACTCCGGAATCCCTTCCCCACTCAGCCTTGGGGCTCCAGACATGTGGTCACCATGGCCCCCCAGGAAGATTTGCTGACAAACACAGGGACCTCTCCCCCAAGCCCACCGACCCCCTTCTGAGACCATCCCATGTGTTACGCTGTCCTTCCCAACCCTGTGGTTCTGGGGGGGGGGGCCACCCAGCCCTGGGCTTGGGGTAGCAGGACAGCACCCCATCCTGTCATCACCTTGCCACTCCCAGCCCAAGCCGGACCACAGCAGGGGACAGGGAAGCACCGCCTGGTTCAGACTCCTAAGGATCTGGGGGCCACTGCCCCCTTCCAACCTCGTCCCAATGCCAGGGACTGCCAGAGAGGAAGGCCCCTGGCAGGAAGACTCGGCTGGCAGTCCCTTTGGCTCCAGTGATCCAGTTCTCTCCCCCACAGCAAAAGCGATCACCGAGCCACAGCGTATTAGGTGTCTGAACCACTGGACCCTGGGCTGGGGATCTTGAATGCTCCTGGTCTCAGCCGTTTCCAGCACAGGCCTGGCATATCCAGGCTGGAGGGCTGGCTCAGTGGAGGATACCAGCAACAGCTACCATTCAAGGAGCACTCCCTAAGTGTCCGGCAACATCCAGGGGCATCACATGTACTCAGGCATTTCAACCCATTTTATAAATGGGAAGACAGGAGCCCAGAAAGGTTAAGATGCTTGCCCAGGGTCACACAGCAACAGTCTCCAGAGCTCACTTGACTTGCGTCCCCCGTCACTCTGTGGTTCTGATGAGGACGGTGCACCCCAGCCTGGACTCCAGCCTGGCCCGCCAAGTCCCCTCCCCACCCCAGCCCCCGGCCCAGGGATCCAGCCTCGACTCACCAGCACGCGGTCTCCCAGGCGCAGGTCCTTGTCGCCGCGCTTCACGGAGCCGCTGTCCGAGAGGTTGGAGCCCGACTCGTTGCCAGTCTTGACCGAGCTGTTGAGCACGCTCTCCCGCAGAGGGATGACCCGGCTGCTGAGCGGTGGCGTGGCCGTGCCCGAGTGCAGCGACAGGTTCTGCGCGGTGAGCGACTCCACCGAGTGCGCGTCGCTGCCCGAGCCCTCGGCCGTGGGCTGCCGGGTGAGCTTGGAGGGCCGCGTGAAGATGCCCTGTAGGGCCGGGCACTCGAAGTAGCGCACGCCGCCCACCGCGCCGTCGTTCTTGCCCACCGGCTCATCCAGCACCACGCCGGCCCACTGGCCCGGCGCGAACTGCGTCTCGCCCAGGTACTGCACCACACCGGGCTTCACGCCGTTCACCCACACCCGCTCGCCCACCGCGAAGTCTCCCAGGAAGTCATCGCCCACCTCGGCCGCCTTGAGGCCCGGCTTCTCGGCGGCGGCGGTGGCGGGGGTGGCGGGGGCGACCGGGCCCGAGGCCTGCTTGTGCAGGGGGGAGCCTGCGGGTGGGAGAGAGGCAGCGGTCAGGACCCCGGCGGGGCGCAGGGTCCCGGTCGGGAGGTGCCTGCGCCAGCTCACTAGTGGGGAAACCAAGGCAGGCGTCGCTGGCCGAGGGGCCTTGGGCGACCCAAGGTCTCTATCTTCTAACCCCTCCCAGCAGGTTAATGATTTAAAAGCTCAGCAAAGTGTCTCCTCGTGAGCAAAGCCTTTCACTACTCAGAGTCACTCAAGATTGAGGGCCGTGAATGAACCCATTCTCGAGGGTTCCAAGCTGGTACCTTCCCATCCCCCGTTGGGCTCCAGCCCCGGGCTGTTAACCTGAGACCAACCACAACCCCCGGTGGGACTCAGATCTTGTGAGTGGTCTCTATATCCCCTACCCCCGGCCCCAGTCAGCTCAGCGCCCCACAAAAGGCTCTCAGACTGTTTCTGGACACCTGGTGATGACCACAGATGCCTTGGGGCAAGAAGGGGCCAGAAAACTGTCCTGCTCCACTCCAGGGTCTCTCCCCTCCCTGAGCTGCAGCTGCATAGAGCAGGGAAAATGGGGAAGAGGTACGTGGGAGGCAAGTTCTTCACCGTGACATTCCTGGGGCTGAACTCTAGGCTCTCTGGGCTGAGGGGTGAGCTGGCCCAGCCCCTCTTTAGAGGAAGCATGACCTTGAGGCTCAGAGAAGCAACAGCCTTGCTCAAGGCCACAGAGCAGACTGGGACTCAAACCTAGGGAAGGGGCCTGCCTCCTAGGCCTGGGCTCTGATGGGCTACAGATGAGGAAGTGGGAAGGAAGGGAAACAGCTAGCTCAGGGTCACTCATAAGAGACAAAGCAGGGCTTGAACCCACGTGGTTTGTGTGTATCTGGCTCTGGGGCCCCATGGAGGGCCTCCTGTGCAATGGGGCTTATTCACCCTACGAGGTCTGGAGGCTGCCTGCCCCCAACTTCCCGCCAGACTCAGCATCAGACAGAGAAGACCCCATCCTTCTCGACTCCAGAAGCTGAAGCGTGTGCGATACAGAGATGGGGGACAGGAGACAAGCAGATGCTGCCACACCCCCAACAGAGTTGCCTATGTTTCGAGTCCTTCCTGGGGCAGCCAGTGGAGGGGGCTGTGGGGCAGCCAAGAAGCCCAGGCCTGGCAGAATGCTGTATCGAGACTAGAAGCCAGAGCTTCTGGGGGCTGGACATATGAGACCAAGCACAGGAGTTCTCCCTCCTGGCGGGACCCAGGAACCCCAGCAGTGGTCATGGGGAAGCACGTGGCACCCAGGGCCTTGGCAGCCAGGATGGGGTTCCTGAGCTAGGGGCTCCTGGGAGATCAGCAGCCTTCACTGCCGAACTTGACTGAATCCACAGTAATCACACCCGTTTGGTGATGCTCTGATGCTCTCCGCTAGGAAGTGCACATACAGGAACTCATCTGACCCTCCAGGTTAATCCTGTCAAATAATTTTGTTATCTCCGATAGACAGAGGAATGAAGAGGCTCGGAGAGATCAGGTGGCTCATCCAGGCTCCCAGGCAAGAGGCAGCAGAGCCCGCCGGCCTGGGCCTCTGGCTCTTAGTGTGGGGGCACATACATAAGTCAAACCAAACCACGGGCACTAAGTACCCACCATGCCAAAACCTCAAAGTATAATCACCCCCAATCCCTTGGACTCCCTTGAATGGACCCGTTTTCCGAGGCAAACCCTGCAGTTCCTTACAAGCAGGGAACAATCTTGTCTTTTACTCCACCCTGTGTAGGGATGTCCCCTTCCACGTCCCATCCAAAGACCCCTGAAAGGGGGGGGGTGTGAGGCTCTGTGCCACCACCGAGATCCCACCAGGCAGAGGCCACGGTGGCTGAGGGAGCAGGCCCCGGAGCCCCAGAGGCCCGCAGCTCCTAGCCCCCCTCCGGGACTCCTCCTCGCCTGCACCCTGGTTCTGGGGCTGTTCTCAGTGCCTGGCCCGTACAAGCATGCAGTGGGCGCTGCCTGGTGTTATTTTGATGAGAATGATTTACACGAAGACTCAAGAATTAAAAAAAAAAAAAATTAAAAACCACAAAGGGGCCCTGGGAGGCAAAAGGAAGGGTTCCAGGCAGGTTCCACTGACGCTGGGCAAGCGGCTCTACCCCTGAGTAAAGCGAGGCAGCTGGCAGGGCCTTCGGCAGGTGGCATAAAACACGGAAAGTAATCGTCAGCTCAGACCTTGTCCTGCTGGTCCCAGCCGTGATCTAGGACAACCCTGTATTAATAGGAGCCTCCGCAGGGAGCTGGGAACCCCGTCCGCCTCCCGCAGATGAGGCGGGCACCGTCCGTCCGTAGGAAGAGCTGCTCTGGAAGCAGCATTACGTGGAGGAAGGCACGAGTGAGAATATGGCCCAGCCCGTGCCCCCTCGTATCGCGGCCCGAGGAGCCGTGGGGCCCAGCAACAGGTAGCTAACGCCGTAGTATTAAGATCTCAGCTACCGTATGTGAAGAACTGCCGGCCCAGCCCTCGGTGGACTGGACGCTTTCTCTACGTTATATTCTTATGGTGCAGGTCAGGAAGCAGAGCTCAGGACTCTTGTCCCAAGTTGCCCCCGCAGGAGTCGGGCCCAACTGGTCTGGCTCAGGGCCTTCCCTCTTGCCAGCGCCGCCCCCCCATAGGCCCTTCCCATATCTATTTCTAGAACACCTCCCTGTGCCCCGAGGCTCCGTGATATCTGCAAACTGACCTGGGCAGCCGTGACGTAGGTAAGCACCTGTGCCTACCTGGCCTTTTTGCCTGGAGCGCAGGCGAGTGTCCCAGGTTGGGGCCCCAAGCATGGTTATTCTTGGAGAGAAGCTGCCACCCAGCTGTCCTCCTCCCCAGCTGTCCCGGGCCAGGCAGCCCCTCTCAGGTAATCTTTCTGCCCCACCCCGCCCTTTCCAGGGTCACAGGCCCAGAGACCAGTTGTCCCAACAGCTGCTCAAATCCAGGTCCCAAGCCTGCGGTGACTGCACTTGGGGGGGGTTGCTTCATTTTTCCTCTTTGGTGGCCTCCACTGCCCCAGCCTCCCGGGGACAAACCCTCCCGTCAAATCCCCGACTGGAGCAGGGAAGACTTCAGAGGCCTGGGCTCGGGAAGGCAAGGAAAACCAGGACAGAGTCCCCTGTCTCCCCACAGGATGACGAAGGGCTAAGGCAGGAACAGCCAGGACCTGATGGTCTCCCACCCCACCCGTTCTCCCAGAGCTCTCGGACCTGGCTGGCTCCCCCCAGTCCCACCGTCACACCCCTGAGGCTCTGAGGCAGGTTCCCAAAGCTCCCTGAAGACAGGGTGTGGCCACCCTTCCCTCGGAGGGCCCCCCCAGTGGAGCAGCCAGGCCCAGAGAGCCCCCAAGAAAGCAAAGGGCAGCAAGAAACTTAACCCTCTCTTGAGCACTTAGTCCTTTCCCCAGACTCCAGGCACAAGGGAATTTACTGCCGGTTTCAAGTTCAAAGCAGGACTTTGAAGAAAAAGGCTGAGGGGCCTGGTGTGGGGTGGCGGCAGCTGGCAGCCGGCTGCAGTGGAGGTGGGGGCCGGCAGGGGTAACCGGGGGAGAACGCACCCGCGCCCCCCTCCTCCTGCAGGGGCTTGGGTCCCACCCTGCCCGGGGAAGCCCATGCCTGCCGAATCTCAGCTGCCAGGGACCCCATTCTCCAAACACCCAGGGTCAGACACGGGGGACCACAGGCATGGCCAAACAGGGGCCCAGCAAGGGGGGCGGCTCAGATAACAACTCAGCCGGCCACTTCCCTGATGAGGAGGAACCTGGATCCATGGGGGCCTGGGGCTGGGGAGAGAAGCCTCCCTGGGAACGGAGGTAGGAACATCTTCCAGAACCTCTGCCCTGACAGTCACACAGCTCACTCCTCACCTCCTCAGAGAAGCCTTCCCTGATTGCTTCCCCTAAAAGCCAGTCGATGTGCATCACCCTGCAGCCCCATCCTTCCAGAGATTTATCCCATATTTCATCATGTATGTGTGCCCCCCGTACTTGAACAGATGCTCAGGAGGGCTCTGTTTCCACTCTAGCACCCAGGCTTGCAGGCTCTCAATGCAAGCTGCCTGCTCAGAGCTGGTCCCACTCCCAGAAGGAGAGGCCACCGCGGCTCTGCGCTGGTGCACGGATTCTTCACATCCCCCAGCAGCAGAGAATCATTCCCATTCCTTCCGTCAAGGACAGAGGCTCACTCCAGGCCAGCTCCTGGCTCACCTGTCTCTCCGCACCCCAACCTCTGTACCTCCCTGAGCCCACTGTTACATGTTTCTACAGGAAAGCCAAGAACGTTCTCCTTTTAAGGAGCAAACCTCTATTCCCCTTTGGTCTCCCCAGGGACCCGCCTGCCCACTATCTCTTGCCTCTGTCCCCTCACGGGCTCTCCATGCCTGCCACCAACACCCCCCTGCCCACAATAACAGCTTACCCCACTGACACCTCTCCTGCGGTCACCCACGGTCCTTTCCAGCCAACTAGCTTTTCCTCCTTCTATTTAAATGTTTAGACTACACAGATTATTCACATCCACTGCAGAAAAATAGGAAGGCAGAGTTACTGATTTTTTTTTTTAAATGAAAGCAGCTCTAGCTCCATCAGACAAACACAATTAAAGTTACTATCTTGGAGTAGGTTTCTCCAGACTTTATCTGGCGCGTGGACGTTGCACACACAGACTGCACACTTGCCGCCCCCGCCCCCTGCCCACTCTGATGGTCCTGTGTTCCGGCTGGTGGGCTGCTGGTCAAGGCTTACCAAGGAGCTCTCCGGGAGAAGAATAAGAACCCTACCCACCATGGTCAATTTCAAGCTACCAGCTTGGTGTCCTTCTGAACACGGAGTTGGAAAGAAATTATATAGTGTTTCCGCCCTAGAGCAATAACCTCAACAACACAGATAATATAAAATCCAACTACTAGTAAAACAATAATATTCTACTGGTAGTAAAATGATGGTATAAACACACCTCTGTAACCACGACCAGAAGTCATGAGTCTTGAGTATTCGTTACCGATGTTTTTAATAGAATTTATTAAATTGCAAGTTGATACAACCTACTTTTTTAAGTCAAGGCTGTGTTTCACATCTGGCTTGTAAAATTCCTGACAATTTCACCACTGGTTCTCAGGAGCGGGCAGCATGCGGCTAGTCCCACTCTAGCCCAAACCCTGCACAGGGAGCCGGCCTAAGACCCATCAGAATTCTCGAGAGACCCCCTGAATGACAGACAGGAGAGAAGACAAAGAAGCACCAAGTCTCTGACCTGTCTCCCATGTGGGGAGGGGAGGGGCGAGAGGCAGGAGGGATGTCCTCCTTCTGTGGTCAGTACCTGGGGAGCCCTGATCTACACTGTGAGCCCCCCACAATCTAACCCACTCTCCCACCTTGAGCTGCTGCTTTATGTCGCCACGTCCCTGCTGTTTTATTTTTATTTTTATTTTTTAAAAGATTTTATTTATTTATTTGAGAAATCACAAGTAGGCAGAGAGGCAGGCAGAAAGAGGGGAGGAAGCAGGCTCCCTGCTGTGCAGGGAGCCCAATGTGGGCCTCGATCCCAGGACCCTGAGATCATGACCTGAGCCGAAAGCAGAGGCTTTAACCCAGTGAGCCACCCAGGCGCCCATCCCTGCTGTTTTAAAGACACTAACACATTCTCCTTGTAAAAGATATAAGTGATAGAAAAAGTTTCAGACGTTGGGTCCCCATTGTTCTCTCCATGCGGATCCTGTCCCTGGTCGCCAGACCTGCCCTTCCAGCAGCTGCCTCCTCCTGGATGTCCCCTAGGACCTCACACTTGATGTTCTAGACCACAGTGACCCCCTCCAAGGGCTCCTCCTCTGTACGTCCCAATTAGGGGTGCAGCCCCCCAACATCCACTTATTCAGACCACAAATCTTCATTATTCCTTCCCCCTCACTGTGGCCCCCAATCCGGTTATTCATCAGATCTAGCAATTCCACAGAAGAAATAACTCTGAAACGCACACCTCCCTCTAGGGTCCCCGAGGCCCCTCTGGATAGCAGGCCCGTGAGATTTCACACCACCTGCCGCAGCAGCCTACAGAAGGGTCCCTCCCAGCCTCCAGCACCCCCTGCCCTGCTTCAGCCCCCTCCAGAGACATCCAGGAGCCCCCCAAACACAAACCCACTCACATCATCACTCCCCACCTGGGTCAGTTCAACTCTAGGCAGGAACACTTTCTAGGTTAACCTTGGACTTTTATAAGCAGCCTGTGTTACTTTGGTTTAAAAATGTCATAAAAATGAAATACAACAGGGGCACCTGGGTAGCTCAATTGGTTAAGCGTCTGCCTTCGGCTCAGGTCATGATCCCAGGGTCCTGGGATAGGGCTCCCTGCTCAGAGGGGAGCCTGTTCTCCCTCTCCTTCTGCCTGCCCCTGCCCCAGCTTGTGCTCTCGCGTGCTCTCTCTCTCTCAAATAAATAAAATCTTAAAAAAAAAATACAGTATTTTTAAGAAGAAAAAATTAAATAGGGAATGTAATCTTTTTTTTTTTTAAAGATTTTTTTTTATTTATTTATTTGACACACAGAGAGAGAGAGATCACAAGTAGGCAGAGATGCAGGCAGAGAGAGAGGAGGAAGCAGGCTCCCTGCTGAGCAGAGAGCCCGATGCGGGCCTCGATCCCAGGACGCTGAGATCATGACCTGAGCCGAAAGCAGAGGCCCCAACCCACTGAGCCACCCAGGCGCCCGGGAATGTAATCTTTAGTCCTTTTCCCAAAGAAATAATTTAGAAAAAAAAAACTGACTCACCGTCTTATCATTCACAAAACAAACAACGAAAAACCCCTGAGGGTGTGTGGCTAGCTCAGTCAGTAGAGCATGCGACTTTTGATCTTGGGATTGTGAGTTCAAGCCCCACACCGGGTGTAATGATTACTTAAAATTAAAAAATCTTAAAACAAAACAAAACCCTAAATTTAAGTGCCCCCAAACAGGGGAGTATTATATAAATTGTGGTCAAGTCTTTCAGATTCATAAGCAACATTTTTTTTTAAGATTTTATCTTTTTTTAATCTAATCTCTACACCTCACATGGGGCTCCATCTCACAAACCCAAGATCAAGAGTCACAGGCCCTACTGACTGAGCCAGCCAGGCACCCCCTAAGCAACTTTTAAAATAATTCTTCCAGGTTATACAGAAAGGTGTTTCTGATGTGATACTTGGTTGGAAACCAGGGCTCAAGAGTGTCGCGACACGGACACATGGACACAGGGGCCTGGATGCAGGGAATATGATAAAAAGGTATCAGTTTTACAAAAACACAAGAGGGGACTTGCAGGGACCCACAGTGACGACATGCTCTGAACTGAGGAGTGTAATGAAGTCTGCCCTCTGTCCCTGAATGCCGGAGGGAAAGAAGTGTGCCTCTGCTAAGACCCAGTCCCTCAAGGAAGCAAGTAGTTCCTTAAATGTTCCATAGAACACAGTTCCACAGGGGATTAATAGGTATTATGAAAATAAATAATCTCCAAATTCCAACCAGCTTGAGAAACAGCAGCTTAAACAAATTTAGGGTTATTTTTGCTGCAGGACTTGTCAGAGCCTTTAACATGCTAATGAACACCGTGACCACACAGGAGGGGCTATAAAGAAGGTGACCACATGATTTGTCATCCAAAACCAGACACCTTGAAGAGAAGGGAGGCGCTGTTAATACAGCATATGCCAAGACCACAGACATAAACTAGGGCTGTCCCAGACAAAATGGTCACCCTGGCGTTTTCCTCTCCGTGTCACCTAAGGAAACCCTGCCTGTCCATCAGACCAGCTCCAACCCTTGACTGGCACAACCACTCTACAGGACTCCGTTTTCCCTTGGTTCGCACAGCCCGCCTCCCAGGCTGCTAGGGTACACATCCAAGTCCCCCTCAGAATGTAAGCCCTGGGAAGGGGGGCTCACACCGACCCCCGCCTCCATCCTTGGAGCCCGCGACCAGGCTGAAAGGCAGACTGATCATGACCCTGACCTCCCCTCCCTGGCAGCCCCAAAGCAACATACATAAATGCACCATGAATCCCAAAGCTGCCTTCTGCTCTACGCTCCCCCCACCGTCCCCAGCAGGTACTCAAGACAGAGGTCATGAAGGAAGGGACAGGGTCTCCATAGCATTCCTCAAGGGGGCCAGTTTTCCTACAGTGTGGGCCCCAGCCTGGCCACTCTCCAGTCAGTCCTTCTGATGATCACCTACTGAATCCACCCTGGGGCCCACCCTGATCAAGGCAGGGCCCACCCCCTGTGGCCACAATAGGCCCGGCGTCCCCCCGCTCTGCAGCCTCCAGCCTGCCACCCCTGAAGAAGGAATCCTCTATCCGTCCACTCGGGGGTGGGCCGCATCCAAAGGAGAGCTCGGTGTCCTTCCTGAGCCAAATGGAACTCAGAAGTCCCCTTCTGTTCTCCCTATTCCCAAAGCCAGGAGGACAGAACCCCCACCGAGCAGACTCAGGCGGTGACCGGCGACCCAGTGACCAAGGGGGAGAAATACGTGCGAAGCTTACCCTGGAAAGAGCAGAGCCAGCTCCCCATGGAGAAGCCCTGCTCCGGCCACACCACGGCCGGCCAGCGGGCAGGCAGGCAGGCAGATGGGCCCCTGCCCCCCAGATCGATACCAGGCGACGTCAGGAACATTAGGAGGCTGCCCTGCCCCCCACCTGCTCTGCAGCCCAGCCACAGAAATGCTCAGCTTGGCTTTCCCCATCCTGATGCCATTAAAAAGTTTAGGATGTGGTTAGGGGAGGAGGGCTGAAGAAGTTGACCTTGAAGGGGGTGGGGTGCTGCCTGGGGCTCGGGCAGGCTCTGCAGGAGCAAAGGCTGCAAGTCTGTCCTGATTCTCCCCACGTGTGCACGGCAGCAGGGACCGGGGACGAGTCACTGAAAACAGGGATGATGCCCCCGGCCCTCCCAGGGAGCGGGGAACCAAGGTGAAAGACATCCTCCTCCAGAGGTGGAGTCGGGTAGGGCCACTGTCTAAGACTAGAGGCCTGCGGCAAGCTCTGTGGGCTCCATCTGGGCCACATCAGGCTGGTGCCCGGGTCTGGAGTGCCCACCGGGTACAGGGGGCATCTGGGCCCCGGTTCAGTAAGCCAGGATGGAGGAGCTCTGGGACCAGCCCTGTGTAGGGGCTCTGGGGGGGATCGCGATACAGATGGCGGACCCTGCCCCGAGTGGCCTGCTCCCTGCCTGGGGGAAGCTCCCGTGCCCACTCATCCTTGACCTCCATTTCCTGGGTCCCAGCAGGAGGAAAGGCCACAGGCAATTTGGGGGACACTTGTGACCAGCCTAATAGAAGTGATCACTTGTCCTTCCTGCCACCTGCCCAGGACAGGACTGAACCAGGGGTCCCAGCCACCCCACCAACTGGGGGTCCCAGCCACCCCACTCCCGCAGCCGGGCAGAAAATGAAAAGAGCAGCTCTCTGCCTGGGTTGTTCGTAAGAAGCGGCATGGGAAGATGAATTCAAGAAGCAGAGTATCAAACACCAGTCTGGCATAAGTGGGACACCTCTAGGGCTGAAGCGCAGTGCCAGGGAGGGGAAGGGCCCCTCGGGACCCGCCTGCCCTGGGGGAGGGGCAGAGGGAGCGCAGCAGGGGCCTGTGTCTGTCCCCTGGCCTGGCAGCGCTGAGCCCTTCCCATGTCGCCCATACTCAATGGGGCCAGGAGGGACCCCCACACCTGGCCTGGCCCACCTCCGCCTGAGGCCCAGAAGCAGACCCCAGGGAAGGGCTGAGGGCTCCTGTCCACAGCCTGCTGCTGTCCCCTCCGGCCTACCATCGCAGGGCAGTGGCGGACCCTGCCCGACCCCGGCAGCAGTCCTGGTGCCCTGCCTGGAAGCTGGGACCCCCATCTCCCCCCTCAGGCCCAGGATGGATTCCGAAGCCCCAGGTGGCCCCCCTCCCTGTGCCAGCTCCCAGCTCCCCGTTGGGGCCCCGGCACTTGCCCCGAGCCATTCCCAACACTCCCCCTTGCCCGTGCTCTGGCCCCCAGACATCTCAAGACTGGGGCCCTTTGCAGCCACTACTCCCTCTGCCTGGACGCTCTTCCCAGCTCGGCTAGGCTGCTTGCTGCTTGTCACCCAGATCTTTGCAGCAGTGTCACCTCCTAAGCAACGCCCTCCCTGATAGCCTGATCTGAAGCAGCCTCGGTGGGGTGGGGTAGCGGGGGACTCCATCTGGCCTGGCTGGGCTGCCCCTGGCCTCGTGAGCCTGTGCACACTGGTGGGCCCCAGACCTCCGCTCTGCACTCCTCCCACTCTGACCACCTCTGTGCCTCCTCCTAGTATGACGGTCCCCCTCTGGCGGCCCTTTGCTCCTGCTGCTTCCCGTATGTCCCAGCTCTGGGGACTGATGCAGCTGCACCCCCCCCGCCCCGGCCCCACCAGGTGGGGGGCAGGGGCATCGGTCCAGGCCCGGCCCTTGGCCAGACCCTCTGCCCGGAGGCTGAGCTCATACTTTGGGACACAGCCACTGCCCCGATTCCCAGAGCAGAGGCCAGCTTATTGCTGCTGTCCCCCCCGCCCCACCCCAGCCTCCACCAGACCCACTTCTGGGGCCCCAGTGCCCCTCACACAGGGTCCCGGCCTCCCACAGGGGTGGGCACGTCCCGCACCTCGGACAGCAGACGGCCAGGCCCAGGGGGTGGGTGAGGGAGCCCGAGGAGCCAGCAGGGGAGGGGGGTGACCCTGACCTCCTCTGGGGCTTCCACCCGCCGCTCCTCCTCTCCTGAGGCTGGTTCTGAGACCCGGAGCAGAGCAGGGACAAGAGCGGCTGTGGGCCTCAGAAATCTTCCTTCCCCCTCTGGCCAGGCCAATGGCTCCGGGCTCTCGGCTCCCTCCCCGCTGCCTGGAAGTCTTGCTGGGACCTGTCCAGGAGGAGGGAGGGGGACTCCAAGCCCAGCTGTGGCCTTTGCCGCCTGCATGCCCAGCGGCGGGCACAGGGGTGTGGCTCTGGCATCAATTGGGCATTCAAGGCGTGGCACCTCCTCTCTGGAACAGTCCTGGGGGGGTGGCGCCCAGGCAGAGTCAGACCACCCAGCCCCCACCCTCAGGGGCTCAGGGGAAGCAAGCAGCAGGCCACACAGAGGACAGCAAAGACAGCACAGCAGTTCAGGGGGCCACTTCCCACAGAAGGCAGTAAGACGGTGAGGCGGTGAGGCGGAGATGGAGATTGGGGCACAGCCCACGACTGAGTGATTGAGCGGCTTCCAGCTGTACGTGTAATAGGAGAAAAGACCGGAAGGAGCTCTTTCCCAGTGGTGGCCGGGATTAGGTTAAGCAGGATGGTGGCTGCTGCTTTCATCGCTTGCAAATTTTTCTACAATGGGACTGTGGAGGGATGTGGAAAGGAAAAGAAAGGAGTCTTTCAGGAGTTTGGTACCTGCAGGCACTTCACACTCCTTAACTCTCTGGATCCCATTTGTGGCTCAGAGAGGTTAAGTCCCTCTTCCAGGGCCACACAGCAGGGGCAGTTAGAATGGGGCATGAAGGGCTGAATCAGAGCCAGAATTCAGGCCGCTCTAGATCCGGGAGGGAGCAAGGAGGACAAAACCCAGAAGGTACTACAGAGCTCTCTCCAGGAGACAAGAGCATCGGGTCGGGCTGGTGACCTTCTCCCAGAGAGCGGCTACACGACCCCACCGGGACCAAGCTCAGCAGGCTTAGTGCCTTTGCCCGTGCCACTTTCTCCACTGTCCTCCTCCTTCTCCTCTCCGCATTCATATTCCCTCCATCCTAAAGGCTGAGCTTATTCCCGCTTCCTTTGGGAAGCCTTCCCTGATGGCCCACTCTTGGTGCTCAGCCTCTGACCCCCCCCCTCAGCCCTGGCAGCGAGTGCAGGCCTCCTGACCTGGGTGGCCACATGCCTCCTCGCTGGGCTCCTCCCCGTTTCTAAACCCATAACCTGTTCTCTACACAGCAGGCTGAGGGATATGAGTTTCCAGCCATTCCTCTGCTAACAAGCTCCGGTCACCGCGAAAACTAACCCAAATCCCTGCCCTTCACGATCTCCCTCTGCCACCCTCCCCAACCTCATTTCACACTCCTCTCCACCCAGACTTGTCTTCCTTCCTTCTCTCACAAACCAGGCCCATTCCTGCCTCAGGGCCTTTGAATCGCTCCTCCTGTCCACATGGAACATCCTTTCCCCTTTGTTTTCTCTCTGGCCTCTTCCCATTGCTCAGGAATGTCTCCCATGAGTAAAGAAGGATTCGCCACGTTGGAAAGAAGTCTGGGCCTCCAATGGGGCTGTTCTGGACAAGCCTGCCTGCAGAAGTCAGCCCAGGGACCGCACCACACGCTTCCTTAGCCTCCTACCCTGGTTGTCTGGCTCTGCCGGGGCCCTGCTTCTGCCAACTGCCCATACCTTTGGCTCAGACTTTCCTTGACTCCGCCCAGGGCCCAGATTGCCTAATCTGGCCCCTGGCCTTTTTTTACATCTCTCCAAACTTCTGTACCCATCTGCATCTTACCCTGGACAGTGTCTTGCCCTGCTGACTGGAGTGTAATAAAAAAAAACAGGATTTGTTCCCAAAGACATTTATCAGTGTCATTTTTCAAAGTGGAAAAATAGGAATCAGTCATCCCCAACTGCAGAGAAGCAGTTAAGAACATGTTTCCAATCCTTTTTTATCATACTCCTTTTGATTTAAAACTCTCCAATGGCTTCCTGGTGTCATTACAACAGAAGTGAAATGCCCTGGACAGCCCCAAGCTGTCCCCACCGTCTCTTACCAGCACACTTGTCACTGTCCACACGACAGCCACACTCTCTTTGTTTCCCTCCCTTATATTTGCCATGTGCTCTTCTGCCACTGGGCCTTTGCACAAGCTGTTCCCTCTGCTTGGAACACCCTCCCCTCTTCAACTAATAGACTCTCACCCTCTGGACCTCAGCTCACCTGTCCCCTGCTCGGGGCTGACCTCCCAGACCTGGTCAGGCCCCAGCTCTAGGATCTCAGGACACTCCACCTCCCCCACCAGACCAGCAGCCCCAAGGGAGGGCTGGGCCCACATCCGGTTTTGCTCAGAACGAAAGCTCTGGTGGTTAAGACTGTGTCAACAAAGCAGGCCTTTGACTTACAGTTGTTGGACGGACAGGATATCTTACAGCCATTAAAAATGAAGTGGAAAAATCCAGTTGAATCATATTAGAAGGAGGAAAACCAGATTTTCAAGCTGTAGATGCAGCATGATTGCAAGTAGGTAGGAAAAAAAAAAGGTAGAAGGATATAAACCAAAATAACGGTTACCTCTAGGGGGTAAGATTACAAGCAATGTTACCTCTGCATCAAACTTCCTGAACATTCCACCCTGGGCTCCCTGACTCTCATCTTCAGAAGAGCACATAGCTAACAGCCGCCCCCCGCTCCCAGCCCGGGCACCCGGCCCCCACCTCTGCCCACCAGCAGGACAAGGGGTCAGGCGCGGAAAGGCTAGAGGACACGGTTCTGGGTGGCAGACAAGAAGGTTGGCGGGAAGATGCGGCAGGCTCGCTAGGACGATCCCAGACCCTGGAAGGGAACACGTGGGGCAGGGAGGCCAGTGGAGGCTGGAGTTTGAATCCTGGCTGAGTGACCTTGGGCCCAGTGCTATGTGCCCACCCGGATCCCCACGTCCTCACCCCCAAGTGGAGCCCGCAGTAGGACCTGTCCCCCAAGTAGGGGGAGCGTGAAAAGGAACAACACGCATAAAGCTAGTTAATTAGGGAAGGGATTACAGCGAGACAGAAGGAAGAACTTCCGTGTGCTGCTAGCCCTCAGGCTGGTCTCGGAGGGGCTCTTCTGGAAGAACGACTCCCCATATCCGACCCTGCACCCACCACCTCCGGCCCCGCGCACCTTCCTTGGAGCCGGTGGCTGCCGCCGCCACGGACACGGAGGCTGACCCGGTGGACGTCCGGCCCACAGGGCTCGAGTGCTTCCCCCCACGGCCGGGGGGCTTCAGGCCGCTGGGCTTCTGCATGGTGGTGCCAGTCGGTGCGTGGAGAAGGGTCCGTGCGGGTCACGTCCTCTCCGCCATTGCCCCTCACCTGCGGGCAGACGAGAGCCATCACCTCATGTCACCACTGGCCGGGGCCCCCCCGTGGTGACACAGCAGGATTCCTGCGCCCCCTACCCAGTGGGGCAGGGGCCACCACACCCCACTTTCCTAGCTAGGGAAACTGAGGCACAGGGTAGTGGCAGCAAGCGTAGGCCCCGTGTGGCAATGGTGTGGCCTGGTCTGCTGGACTCCGAGGTCGGGCATGCTGTCTCTGCCCACCTCCTGGGCCCGGGAGGCGAGATCAGGAGCAGGCTGGTTTGGGGGTCTGCAGAGATAGCTATAGTAGGCCCAGCAGCCCTCTACCAGGACCCTGCAGGTCAGCACAGCCCCCAGCGGCTGAGTGGGCCTCCCCCCGAACCCAGGCTGGTAGAGCTTCTGATGCATGTGGGCAGCCTGGGGCAGACGAGACAGCCCCGCTGTCCCCGGCCCTCTCCTCCGCTGCCCTGTTGCACACACCCTCTCTTGCACCAGACGTTCACGGAGGGCTCACCATGGGCCAGCCCCGGTCTTGCCCCAGAGCTGCAGGCCTGTCTGGCGAGCACATTGTTCAGTGGGGAAAGGGAATACAGAGCCCCACCAGGTGAGCGGAGGACTCTGGGCAAAAGCATCAGCCCAAGGGACCTCAGGAAGAGGGGAAATCTGGGCTTTCTGAGTGCTCGGTACATGACCCAGGCCTGGCCAGGGCCCTCAGGGTTAGTTAAGGAAAGATCATACGACCCAAAGAGCACCAGGGCCTGGACTCTGGCTGGTACCTCTAGGAAGGGTTGTTTCCTCTCTCTGGGGCTGCTTGGGTGTGGGTTGGATGCCAGGAACTACAGGGCAATCCCAGTTACTGCATGGAGGAGCCTGCCAGGGAATGAGGCCAACGTAGCGAACGCAGAGCTGAGTTGCTGGATTTGGATGGAGGGCCTGGATCCAGCTGAGCCTGAAGCTGGTCCCTTGAGCTCCTCACTTAACACCAGTCAACAAATCCTCACATCTGTGCATCGTTTCCTCTTTTTGCCTAAACCTATTTGAGGGGCACTGTTGCTTGCAACCAAAAAAGTTGTGACTAATATAGAAGCCAACCCACAAGGTTCACGGCAGGAGTCTGCCAAGTGACCTCCGAACGGCAGTCAGGTCAGCAAGTTGAGCCAGCGACTCAACGTTAGCACGGCCAATGGGACGAACTGGGCTGCAGAGCCAAATAATCCCCCAAGGCATGTGTGGTGACACTACATGCCCAGGTGAGCCAAGAGGAATTCGGACATGGCTGTCAGCCTTGGCCTGGTCCTAGAGCCTTCCAAACCCAACATTTCACTCCTCCGATGGACGACTCTGACACCCCAGGAATTCGGGGGCCCAGGAGTCACTCAATCAGTGGGTGTATGAGAGGGATGCAAGGAGCCCCCTTCCCATGCCTTTTGGGTCCCCTCTCTGCCTGAAACCACTCCCCGGGGAAAAAAACATTACAAATCATACACCTAATAAAAGACTTATATACAGAACACGTAAAGAACTCTAATCACGGGGCACCTGGGGGGCTCAGTTGGTTAAGTGCCTGTTTTTGGCTCAGGTCATTATCTCAGGGTCCTGGGATCAAACCCGCTTGGGCGGTGGGGGGGTGTCCCTGCTCAGTGGGGAGTCTGCTTCTCTCTCTGCCCCTCCTCCCACTCACATTTTCAATCTCTTTCTCTCTCAAATAGTCTTTAAAAAAAATAAGTTAAATATACATCTACCAAACGACCCAACCACCCAAGAGAAATAAAAACACAAATTCATACAAAAATCTGTAACAAAAAAAAAATGCTCATAGCAACTTTATTCACAATAGCGAAAAATGGGAACGACCAGATATCCATCACCTGGTGAGTGATTAGCAGGTGTCCATACAATAGAACACTCCTTGGCAACAGTGACTATGACATATGCAACGATACTGTCCACCCTCGACAATGTTGTTTTTTTTTTTTAAGATTTTATTTATTTATTTGACAGAGAGAGAGATTACAAGTAGGCAGAGAGGCAGGCAGAGAGAGAGGAGGAAGCGGGCTCCCCTCTGAGCAGAGAGCCCGATGCAGGGTTCGATCCCAGGACCCTGAGATCATGACCTGAGCCGAAGGCAGAGGCTTAACCCACTGAGCCACTCAGGCACCCCCACCCTCAACAATGTTACACTAACTGCCAAGAAACCAAACACGAAAGACTCCATATTGCATGACTCTTACTTATAGGGAATCTCAAAACCATTGACACAGAAAGCAGATCAGGGCTTGCCTGGGGTTGGGAGCTAAGACTGACCACAAACAGGCATGAGAGAACTTTCCAGAAGGCAGAAGCGTTCCCCAAACAGATTGTGATGGCCACACAACTTATACTAAATACCAAATTTGCCACCATACCATATTTAAAAAGGGTGAATTCTATGGTCTGTAGGCCAAATCTTAACTTCTAAAGATTATATAAAAAATAAAATCCTTGAAGGCTCTCCATAGAAGTTAGTGCACCGGCCTTCAAAGCCCCCCTCATCTCTTACCTCCAGCGCTATGGCCCTCCCTTGCCCACTTCACTCCCACCACACCTGGATCACAATAAGCACACCGCAGCCTCAGGGCCTTTGCACCTGCTATTCCCTTGGCCTCAAATATCCAGGTACACTGCTCATCTCCTTCAAACATCTGCTCCAATGTCCCCTTCTAAGATTACAACCCCTACCCAACCCTCCCCATTTTTCACGTGGCCAGTCTGACCTTCCCACTAGCCAGCATGTCCTCTGAAACAGGGACCAGGCATTGTAACAGCGACCCTAGCATCAGAGTCTCCCCAGCCAGTGCTGCCATGGGCGACCCTGCACGCCCTCACTACTCGCCTGACAACTCCCCACCTCCCAGACCCCACCTGTGCCTTTCCTCCACCTATTTCACTGCTCCAACCACCTGCGCGACACCTAGACCCACGCTTCCTCCTCCGCGAAGTCTCCCCAGACGTCTGGCCCGTAGAGACCTCAGGATGGCACGCTGAGCCGAGGAGAGACGATACCGTTCTCATTTATCTTCATCTCGCCTCCCGGGAGCCCGCGGGCAACTCCAGGCGGAGCCCCAGCTTCTTGAGAACCCAGCGCTCGCACAGTGCCTGGCCCAGAGCCCGTGATCCGGAAAGCCCGTGTGAGGGCACACCTGCCGTTGCCCAGAGGGCAAAGGCCTCCAGAGCCACAAATCTCCAGGACGCTCCTCTCAGGGGAGGCTTCCAGAGTTGCCCTCCTCCCTCCCGGACCCTAAAGATCCCAGCAGCCCAGTATGAAGAAACGCCTCTGCTGGGCCTTGCAGGACCGTGGCCTCGTTAGCCCTCCCGAGCCCCAGTGAGCCAGAAGCTATCTCAGGAGGAGCATGGAAAGCTCAGGAAGGTGCAGGGACTCACCCAACGTCACACGCTGCTTGCTCAGAGGCTGTGCTGGACCCAGCCCCGGGGCTGGCCCTCCCCTGCCTCCCTAGGCTGACCAGCCCGGGCCTGGACTAACATTTGTGAGCCCCCTGGCCTCTGGGGAGAGCGCCCGCATGCCTCGCTGACAAAGGAGACCGGAGGAGCTGGCTGCATTTACTCATTGACGCTGGCCAGGCAGGAGAGGCCAGCGGCCACCCCCACTCCCAGGGTCTCCGAAGCTGGGGGAGCCGAGCCAAGGGGAGAGGGGAGGAGAGAAGAAACGGTGAACAGGAAGAGGGGGAGGAGACCTGGGGCCAATCACCCCTTTGTGACTCAGCCCTGCTCGTGGGATAGAGGAAGGAAGGGCTTTCTTGGGAAAAGCCAGGACGTGGTGATAAACTGGCCACCGGCCAGGCTGGGGGGGTGGGGGGCCAGGCCTGGGAGACAGAGAGAGAGCGGGCTGCATGCAATGGGGGTCCAAGGTGGTGGTGGGTCTGTGGCCCGGTGGGAGCCTGCTGCATCCCCGGTAAAATGGGGGGAAGGTATGGCTGCCCCATGGGGAGCACGGCCAGGCAAGTCTGGACACACACCCCACAAGCGGCCCTCCACGCCTGGCCCACGGGTGTCATGGGGGAAGGGCAGCTGCCATGCCGGTGGGTCTCTATTATGATCTCGGAGGGCCTGGGGGGCACACGCCGCCTCCCCCAGGGACTCGGGGCCCAGGCAAGCCGGGCAGGGCGGGGGTGGGGAGGGCAGGCAGCATTCAGACCAACAGGCCCCCTTTGTGCTGCCCTCAATTGCCATTTACCAAAGACAAACCCGGGCTGCATTTCAGGGTTTCCATTTCAGCTGCCTGGGGGTGGCAGGCTCAGCGGGGAGTGAGGCCCAAGAGCTCTCCGCCAATCAGAGGCCCAGGGTGTGTGGCCCCGAAGGAATGGGGGGGAAGGTGCCAAGCAGGGCAGTGGAGAAAGCCCAACTCCAGGGTCCTGCCTTCGCCCGGGGGGTGAAGGAGGCGGGCACAGGGAACCCCGCTATAGAGAGCCGGGCCCCTCTGGCTGGAGGGAGGCGCTTTGGCAGGACCCCGTTGCTAGCTGAATCCCAGGCTTCAAGCCCAGGCTTGCCACCCCCGACATCAGGGACCCCCCCCCGGGTTATTCCTCCTCCTCCCGCCTCCGGGGCCAGCAGCCAGGGTGCCCGCGCTCCCCCATCCTCTTCCAGCCCTGTGGCCCGAGTGCCGGGCGATGGGGCGCCCAGACATGAACTCCGGGTGGCCCCTGAGCTCTCACCAGCAGCCCTAGGGCTCAGGCTAGGCCAGCACCGCGGGGCGGGGCTGGGGGAATGCTCCAGAACAGGGAACACACAGCGCTGGGGGCCAGCCAGGGAAGCTTCAAGACAGAGGCCAGGTTCTGCCGGGTCAACCACAGAGTCGAGGATTTAGTGGCTAAAATGTACGCGTGTGTGCATGGGGGGCGGGGGGTTCATCCAGAGATGGGGAGGGACAGCGGGGTGGGGAAGGTCTCCCAGTCCCGCACAGGCCATCAGCCTGAGGGGATGAGGGGCTGCGGAGGGTGTCATGTCAAGCAAGCGGTGGGACAGACCAGATGTGTCTGTCAGCAAAATCGCTCAGCAACTGATGAGGGCGCTGGGGCGAATGAGGGCAGGGAGGCCACGGACCCGGGAGCTAATGTGATGGACAAGGGACATGACAGTGCGGCTTGAACCACCACAGATGCAGGGGCTGGAGGGGACAGAGAGGGGAGAGGGGCTGAGCGGCATTTGGTGGCCAGCGGTGGGTGTGGAGGGAGCTCCCAGGGGCCCAGCGGGAGGGGGCATCTCATCACTGGGAGGAACTTCAGAGAAGGTAGGGGTTGAAGGAGGGAGCTGGGTTTGGGATGTGCCAGGTGTGAGGTCCCCGAGGGACACTGGGGGGCGGGGGAGGAGGCCGAGTGATAGAGCCCTTGGGAGGGTCACCAGGGACAGCGAAGGCCAGGAAGGCTCACAGGTGAGGGAGGCAGATTGGAGGGCACTCCGGACAGACAGGTAAGAGCCACAGACAGGTAGGAACAGAGAGCTTTCGAGGAGAGAGTGCCCCTGACAGCCTCTGGGCCTCCCAGTCAGCAGGGAAATGCAAATCCAAGCCACAAGGAGATCCCGTTTCCCAGCCAATCAGATAGGCAAGAAGTCACAAAGCCAGGTGACACCAGGAGCCTGAGAGGCCGAGCAGAGCAGAACGTGGACCACAGGGCCGGTGTGGGTCTCGGGGTGGGAACAAGGCTGGGGCGTGGTAATCTGGGGCTCTATTTCTATTTCTAAGATTTGTTTTTTAAGTCCTGCAGGATGTATGTGGGTGTTGATCAGATTCTGCCTATTCCTTCTTTCGAGTGCCTAAAATATTCATAATTATTTTTTTAAAAAAGGCAGAACTCTGCCTCTGAAACTAATAATACACTATGTGTTAATTAATTAAATTCAAATAAAATAAAATAAAAATTTTTAAAACTGTAAAGACAGACTCAGGCGAGGGGGAAAGCAAAGAGTCCCTCCCTGCCCTGTGCACACCCACCCAGAGGAATGGGGGGGCAGGCCCCAGAGTGGACCCCCCCAGAGGTGCTGACTGCCAGGTCAAGGCTCCCCCTTGTCTGTGCAGTGTGGGTTCCCCCAGCCCCGCCTCACCAGGCACCCCAACACTCCCGCCTGCCCCAGAAACCCAGCTCCACCCCAACCCCTGAATCTAGCAGGCAGGTGTGACCACTGTCCCCAAGGGCCCACTCCCACCTGGCACACACTGCTTGTCCCATCTGGCTCAGAAGGGAGGCACTTGACCATGGTCGGGGACTTCCGCCTGGTGGGGAAGCTAGAATGCCCGTGGCGGGGCCCAGAGCAGGACGGGGTGGACACGGGCCCCCTCCCTGCAAGTCCAACCAGCTTGAGGGGAGAGCCGAAGCCAGGAGCCTCACACCAGCCGCCTGTCAGGCCTGGCACGGCCAGGGAGATGGCGCCGGCCCGCCTATGCCCCTGTCCCCATACCCACCTTTCACTCTCACCTGCTCAGCGGGGCCCCACAGAGCCAGCCCAGGCTGGGAAATCCTGTCACTCATAGGGCTGCGGGCCAATGGCAGGAGACGGTGGCGCCAAGAAGGATAGGGAGCTAGCGGGCCTGGCTTGGGGTCCAGAGTCCCCCTGGGAGTACCAAGGGGCCTGGCAGCCACCCAGGACCAGTCCGGGGAAGGGGCCGGCCGGAGCCTCACAGCAGAGTTGGGGCCTGAATTCCACCAGCCGACGTGGCTTCAAGGAGAGGCAGGCTGAGTGGGGGAAGATGGCATGGCGGGCTGGCAGGATGGACACGGAGGGTGGGGCACGCAGGGGCTGAGCAGAGGACAACCCGAGGGCCCCAGTGGACCCCAGCTTCTCTGGCACCTGAGGCAGGGGGACGAGAGCGGCCGAGTCCAGAAGACTGGGGTCCAGTCCCAAGTGCTCACCCTCCTCACAGCTCTCTATGTTCAGGGCTGGAGAGCCCAATTTTAAAGTCAGCATCCTGCCCATCCTGCCCACAGAGGCTCGGGAAGACTGGACTGACTGTCTTACCTGAGCTGGACACACTGGAGTGGAGCCATCTTCCCCCAGGCTGGGGGGTGGTTCAGATCCCGTCACTCAGCACAGCAAAGGGGGTCAGGGCTGTGTCGGGTCTGGGGAGGGGAAGGAAAGTCAAGGTCAGTATGCTTCCTTGCCTTACACACACACACACACACACACACACACACAGAGTTGGCACACTCAGAACCAGGGGACAGCCATGGCTCCAGCACCCGCTCCAGGCTGTGTGGCCACCCACACCTCCAGTGACAGGACGGCTGGGGCCCTCTGGCCACTGGCCAGGATGCTGGGCAGACACTGGCTGACTCAAGTTGCCCTCGGACCCACTTTTATTCCCATTTCACAGACTGGGAAACTGAGGCCCAGGCATGGAGCCAGGCATGGAGCAAGGGACCAGGATGGTGAGGTTCAAGTAACAGAAACTGGTGCTGGGTAAAGGGGTCCCTGTGACCACATGGAGTTAGAGGCTGACGGAGGAAAAGGGCCTGCTGAGATCACCTGCTGATCTGGGCAGAGGAGGAAGCAAAGGGCTCCCGCCTGGGCCAGGACACTGACCAACTCTTCTATTATAGTACCGTTCCACCCATACAGGCCAGGGAGCTGTGGGAAAGCACCCCATCCCTGGGCTCCCCTCCCTGACCCAGCCAGCCGGCCCTCCTCCCCAGGGTCAGGATTTACACAAGAAACTAAAAAACACTCCTGAGCTGAGTCAGTTAAGCATCTGCCTTCAGTCATGATCCTAGGGTCCTGCTCAGCGGGGAGTCTGCTTCTCCCTCGCCCTCTGCCCATCCCCCCATTCGCACTCTCTCTCTCAATAAATAAATGAAATCTTAAAAAAAAAAAATACCCCCAAGCAAAGGACAGTCTTTACAGTAAGTAAGGCAGGATCAACTGGACAACCACGTGGGATAAAGTCACGATCCTGCCTATAGTGCATAGAAATGATGGCCCCCTCACCATGTTCATGCCCCCATCCCCCGAAGCCGTTACCATGTTAGCTTCCACACGGCAAAGGGGAATGAAGGTGGTAGATGGAATCAAGGATGCTAGTCAGCAGACCTTCAGATGGGAAGATGACTCTGGATTACCCAGACAGGGCCAATGTGATCACAAGCATCCTTCAAAGTGCAAGAGGGTGGCAGGAGGGACAGAATCAGGGAGAGCGCAGAGTGCCAACAACTCGGTGTGACATTGCTGCCACTGACGACAGAGGAGAGGGCCACCAGCCCAAGAATGTGGGCAGCCTCTAGAAGCTGGAAAAGGTCAAGAAACAGATCCTTCTCCGAGCCTCTAGAAGGAACAGCCCTGCCTGCCTCCTGATTTTAGCTTGGAGTGATCCATTTCAGACTCCTGGCCTCCAGGATTGTAAGATAAAATACATTTGTGCTGTTTTGGGGCCAGTACATATGGGGTCACTTGTCAGAGCAGCAAAAGGAAACTAATACATTGACTTCACATTGTACATAAAAATCAATTCCAGACAGACAGTGGATCTAACTCTGAAAGGCAAAACAATACAGCTTTTAGCAGAAGACATGAGAAAAGATCTTCATGACGCTGGGGTAGGCAAAGATTTCTTAACCAGGATACAGGAGGCACTGGAAAGCAGGGAAAGGATAGATAAATTGGACAAGATTAAGATCAAGAGCTTCTGTACGTCAAAAGACAGAGTGTCAAGAGTAAACCACAGAATAGGAAGAAGACATTTGCAACTCCAACATTCCATGAAGGATTCTTAATCACAATATAGAGAGATGTCCAACAAATCAAGATCAGTGAAACATCTGGTCGAGCACTATGCAAAAGGAGGGCGTTCCAATCCAAAGACCAGCAAACAGGGGCGTCTGGGTGGCTCAGTGGGTTAGAGCTTCTGTCTTCGGCTCAGGTCATGATCCTGGTGTCCTGGGATGGAGCCCCGCATCAGGCTCCCTGCTCAGCGGAGATCCTGCTTCTCCCTCTCCCCCTGCCTGTGTTCATTCTCTCTCTGGCTCTCAAGTGAATAAATAAAATCTTTTTAAAAAATAAAAGAAAATCAAGTTCTAACAAACAGACGCATAAATGCAGGACAACAGACTGGGTGATGCCAGAGGGGAAGGGGAAGGGAGGATGGGCGAAATTGGTGAAGGGGATTAAAAGGCACAAACTTGCAGTTATAAAATACATAAGTCCCAGGGAGGAAAAGTACAGCATAGGAACCATAGTCAATGGTATCGTCAGAACCTCACATGGTGACAAGATGGGACCACACTTACCATGAGGAGAACCCAACAAGGTACAGACTTGTCAAGTCACTGTTGTATGCCCCAAATGGATAATACTGTGTGTCAACTACAATTAAAAATAAAAATACAGGGGTGCCCGGGTGGCTCAGTCGGTTAAGCATCTGAGTCTTGATCTCGGCTCAGGTCACGATCTCAGGGTTGTGAGATCGAGCCCTGCATTGGGCTCCATGCTGGGTGTGGAGCCTGCTTAAGATTCTCTCTCTCAGGCGCCTGGGTGGCTCAGTGGGTTAAAGCCTCTGCCTTCGGCTCAGGTCATGATCTCAGGGTCCTGGGATCGAGGCCCATATCGGGCTCCCTGCTCGGCAAGGAGCCTGCTTCCCCCTCTCTCTCTGCCTGCCTCTCTGCCTACTTGTGATCTCTCTCTGTGTCAAATACATAAATAAAATCTTAAAAAAAAAAAAGATTCTCTCTCTCTCTCTCTCTCTCTCTCTCCTTCTACCCCTCCCCACCAAACTTGCACTCTCTCCCTCTCTCTCTAAAGAAAAAAAATATATATATATATATACATACACACACACACACACACACACATACACATACGTACATATATATATATATGTATGTATAGGGCTGCCTGGGTGTCTCAGTCAATTGAGCATCCGACTCCTGATCTCAGCTCAGATCTTGATCTCAGGGTTGGGAGTTCAAGCCCCACGCTGAGCATGGAGCCTACTTAAAAATAAACAAATAAATAATAGAAATATAAATAAGCAAACGAATAAATAAAAGTGAAGATGCCAGACCACCTTTATTGATGGCATCAGAAATCAGGGAAGGGGTCCCCGTCGGGCCAGGGGTACTGACCGGAAGGACAAGCCAAGAGGGGCTCTGGGGAGCTAGCAGGCGCTCATTCCCAATCTGGGTTCTGTTACACAGGTGTTTTGCTGGAGAAAATTCAACAAGCAAGTACACTTGTGCCGTGCACACTTTTCTCTACGGATGCCGTATTTCTACAAAAAGGTTTCTTAAAAAAATACATATATATATATACACACACACACATATATACATATATATAAGGATTATGTATGTATGTATTTTTTTTAATTGCCTGGGCTGGGGGCGGGCAGCAGCAGAAGTGGATGAAGCAGGGGTGGTCCCTGCCTCTCTGGGGCCTTCCCTCCCATCAGAGAGCCCCACGAGGTGGTATGGAACCATGGAGCCCATGGAAGTTCCTGTCTCCCCCGGGTCCTGCAAGCTCCCCGCCGGCAGCCCCAGCCCCACGGAGTTCGAGCACCCAGGCCTGACACATGGCAGTGCTGTGCTCGCTGGACAACCTTCCGGCACGCCAACCTAGCTCCCTAAACAAGGCACGCAAGTCAGCACCCCAGCAGCCTCTCCTGAGCCTTCCCCTGCAGGCGAGGGGCAGGGAGAGGGCTGAGCCACTGAGGTTTGGGCCTGTCCCCTCACTGACTTGGCTGGACACATGCAAACTGGGGCCCACGTGGGAGCCTGGAGAAGGGATGAGCCAGCCGGGGGGGCCAAGGGGCACCATCTATGTTCCTGAAGGGCAACCCAGGGCTATTGGCGGGGGGTGGGGAGGGCTGGGTGGAGGAGGGGCAGAACCTGGAGGCCCCAGGAGTGAGGTCAGTCCCTGGCAAGCCCTCATAGTCAGTGTTTTCTTTTAGTGCTCCTAGAAAGGCAATCGCCACCCCCAGCCTCCAAATGCTACCTGAATGCCGCAGACGCCCATCCACAGCCACACACATTCTGTCACATCGCGCCCTCACACATGCTGTTCCCTCAGCCAAGAATGCTCTTCCTCTCCTCAGCTGGCCAACTCCCTCACCTCTCATCGAAAGCAGCTTCAAGAGGGCAGGTTCTCTGCCTCTCTTGTTCATTGCCAGGCTCTCGGTACCTAGGACAGCGCCCGGCACACACAGCCCCTCAAGATGCTTCGTGAACACATGCATGAATGAAAGAAACATGAATGAACAGAAACGTCCTCCTCTGCCGTCCTGGTCCTGCCCGTGTTTAGTTGGAGGCCCACAGAAGCTTGTCCACACGCCATCGCCGCACTCGCTGGCCAGCTTGGAGCCGTCTCTGGGCAGGGCAGAACGTTCCAAAACAACGAGCACCCGGCACAGAGTGGATGCTAACCACATGTGGGTCCCGTGAACAAAGAAGCTGGCAGTGAGCCTCCCATCACTGGAGGGGATCAAGCAGAGACTTGGGCCTATTCTCAGAGCACGTTTCTGCTCCAGTTGGCACGGCTGCCCTGAGAGGCTCTCCCGAGCTCACACAGCTACTGTTACTGTCAATAACAATATTAACCATTAACAGACCATGCTGAGAGCACCCCCAACCCCCCAGGGCTGGCCCACCGCAGGGAGAAGGGTGACTGCATGTCCACATCACGCCCCACCACAGAGAGAGCCCGCTTCTTCACTGTGCTGGACTCAGACCCTGCGTGGGGGTTCTGGGGGGGGCGCTCAGGTGGGATGAGACCCCCTCTTTCTCTGAGCTCCTCCAGCCTCAGGAGCCATGGACCTGCATGACCTGTTCTGCTACCAGTCCAAGTGCTTTATAAATAAATACCAACACACCGAACCTTTGCAGCAGCCCTGTCATGAGCTCCATCCACTTTCCTAGTGGGGAAACTGAGGCCTGGAGTCCTCCGTCCCTTTGCTCAGGTGACATGACTAATTAACAGCAGGCGTGGAATTTGAACTCAGGCCCTCTGGCCACGGAGTCTGAGCTGTTGACCACTTTCCTGACTTTCTCAGAACCAAGACCGACCGTCCTCCAGGCACCCGGGATGAGGGTTAGGCAAGAGGTCAGGTGGGCAGCCCACGGCCCCAGGGGCCCAGGCCTCGGTCTGCCGAAACTGTGCCCACCAGCCCAGGTACTGCTGGTCTCTGGCCTCATTTCCTGGGACCCCTCCCCACCAGCAGCCTTTGTTCCGGCTTCCTTGAACTCCTCGTCCCTTCTGAAGGCATCTCACCCCATTGCTCGTCCTGCCTGAATGCCTCTGCCCCTTTTCTGCCCCTCAGCCAACTCCTGGGGCCGACTGGGTGCACCTCCTGAGCGCCCCATGTCCTAGCCCCTGTGCCTGGTTCACTGGCTCTCACCCACGCCTGGGACCAGTCAGAGCCCAGGGGAAGGGGCTGGCTGTGCACATGAACCCCAGCTCTCAGCTGGGGACAGGGACCCTCCAGGGGGAGGCTTCGAAGAATCAGGAGGAGGCTGCTGCCCCCCTATGCATTCTGCACCAAGACCCTTGCAAAGGTCTTCCCTCGGCTGCCCTGAGCGCCTTGTGCCCTGGCTCAGCCCCTGGTCTGAAAGAGCTGTGTCAACGAACCAACGAATTTATGCAAGGAACAGCCTACAGCGGAAAGGGGAACAGCCTGAGCAGAACCAGGATACGAGGAGGCAAACCCTCCACAGACACCAAACGTCGCTCTCTCCCTTTCTCGTGGCCTGGTCCAGCTTCACGCTCCACTTGGAAGAATGGTGGGCTGTAGGCTGGGCCCCCAGCCGGAAAAACAGGGACCCCGTACGAGCCTCAGATTCCACCCCCTCACGGCAGAGAGGCCACGAGGGCAAAGAAGGTTGTCTACACGGAGCGGGTGTCTTCCTGGGCAGACAGAGTCCCAGACAGATTCCAGGCATGCCCAAGAGCTGCCCACAGAAGACGGCAGAGCTAAGTGGACAAAGCCCCAAATGTGTGCCTTGTTAATAAAAACCACCTGACATGCTCTGCTTTCTCTTCAGTAAGGGAAACGTTTCATTATCATTTTGAATCATTTCCTCTGAAAACATGAGTTTTGCATTACTGTTTCTGCACACACACACACACACACACACACACACACACAGCCCCACAAAGGAGTGGGGGGACAGGGCGGGCTGTGGGTGGCTAGGGTACCAGGCTGGCAACAGGACCTCCAGTCTCCAGGTCCTGAAGGGAGGAGCCTCATCGGCCTCTGAGCCAGGGCTGGGGGGGGGGCGCAGAAGCCATGGTTCGTGGTTCGCATTCCCCACTGTGCAGCCCCCTGAAGTCCCCCGCTGTTCCCCACCCACCCCACCCTACCCCGCCGCCAGCCCAGACTGGTGCACTCCAGCTCCTCCCAAGAAATCACACAGGTAACTGGTCCTGGGTCTGCCTCTCCCATCGGATCCTGAGTATCCAAGGGCAGCGATGCCCCCTTCACCGGTCCTCCCCCAGCACACACCCCAGCACGCAATCCCGAGGGGGTATCCCCAGCCCCAGAGCCCACATGACCTGCCCCCCATCCACTGAGCGACAGGGTAGGCCCCCTCACCCAAGCTGGGCCAGTTGGTCTCTCTGGCACCCCCAGACCGAGGGGGGCATCCCACAGGAGGTCCTGTGGCCTCAAGTTCAAGCTACCACTGGGGCAGCCACGCCCACAGCGCAGAAAGAGCCAGCCTACAGGGAGAGGAGCAGGGACAGATGCAGCGGGAGGTGGAGCAAATGAAATCCCCAGTCCGGAAAGGAAAGCGGCAAGCCAGAGGAGGGGCTGCCTGCCAGCATCCCGGGTCCTGGGGGGCCCCCCAGGCCACCTGTAACTGTTGGCTGTACCAGCTCCCCTTCCCTCCTTACTTCCCTCTCGCCTAACCTAATTGGAGGAGTCTTCCCAGGCCCTGCAACGGCAGAGAATCCTGAAGACATGGGTCAGGGCCCTCCCTGCCTTCCTGCCACCACTCCCAGTTTACCCAAGCGGAGGCTCATGGTCGGAGTCAGGCCAGCATGGGTGGGTGGGGAGAGCCGAGCTGGGAAGGTGAGGCTCAGCCTGGCTGGGCCCCCGGGAGCCAGAGAGCAAGCGGGACTTTGGACTTGGGCAAACGGGGTGGTGTCTGAGGAAGGCCCAAATGAAGCCCTGGTGATAATGCCCGTGGTAGCCTGTCTCCCCGGGCACACAGTAGGTGCTTCATGGATGCATGAAAGGCAAACAGGGAAAGCTCTCTAGGCCCTGATTCCCCCATCTGTCAAATGTAGCCACAAATGAATACAGGCATTTAGAGAGCTCGGGAAACAGTTCCTGGCACAGAGCAGTGGCTTGGGTATGTGTTGTTTTTTTAAAAACCTACACAAAAGCTGACGTTCTGTTCTCCCCAAGGACCCCTGGGCAGGTGCTGTGGTCTGATAGTTTGTGTCCCGCCCCCCAGATTCATATGTTGAAACCTAATCCCTAATGTGATGGAATGGGGGGAGAGCTTTGGGAGGTGAGCGGACCCCCAGGGAGGAGCCCTCCTGAATGGGGATCAGTGCCCTCAATAAAAGGGACCCCAGACAGCTCCCAAGTCCCTTCTGCCGTGTGTGTGACTACAAGAAGTCTGCAACCCGGAAGAGGGCCTCCCCATCCGAGCTGGCACCCCGATCTTGGACTTCCAGGCTCTAGAACTGTGAGAAATCAATTTCTGTTGGGCGTAAGCCACAGTCTATGCTATTTTGTTCCAGGGGCTCAGATGAAGACGGCGGGGGGCCAGCGGGGTCAAGAACGCCGCCCCCACTCTGGGCACGGAAGCAGAGGTGGGAGCGATGGCATCAAGGGGACCAGGGTCAACTTCAGGGTGGGAGGGTGGGAGAGGGGAGGCCAGGAGGGGAGTGCTTCCCTCACATCACAGATGGGAGCAGAGGGAGCAGCCCGGGGAGGAGACCGCAGCAAGTGGCCGGGTAAGAGGCAGGACTGCTGTGCGCTGGGCAAACAGCTGGGGAGGCCATGAGCCATGCGGGTGTGGATGGAGGCTGGACCCAGGGCACTAGCGCAACAAACACTGGGCACCCTCCCTGTCACCGGGCACACACTTTACACACATCCAACCATCTGATTCCTGCAGCGACCCTAAAAGGCAGAGACACTAAGCATTCTCATTTTAAAGGACAGGGATACTAACACAGAGAGGTGCCGTGACTTGTCCGAGGTCACACAGCTAGTAAGTAACAGAGCTGGAACCCAGGCTGTCAGGTGCCAGTCTCCCAACTCTCAACCACCAAAGCAAACAAGCACATACTGAAAAGGGCCTGGTGCCTCTGGGGCCGGATCCCCAACTTGGGATTTCAAGCTCAGGGGCAGAATTTCAGATACCACCTTCACAGCCTGTGGGGTGCACCTCAGAGCTCACTGGTGCTCACTCCTATGTGCTAGCCTCCCCCCCAGCCTCCCTCTGCCAGGTCCCCTGCCTTTGAGGCTCTGCTCCATCTCTCCCCCCTCCAGCCGACCCGGAACCGGTACCCCAACATCTCTCTTGGGCCGGGCACTGCAAAATGCCAATGCAGCCTGGGCTCATGGCTCATGGAGGAGGAGGCCTGGCAGGGCCCCCCCATCTGCAAAAGTAGGAAGGACAGAACAATCCCTTCCCTCAACAGAAGTTCCCCTGCCTTAAACCCCATACCCCAGTCACCTAAACCCTTTGCTGCTCCTCCAACCCAAAAGCCACCAGTCCTCCTTTTTGGACTCCAAGCACCTGCTCCTGCGACTTCGGCCACCTGAACCCCCTTTGGCAGCCTGGCAGCAAACTGATGAGCAGGGTTCTATCAAGCTTCCTGCTCCAGCCGATCTTCCCATCTTTAGGGTGTCCCTCCTCTGTTTTCCCAGCTCCCCCACAAAGGTACTCATCAAACGAGCCATCAAGTGCTGCTGGGCTGTGCTCCTTGCGGGGGGAGAGGGGGGCGGGGAACCCGCCTGCCCCAGCAGTGCTGGGCCAGGTGACAGCAGCGGGATGAATGAAGGGCTCATTGTTTACATTACAACTGGTGGGGTGTCTTGCCCCACGTGGCGTTCCCTGCACTCTCCTCCCCTGCCTGCAGCCCTAGGCCAGTGCTACCCCCGCTAACCTCCCTTGGGCATCTTACAGGGGTGAGGACACCCCCACCCCCCGCCGCCATCCCCCAAATTGGACTCCTACTTCTCACCCACATAGGAGCGCCGGGTATCAAAGGTTGGGGATGTGTGACACTCCCCAAGATGCCCCCCTGCCCATCCTTGCCGGGGTGTGGCTGGGGCCTGCGTGGCAGTGCCCAGTGGGCACCCGCCCCGCCCAGGCCCCGCCTGAAGGGCCCAAACGGGCGCGCCCTGGAGGCCCGGCGAAGCATCTCGGCGGTGAAGGCCCCTCCCTATGGGGAGGGCAGAAAATCTGCTGCCTCACCAGCTATCAGCGCCAGCCCTAGGGGTGCACCCCTGCGGGAAGCCGCCCTGCCCGTCTCCCCCTTACCCCCTCCACCATGCACTTCAACCAAGTTTTGCAAAGGCAATCGGCGGGGCGACCCCAGCCGGCGGGGCGGAGGCTCCGAGTTCTCCCAGAGCCCGGGGTCTGGAGAAGGGGGCTGTGTGGCCGCGCCCACCAGGCTGGGCCCCCCTCCCCCCCCCACCGCCTGGGAGTCCAGAGCCCCGCGGCGCGTCCGGCTGCCCCGCTCTGCCCTTGAGAGCCGGGACGGGCGGCCCCCCAGCAGATGTGCGGAACCCGGGTCTGCGGATGCTGGTGCCGAGGGTGCCGGCGAGGCCTTCGCCGAGGGGAGCCGCAGCCCGGGAAGCCCCCCAACGCCGGCAGCGTCCCCTACTCGCCCGCGCGCGACGGGGAAGTTGGGGG
>LNAC01000109.1:1850853-1879905 GCA_002007465.1 Ailurus styani
GGAGGCACCCCAGCCCCCATGCCTCTGAGCAGGGGAGGGTTTGGTCCCTGCAGTTGGGGTGCAGGGTGGGCCCCCGCTGCCTGCCTAAGAAAGCTCCCAGAGGCCTGGCAGTCGTGAGGCCAGCCTGCCAGGGCAGGGACAAGGCCACGCTTGTTTTTCCGAGCCTGCTGCCCGGCCGCCGTGACGATCCGAATCCTCCCCAGCTGCTGAAGGGACGTGGGCTTAGAATCCCGCCCTCTATGGACAGAGCTCCCTGGGGCCTTGAGGACGGGAGGCTGGACCCAAGGAAAAGTGGTGCCCCAACCAGGGATGCTTCTGCGGGGTCCTGGCCAGGGGGATCAGGGTGGGGAGCACTGCCTGGGTATCCCCAATGCACCCTTCACTTTGAAAGGCAGCCCTGCAGTGGGGTGTGCAGTGGAAGACGGAGGCACAGGCCTTGGGGGTCCGCAGGACCCGAGGGACCTTGACCTGCCGGCAGCCCAGTAGCTGCGTGACCCTGGATGAGAGACGAAAGACCCAGCCTCAGTCTCCTGGTCTGCCAAATGGTAATGATTGGCTCCTCCTCCCCCCAGACAGACAGACAGACAGACAGACTCAGTGCGAAGCCGTGAGCGCTCTGCTGGAGACACGGCCCAGGTGCTTGGGACTGACTCTCCACCACGGGGCTAAGTGAGGGGCACAGGGGCCAGGGGAGGCGTCATCACTCCTGTCCTTTCCCATTGGCAGGGCAAGGAGGGGCAGGAGCAGAAGCGGTGGGCTGAAGCGGTCAGCTCCAATCAAGGATGTGGCAAGGGAGAGGGGAAGGGGCCCAAACGAGCCTCCTTGTCCTGGCAGAAGGGAGGGTGTCTGTGAATGTCATCAGCAAGCTGCTTCCTCTCCTCCCCCAGCCTAGAGAGCTGGAAAGAACCTCTGCATCAAAACTTCCATGGGGCTCCAAGCGAGACCTGAAACTGCCCCTGACTCAGTTTCCCCATCGCGGCCCTGCGGCTCCTTTTCCTCTTTCATTCGAGCTCCACGGGGTCTCAGGGCTGGTGCCCTGTGCGGCTGAGGGGGCTTCAGCCCAGTGCGCGGGGTGGGGATGCTGACACGGAGCCTGGGACCCACAGCTCCCCCACACGCCCCTCCTCCCCTCTGCCCCTCAGACCTCCCCTCAGGCCAACCAACACTGAACTGCAATTTCCAGAGGCCCCGGAGCGAGTCAGGGGGGCTGCCACAGATCTGGAGGGTATTATCTACCCAGACCCCCAAACTTATCTACCAAGGGACCCCCACCTGTTGAATCATGCAGTGCCTGTCTGCCCACCCCCAGCCTGCAGCCAGATTTCGGGTCCACCGCGATCTCTGCCTGAGGCCCAGAGAAGAAAGCCAGGTGACTCGCCCCACTGTGGTGCCTGACGACTTGCCACAAGAGGGGATGTTCACCATCCGGAGTCTGATTTGCCCTCTGGCCTTTTCACCCTGGGTCTGGGGTCAGCACGTTGACCCTGATCTCCTCACTGGAGCCTCCTGGAAACATTTGAGAGGAGCCCCCATGGAACCTCTAGATCAGGGTGGGGGTGGGGTGGGGGTCCCTCCGTCAAGGTGGGGCGGGGTGGTCCTTAGGTCAGGGAGGTGGGGCTGAGGGGGGTCCCTAGATCAGGATGGACTGGGGTGGAGTCCCTCCATCAACGTGGGGATGAGGTGGGGGTCCCTAGGTCATGGTGGGCTGGGGTGGGGTCCCTAGATCAGGGTGGGGGTCTCTGGGTGAGGGTGGGGTGGGGGCGTCCCTTCTTCAGTGTGGGGATGAGGTGGTGGTCTTTAGATCAGGGCGGGGCTGAACATAGAATCCTGGGCTCTACCCCCAACTCCCTGTGTGATTTTGGGCAGGTCTCTCCCCCCACCTTCCTGGTCCTTGGTTCCTAAGATGGAAGGAAGTGTATGGGGGGTAAATTGTTCCCAGTTTTTGTTTTTGTTTTTAAGATTTTATTTATTTATTTGACAGAGAGACACAGCGAGAGAGGGAACACCAGCAGGGGGAGCGGGAGAGGGAGAAGCAGGCTTCGCTGAGCAGAGAGTCTGATTCGGGGCTTGATCCCACGACCCTGCATCAAGACCTGAGCCGAAGGCAGGCGTTTAATGACTGAACCACTCAGGCACCCTGTTTTCAGTTTTGATGATAAAATATCATGCATATAAAGCATATTTATAGGCGTGAATTAAAGATAAAAGAATGAATGCTTATGTTAAGAACGCTTTTTTTTTTTAAGATTTTATTTATTTGAGAAAGAGAGCATGAACAGAGGGCAGAAGGCAGAGGGAGAGGAAGTGCCTGCTGATCATGAAGCCTGATGCAGGATTCAATCCCAGGACCCTGAGATCATGACCTGAGCTGAAGGCAGATGTTTAACCTACTGAGCCATCCAAGAGCCCCAAGAACTGCTGACTTAAAAAAATAAAATGTTCCTGGGGCTCCTGGATGCCTTAATCAGTTAAGCATCTGCCTTCAGCTCAGGTCATGATCCCAGGGTCCGGGGATCGAGCCCCACCTGGCATCGGGTTCCCTGCTCAGGGGGAAGCCTGCTTTCCCTCTCCCGCTCCCCCTGCTCCTGTTCCTGCTCTCCCTGTCTCTCTCTGTCAAATAAATAAATAAAATCTTAAAAAAAAAAGCCTGATCATGGATTGGGTTAAACATCTTTTCAAAGTCCGTGGACCATGGAAGTCTCCCCTTCCATGAAATAAGTCTCCATGGATTTGTCCGTTTTCTATCGGATGGCTTGTCTCCTTCCTTAAGGATCTGTAGGTTGTTTTTTTTTTTTAAGATTTTATTTATTCATTTGACACAGAGAGAGAGATTACAAGTAGGCAAAGAGGCAGGCAGAGAGAGAGGAGAGAGGAGGAAGCAGGCTCCCTGCTGAGCAGAGAGCCCGATGTGGGCCTCGATCCCAGGACCCTGGGATCATGACCTGAGCCGAAGGCAGCGGCTTTAACCCACTGAGCCACCCAGGCGCCCGATCTGTAGGGTTTTTTAAATATCCTAGACACAATTCCTCTGTCAGTTGGAAGAGTTGCCAGGACCTCTTCTGGTTTGTGACTTATCATTTAATGTCGTTGATCGAGTCTGTGAAAGGACATAAGTTTTTAATATGAACACAGTCACGTTCATCAAATTTTCTTCACGGCTTAAATCAGATATTCGGTTTATTTTTTAACAATGTGACTCTTTGTTTAAAAGAAGCTAGGTATGTACTCCATCACAAAACATTCCTTAAAGAAAACTAATTGCCATGGAGGTTAATGTTACACACACACACAGACATATATATATGAATGTTACATATTTTTAAAATAGTGAACAAAATAAATGCATAATATTCAGTGTTTAAATAATCGAATCTTGGGGCACCTAGCTGGCTCAGTCGGATGAGCGTGCGGCTCTTGATCTCGGGGTCACGAGTTCAAGCCCCATGTTGGGTGTAGAAATTACCTAAATAAATAAAACTTCAAATGAATGAATGAATGAATGATAAACAAATGAATCTTTGTGGCAACAAAAACAAATCCCAGTCAGGTGAAGACGAAAGAAATCAATGAGGACCGCAAACTGCCCATGGTCACCCAGGATTCTTTCTGGCAAAGCTGGTGGCTGGCTACCCAATGTCAGACCAGACTCTAGGACCCCACTCTTCTTGGACCACTTATTTTTTTTAATAAAATTAAGTTAATTTACTTTACAAAATAATTTTTTTGCTTTGCAAAGTAATTTCAAAATATTGATAAATAACAAGCTCTGCTTACACATTTAATATACACATTTTTAAAAAGTAATCTCTATGCTCAATGTGGGATTCGAACTCACAGCCCCAAGATCCAGAGTAGTGAGTTCTACCAACTGAGCTAGACAGCCGCCCCTAGATTTATTTTTAATTCGTGCTTTTGGGAAAAGTAACTTTGGAAAGCTTGTTACTTGCATTTTAAAGGACAAATGTATAAAGAACACAAAATCACACTCTTTGGGAATGTTCTAGACCTTAGAACATTTTGACCCGATTTCCTTATTTTATGAAATTGGGGACTAAAGTTCATCTTCTGAGGATCTTGAGAGTCAAGAAACCAAGATGAAGAGTTGCCTGGGGGCGCCTGCCTGGCTCAGTCATATAACTCTTGATGCCTGGGTTGTGAGTTTGAGCCCCACATTGGGTGGAGAGATTACTAAAAAAATATAAATAAACTTAAAAAAAAAAAAAGAGTTGCCTAGAAGTAAGGAGGAGGTTGGTAAAAGTGAAGCCCCTCCACCTGGGTGGGTTCCTCAGACATGGGCCGCATGTCGGGGTGTGGCCACCTGCAGAACTGACCTTGACCTTGCTGGCGGGGAGAAGCCAGCTCAGCCTAGACCACCCTTCCACCTGGGTCACACTCCAGCTGTCTGTCAAAATGTGGGCTCAGCCGTTTGTCTTCCTGCGGGATGGCTCACCCTCCATGTGCTGCTTGCCAGGGGGTGGCGACCTGGGGGACAGGGAGGGCACCTGCCCACCGGGGCCCCTCAGCTTTTCAGCCTGAAAGCCGCAGCCTGGGGAGCCAGGGCTGGGAAAGAATCCGGGAACCCTATTTCCCCAGGAAGCCCCCTCCCAAAGTTCTCCAGAGTTCTCCTGCCTATAGTCCAGCCAGATGGAGGCCCCAGACATTTGAGAATCCTCACCCCTGCTCCCCAACTTTTGCCTCAAGGTAGGGGATGAGCTGATACCTCAGACCCAAGTCCCGGGGTGTTTCCTGGAAAAGCAGACACATAAGGGGTCGTGGGGGGGTCTTTCTAAAGATAAAGTCCAATAGGGTGGGGTCATGCAGCCTCTGGGGTTCAGCCTCCCCAGTATAGAATCCCAGTGCTGCCGCTTACTGTCTTTGCACTGCTCTGTGCCTCCGTTTCCCTCTCTGGGGGAGCAAAACGAGACAGCATTTTCTCCAGAGTTCACAGGGCACCTGGCATGCTGTGAGTACTCTGTAGGAGAGGGACTACACTCCATCCGAGTAGGGGATCACCAGGGATTTATTTTATTTTATTTTATTTTTAATTTGACACACAGAGAGAGATCAGATCACAAGTAGGCAGAGAGGCAGGCAGAGAGAGAGGAGGAAGCAGGCTCCCCACTGAGCAGGGAGCCCGATGCGGGCCTCGATCCCAGGACCCTGAGATCATGACCTGAGCCGAAGGCAGAGGCTTTAACCCACTGAGCCACCCAGGCGCCCGATCACCAGGGATTTACACCAGAGGCCGGGAACCAAGGGGCAGGACTCCCTGAGATGGAGCATTCCAGTGTATTCAAAGTGCTTACCAGCCCCAGCCAGACAGGCCATCCAAACGCCCCCAGGTTGATTCACTCACCCCCCGGGCCTGATGTCAGCCCCCACCTAGAGCACTGGTCCCCATTAGCACCGTGGCTGGGTCCTCAGCTCCTGCCTCCCGGGCTTGTCTCTCTCCTGTGCCCTGTGCTCCAATCCGAATGTCACCCCCACCCCCACCCCCAGACTTCCAGCCTCTGGGAGGGCAGATGGGCCCAGGGCTGTGGGTAGACTTGAGCTCCCCTCCTCCCTCCTCTGAGCCCAGGCTGGAGGGAACTGCCAGGCCTCCGGCAGGACTGATTCTAGTAGATTCCCAGATGGTCCATTTAAGCCGGGAATTCTCGACTTCCTGTTTGGTTTTAGGTCAGCAGTTCCTAAACCAGAACTTTCTTTCCCATAAAAAATATTTCTTCAGGTTACTGACAATTACGCCACTGTGAAAACCAGGGAAATGTGGGACATTTTTTAAACTTTGGATCAAAATGAAAATGAAGGCCTGCTCAAGGAAGAAGTAGAGTTTTAGAGTTCTGGTCTGGCCTGGTGAGCTAGGTTCAAATCCCCCACCCGCCCCCGGCACTTGCTGGCTGCCTGGCTTTGGACAAATGGTTCACGGCCTCAGTGTGCTGCTCTCGGGTATTAAACATAGGAATAAGGATTTCTTCACTAATTATTTGTAGAGATGATATAAAATGTCACAGGAAATGGAGTTTGTTTTTTAAGATTTTATTTATCTGACAGAGAGAGAGAGAGAGAGATAGGAACACAAGCAGAGGGAGTGGGAGAGGGAGAAGCAGATTCCCCACCGAGCAGGGAGCCCGACTCTGGGGCTCGATCCCGGGACCCCGGGATCATGACCTGAGCCGAAGGTGGACGCCTAATGACTGAGTCACCCAGGCGCCCCAGGAAGTGGCTTCTAGCACACACCTGGCAGAGAAGAAACAGTGTCCAAAGAGACAGACTTTCTCCCTGACCCAGGGCCACTCAGCTAATCACCAGTGACGATCTGTCAGGGTTCCCCGCCACCTGCTCCAACTCTCTCTCCAATCGAGGTGGAACAGAGTGGTCAGAAGAGAGAAAAAGACCAAGTGAGAGGCAAACATTCACGGGAAAAACGGTTGGCGGAGAAGTTGTCTGAAGAGAAGGCGTCAGAAAGACTAAAGAAAAAAAAATCTCGGAATGTCCAAGAAGTAACGCCAGGCATCCACCTGAATCCTTCTCTAATGATAATTAAGAAAGAAATTTGTGTGGGCGCCTGGGTGGCTCAGTGGGTTAAAGCCTCTGCTTTCGGCTCAGGTCATGATCTCAGGGTCCTGGGATCGAGGCCCGCATCGGGCTCTCTGCTCAGCAGAGAGCCTGCTTTCCTCCTCTCTCTCTGCCTGCCTCTCTGCCTGCTTGTGATCTGATCTCTCTCAGTGTGTCAAATAAATAAATAAAATCTTTAAAAAAAAAAAAAGAAAGAAATTTGTGTCATTTTCCAGGAATTTCCACATCTTTGGGAGGAGCACGATTGGACAAAGGATGTGAAATGTTCAACCAACCTCTAGGGTCTCCATTACTCGTGATGGAAGTTTCTTCGGGTCCTTGAAAAAAATCTGTAATGCATTTTGCTAAGTGAAAGAAGCCAGTCTGAAAAGGCCATATACTGTTTGATTCTAACCCTATGACATTCTGGAAAAGGCTAGACCGTGGACAACATACAAAGATCGGTGGTTGCTGGGGCTGCGTAGAGAGAAGGAGGAGGTAGGAGGGATACATAGGAGGAGAGCAGGTGATTTTTAGGGAGGGGAAACTATTCTGTATGATACTGAAATGGGGGGTTACGCAACATTATACATTTGTCAAGACCCAGAAAAGTGAACATAAAGGGGGAAACTTAATGCGAACAATGGACTTCAATCAATACTAATGTGCTGATACTGGTTAATTGCAATAAATGGGGGCACCTGGGTGGCTCAGTCAGTGAAGCATCTGAATCTCTTATGTTTTCAAAAGATTGTATTTATTTATTTGAGAGAGTGTGTGCAAGCATGGGCAGGGGGTAGAGGGAGAGGGAGCAGCAGACTCCCTGCTCCATCCCAGGACCCCAGGATCACAACCTGAGCCAAAGGCAGAAGCTTAACCGACTGAGCCACCCAGGAGCCCAAAGTGTCTGACTCTTGATCTCAGCTCAGGTCTTGATCTCAGGGTCATGAGTTCAAGCACCACATTGGGCTCCACATTGAGTGTAGAGCCTACTTTAAAAAATAAATAAATAGGGGTCGCCTGGGTGGCTCAGTGGGTTAAAGCCTCTGCCTTCAGCTCAGGTCATGATCTCAGGGTCCTGGGATGGAGCCCGAGTCAGGCTCTCTGCTCAGCAGGGAGTCTGCTTCTCCTTCTCTCTCTCTGTCTGCCTCTCTGCCTACTTGTAATCTCTCTCTCAAATAAATAAAATCTTAAATAAATAAATAACCAAAAGCATTTCTTTAAAAAAAAATTGTAATGTTCACCTGAATTGTTCAATATTCACCTGAATGTTACTAATGGGGGAAACTGTGTGCCAGGGGAGGTGGTCTGTGGGAACTCCCTGTACTCTCTGCTTAATTTTCTGAAAATCCAAAACCATTCTGTAATATACCGTCTATGAATTCCAAAATTTTGTACTTGCAGGAAGTGTGATGTGGTGGAGAGAGTGTTGGACCCAGTGACAGGGAACCCTGACAGCTTATCACTGATTAGCCTAAGGGGTCCCAGACAAGCCCCTTGCCCCACTGAGCCCCAGTTTTCTCTTCCTTAAAAGGTGGCTCAGTTAAGCATCTGCCTTCTGCTTAGGTCATGATCCCAGGGTCCTGGCATCAAGCCCCTCATTGGGATCCCTGCTGAGGAGGGGGGTGTCTGCCTCTCCCTCTGCCTCTGCCCCTCCTGCTCGTGCTCTCTCTCTCACTCAAATTAATAAATAAACTTAAAAAATTTTTTTAAGGAGGGCATTGGGCTAGATTATCTCTAATAGTCCCCCTCTGCCTAGGAAAACCCTGGACTCTAACAACATTTCGGAAGGATAGAAGAGTGAAAGTCTGGGTGTCTCAGGAAACAGTCCGATGAATAAAGTTCAGAGGATGTGCACCGCCACTGGTTCAGCTCCCAGAACGCCCAGAAGGTGTAGAAAATGCCAAATCTCCCGCCCTGGGTCACCTTGATGGGCCGATTCCAATTTCCTCCAAATACCACGCGGGAGGCGACAGCAACCGAAACACTAAACTGCCTCTGGTCCCTACCAGCTGGCGGGGGTTTCTTCCCTCCTTGGCTCGGCCTAGAAGCTCATATTTTATTCATGAAAATTTGAGGCCCTGGGAGGCCTCGGCATAAACAGGATGTAAATATTTGCGGGCGGTGGGGGAGAGGTGGTATTTGAGCAAGGGCTGTCCTGAGCGGGGGACCTCGGGGCGCCGCTTACTTGGGACCCGCCCACTTCTCTCTCCTCTATAGGTTGGGTGTGGGGGGCATGTGCAGGCTGCACCCCTGATTGGAGACAGGGGCTGGGAGTCCAGTACCCTCCAAGTGAGATGGGGTGTGGCTTAGCCTTCTGGGCCCCCCCCCAGCCCCCACCATCCCCCTAATCGTCAGCGTTCCTTCATCCCGCCTTTCTCCGTTTGAGACTTAGGACTGGCTTTCTGGTACTTGCAGGGGTGCGTGGCCCCCTCTCCGGCCCCTCACCTGCCCTCCCTGCACCTGGACACCCTTTGTCTGGGCTCTGTGGAGTTCTCGCCACCCCCCAGGTGTACTTCTGCTTCACGCATTGCTCCTCCGGCCGTGAACTTACCTCTTTGAGCTTTGACTTGTCTTGGAGACCCTTCTCACTGTGTTTGCATGGACTACACCCTTTTCTGGAACCGGGGGCCTTGGCACCTCTGGGGCTCTCAGGGCCCGACCTGGGCATCACTTCATCCAAGAAACTGTCCCTGATGCTTGTCCTCCAAGTCTGGGCTCGGGGTTGGTCTCCTCTACCCAAGGCATCGGCCCTGCTGAGCTGAAGCCCTTCCTCATCTGTATCCCACATTCCGATAGCGCCCTGGCTTTGGTCCCGTTCACTAAATAAATACTTGTTGAGTAAATGAACCGGTGCGTGGATGGGTGGATGAATAAAGGCATGACCCAATACCACCTGTGTCTCTGGCCATTTGTCTCTTGCTCGCGTCCCCCCCCCCCCCCGCCNTACCTCCCCACACCTAGGACACTTCCTGGGGCAGAATAAGCCACAGCCTTGGTGGAATCTTGCAGCGTATCGAGGATCGCCAAAGTTATGGCCTGCACCCCACCACCTTCGGTATGAGGCAAACGTTTCAATCCCCGGGAGATGCACCTTCTTGGAATTGATGCCCTTGGGGCTTCCAGAAGAATGCTCTGTGCAGGTGGGCATGCTGGGACTAGGCTTCCCTTCGCATCTTCCTGATGCCTTCTTCAGACAGTGACACGCCCATGCCTGGCTGTCTCTGGAATCCGGGAAAACAAAATACACCCCCAAGTTGGGCCCAAGGGAAGCACCCCATTTGCAGCGAAGGTGGTATTGAAATTGTGGGCGTGACCTCACCCGGAGAAATATGTCCTGGGGAGATTGGTACAGAAAGAAACGGCAAACTGCCTAGGCGAGGTTTTTAAAAATGCAGCAAGTCAGCCCCTAATTGATCCTGCGTGGACATGTAGTTTTTCTCAGTTATAGGGCTTCTTTGCTTAAAGTGGGCTCCCGGATCAAGCTGTCCAAGTGTTCCATGCCACAGAGAACCCAAGAGGAAGCAAAAGAAAGAAAGAAAAAGCCCCACAGAGCAGCCTAAAGGGCCTGGGCTAGCACTCACGCTTCTCCCGGGAGAGTCCCCACACCCCCACTCACACTGCCTTCATCTGTCCCTTTCTCGGGGTCTTAGGGCAGAAGTTCATTCCCGCCGCGTGTCCAGGCCCCCAGACCTACCACGTCAGAACCTCTGTGGTGCCTCCCTCCCCCAGCCTCAGCACTTGTGTCAAACCCTCTAGGTGATTCTATGCAGCCAGGCTTGAGAACCCTTGACCGCTGCTTCCTAAGACCGCATTTGTGTCCTGCTCCCAGCTGAAGCCGAGGCCCATGTCGCCGAACCACACCTGAGGCAGCAAGACTTAAGACAGTATAGTTTTTACTTCAGGGGCACCAGGCTGGCTCAGTCAGTGGAGCGTGCGACTCTTGATCTTAGGGTTGTGAGTTCGAGCCCCATGTTGGGCGTAGAGATGTCTTAAAAATAAAACCTGAGGGGTGCCTGGATGGCTCAGTTGGTTGAGCGTCTGACTCTAGATTCCAGCTACGGTCATGACCTCAGGGTCCTGAGATGGAGCCGCGTGTTGGGCTCTGTGCTGGGCCTGGAGCCCGCCTAAGGTGCTCTCTCCTCCTCCTTCCTCTGTCCCTCCCTGCTTGGGCTCTCTAAATAAATAAATCTGAAAAGAAAAATACATTGGATTATATTTTTTTTCCGTGACTTATTTTGGATGGAGACAAGGTCAGCGTACACGAGCGACCTTCATTTTTTATGTATGTATGTATGTGTGTATTTATTTTAAAAAGATTTTATTTATTTATTTGACACAGAGAGAGAGATTACAAGTAGGCAGAGAGGCAGGCAGAGAGAGAGAGGAGGAAGCAGGCTCCCTGCTGAGCAGGCAGCCCTATGCCCTCGGCGGGGGACTAGATCCCAGGACCCTGAGATCATGACCTGAGCTGAAGGCAGAGACTTTAATCCACTGAGCCACCCAGGCGCCCCAACATTCATTTTCTTAAATGAATTTTTTAATATAGCACAATTCACCTCCCCTTCCACCGATGGAAGGACTTCTCTAACATTTCCTGCTTTCCGCCATTCTAAACTACTGCAGGGAATAACATCATACATATGTCTTTGCACAGGTGTGTATTTCTGTAAGACAAGTTTCCAGAAACAAATTCTGGGTCCAAGAATGTATACTTCTAAAGCATTGTTAAAGGAGCAATGGGGTGGCTCAGTCAGTTGAGCATCTGACTCTTGATTTTGGCTTAAGTTATGGTCTCAGGGTCACAGGATCAACCCCCACGTCAGGATCTGCGCTCAGCGGGGAGTCTCTCTCCTTTTCCCTCTGTCCCTCCCCCTGCGTGCATGAGAAATAAATAAATCTTTAAGAAAAAATACAAAGCATTGGAAGGAGACAAACCATAAGAGACTCCTAATCTCACAAAACAAACTGAGGGTTACTGGGGGTGGGAGGGTAGGGATAGGGTGGATGGGTTATGGACACTGGGGAGGGTTTGTGCTTTGGTGAGTGCTGTGAAAGGCGTAAGCCTGATGATTCACAGACCTGTACCCCTGGGCAAATAATAATAATAAAAATAAATTTAAAAAAATACAAAGCATTGCTAGCAACTGACAAACTGTTCTCCCAAAGAGCTTTATAATTTGCACAGAACAGAAAAACAGGCAAACAGATAAGTCACAGAAGAGACATATAAAAGGTCAATGCATATATTAAAATGTGCTTATCAAGAAGTTGAAAATCGTGAAGCCAATATAACATATTGGCTTAACATGATCTACGTTAACTAAGTGGAATTCAAATGAAAACTTGGGGTGTCTGGGTGGCTCAGTCAGTTCAGCATCTGCCTTCCGCTCAGGTCGTGATCTCAGGGTCCTGGGATTGAGCCCCGTGTCTGGCTCCCTGCTCAGCGGGGAATATGCTTCTCCCTCTCCCTCTGCCCCTCCCCGCTCTCATGCTCCCTCTTTCTCAAATCAATAAATAAAATCTTTTTTTTTTTTTAGATTTTATTTATTTATTTGACAGAGAGACAGTGAGAGCAGGAACACAAGTAGGGGGTGTTGGAGAGGGAGAAGTAGGCTTCCCGCCGAGCAGGGAGCCCAATGTGGGGCTCAATCCCAGGACCCCGGGATCATGACCTGAGCCAAAGGCAGACGCTCAACGACTGAGCCACCCAGGCACCCCAATAAATAAAATCTTTAAAATAAAATAAAACTTAAAAAGAAAGTGAATATTAAAGAAGTAATGATGTATACATATATGTTATATGTATGCTAACGTGCACATGTGTGTATAGATTTGCACACCACATTGACAACCAAGCAGAAATACACACGCCTGGGGAGCCTGGCCAGCTCTGTAGGCGGAACGTGCAATTCTTGGTCTCGGGGTCATGAGTTCCAGCCCCACGATGGGCGCAGAGATGACTTAAAAATAATTTAAAAATCATTTTTTAAAATATTTTATTTATTTATGAGAGAGAGAGAGAGAGTGAGAGAGAGTACACAAGCAGGGGGAACAGGAGAGGGAGAAGCAGGCTCCCCGCTGAGCAGGGAGCCGGATTCGGGGCTCGATCCGGGGACCCTAGGATCATGACCTGCGCTGAAGGCAGACGCTTAACCGACTGAGTCACCCAGGGGCCCCAAAAATAATAAAAAATCTTCAAAAATAAAAATCGGCACTCCTATCTCGCAGCAGCCACTGCCGGAGGGATAACTGGACGGAACTGGAATGAGCTGGGTGCTGCAGTGTCCGTGTGGTTCCCCCGCCCCAGCCCTCAGTGGATGAAGCAGCAGCCACAGGACAGCCAGGGCGGACGTGCTGACGGAGAACAGGAAGAAGGGCCAGCTTGGATGAATAAACAACCGGAGCAAATTAAGAAGTAAGGCATCCAAACAGCCTAGCGGTCCCGGCTCCACAGTGTGGGGCAAACAGCCCGCCAGTGCTGCTTGCACCCCTGGGATCAAGCCCACGTCGCAGCACACAGACCCCTTGGCCCCGGAGCGCTAGGAAAATTCTGCACCCTTTATTTTCCCCAAGAAGGGAAGGAAACATGTGGAAGCAGTTCTCAAAGTTTACCAATTGTTAACATTTAACAAAATAGTGAAAAGGACAAACTTTGCATACAGAAGGCACTTAAGCAGAACACGTACTTCCCCGAGAACAGCAGGCTGTCCTCGGAGACGGTTAGTAGAGCCTTGGCGCTCTGAATTTGTTTACAGCAGGGCTGGCTCTCCTTGAAATCTTCAGCCTTACCCACCCTAAAATGCCACCTTGGGAGGAAAAGTCAAGGTATTTCAAAAGATGCATCTCGAGGTCAGGTGTAAATATCTGCCCCCGGCCCTCAAAGTCCAGGGGATCAGACCGGAACTTTCCTGCTGAGGCGTGTAAACATGTAAAAGTCAAGAATCCTCTCCGGACACATGTGCTCAGGTGTGATGGATTTAAGCTTGGGCTGGGCTTCCTTTGAAGACCTAGCTTGCAGGGCATCTCCCTGTGGGGCCTGGGCCACTCCGTCAGGTTGCCAGGTGTCACCTGTAACTTGGGGGACACCTGACACCTGCCGGGATGCTCCAACCATGAAGCTCCTGTCAAATACGCCTTGCATCACCTGTTGTGGTCAGAACGATGCTCCCAGAACGGTGCTCCCACGGGGCTGGTCCCTTGTGAACTTCCCACGCGGGAGTTGCATCCTGGCTCCATGATGAGGACTGTCATTGTCAAAGGCACTGCCTTCTCTGGGATGCCTGCAGAGAGAGGCCAGCCGGAGGCAACCCAGTGACCTCGGTAACCAGAACGACAGGAGCAAGTCACACAGAGACCACGCCTGACTTGGGGAGAGACTCCAGGAGAGGCAGAGACAGGCACAGAGGGAGGGCCTTTCCCAGTAGGTGTGCCTCCTCTGTGGCCTCCTCTATGGATGCAGTGACCCTAACCAAGGCCCCAGGGAGTTCCTGGAGAGGCCAAGATGTCCTCAGAGGGGCGCAGATGACAGCAGCTGCTCAGACACAGTGAGGAGCACCGTGGCTTTGTGTCAGACCACCCGGCTGGATCTGGGCTCCATCTCCCACTCACCAAAAGACCTGGGGTACCAGGCACCTCAGTCTCCACGTCTGTAACAGGGATGACAACAGCCTCACAGTGGGCTGTATGAAGTCCGTGTAAAGCCCTTTTCCCAGGCCAACTGCTAGTTACTACTACTGAACCTCAGCGGGGCCTGGAGACCGTCACCAGCCCCACATTCACTTGGGGGGCAGCCGGCAGAGAGGCAGCTGTCCAAGGTGGAAGAAGCAGGCCCAAGGTGGGGGCTGGGACGCTTGTGTGGCCCACTGTGGCCCAGGCTCACAGAATCTCAGTGGCCCGGGGTTTTCTCATCTGTAATAGTAACAGTACTTGACCACAGAGTAGTAGCACTTTTTTATTCTTCTTTTAAAGATTTTTTTTATTTATCTGGGGCGCCCAGGTGGCTCAGTTGGTTAAGTGCCTGCCTTTGGCTCAGGTCATGATCCCGGGGTCCTGGGATCGAGCCCCACATTGGGCTCCCTGCTCAGTGGGGAGTCTGCTTCTCCCTTTCCCTCTGCCTCTGCTCCTGCTCTCTTTCACATGCGCATACTCTAATAAAATCTTAAGGAAAAAAAGATTTTTTATTTATTTGAGAAAGAGTGGAAGAACACGAGCAGGGGGAGGGGCAGAGGGAGAGAGAAAAGCAGGCCCCCCCACTGAGCGTGGAGCCCGACAGACACAGGGCTCAATCCCAGAACCCAAGATCCTGACCTGAGCTGAAGGCAGACGCTTAACCAACTGAGCCACCCAAGCACTCCTCAATTACACATTTTAAATTAGAATCATAAAGTTCCCTTGATAGACACTAGTATGCCAAGTTCTCTTAAGCATTTCAAATCCTTAAAACGCCAAATATGTAATGATTATACATGAGTGCTATGGAAAAATATTAATGTAAAATTTTGACTTACTTCATCATGTCTGTATTTCTGAAACTCCCTGGGATTATTCATTTACTCAGAAAATATTTCCCAATGACACCTGAAACTAAAGGAACATTGTGCATCAATTATACTCAAAAAAAAAAAAAAGGAACGCTTCTTATTGCCAAAAATTATCTATCTATCTATCTATCTATCTATCTATCTATCTATCTATCCATCCATCCATCTCGAAGTCTGCTAAATGCCTGGTACTGTTCAAGGCACTGCCAACAGCAGTGGCTAATATGGAGAAAATCCTTGCCATCATGAAACGTACTCTAATGGGGGACACAAAACACAATACATACTTAATACATACTTATCAGCTAGAGTTTTATGTTATAAAAGAAAAAGGGGGCGCCTGGATGGCTCAGTGGGTTAAAGCCTCTGCCTTCGGCTCAGGTCATGATCCCAGGGTCCTGGGATCGAGGCCCGCATCGGGCTCTCTGCTCAGCAGGGAGCCTGCTTCCTCCTCTCTCTCTGCCTACTTGTAATCTCTCTCTGTCAAATAAATAAATAAAATCTTTAAAAAAAAAAAAAAAGAAAGAAAAAGGAAAGCAGGGTAGGGAAAGGAACTGGTGGATGGAAGGGAATAGGGAAGCCTCAACAAATAAATAACATGGAGAAGAGACCAGAATGAGGCAAGGGAGCAAGCCATGTGGACATCTGAGGGAAGAGCATTCTGGGCCAAGGGAATAGCAAGTGCAAAGGTCCTGAGGTAGAGACATGCTAGGCCCTTCTCATTTAGAGCAAGGAAGCCTTTGTGCCTGGAATAGTGTATGAGGGCAAGGGCAGTAGAAAGGAAGGTCAGGGAGATGGCCTTGTGGAATAAACCCCTGTCGGGTTTGGGTTTTTTCCCCTACCTTGACCCTGGATATTCTGTGAGGATCTGTCTGGAGACCTGCTCCATAAGGCCACTATAATGACCCTTATTAAATTGAAGCTGCTCTTGCTTGGAACCCTGCAATTACATTTCTTTCTATGCTTGAGAAATTCCCTCAGGAACACAATGGAGGGGCACTTGGGTGGCTCAGTCTGTTAAGTGCCTGAGTCTTGATTTTCACTCAGGTCATGATCTCAGGATTGTGAGATTAAGCCTGTACTGGGGAGGGCATGGAACCTTCTTAAGATTCTCTCTCTCCCTCCCCCTTTGCCCCCCCCCCGCCTGCTTGCATGAGCTCTAAAGAAAAAAAAAATGTACAAAAGCATAAAACAGGCTCAGGGCTCAGACCACCTAGTGTAGATCCAGTCTCCCCCTACTCGCCAAGAGCCTTGGGGACAGAGCCTGACCTCTCTGCCTCGGGTTCCTCTTCTGTAAAGTGGGGGTAGGAGAGAGAAAAGGAAAGAATGGGGTAGAGAACTTCAGTGGTACCCATAATGTTTTCTTTTCTTTTCCTTTTTCTTTATAAAGATTTTATTTATTTATTTGACAGAGAGACACAGCAAGAGAGGGAACACAGGCAGGGGGAGTGGGAGAGGGAAAAGCAGGCTCTCCGCTGAGCAGGGAGCCCGATGTGGGGCCTTAATCCCAGGACCCTGGGACACCTGAGCTGAAGGCAGAGGCTTAACAACTGAGCCACCCAGGCGCCCCCACATTGTTTTCTTTTTTAAAAAGAAGCAAAGTTGTAACATCTGCCTTGGTGGATGAGTACAAGAATGTTGTATTATTTTCAGTGTGTTTCATGTATTTTACAGTTTTAAATTTAGAGATTAAAAGACCACAAAACAAAACAAACCCTTCCACACACACTTTTTTTTTTTAAGCTTTTAGTTTGAATTCCAATGTGGTGAACATACAGTGTTGCTATAGTAGTTTCAGGCATACAATATTGATTCAAAAATTCTGCACCCTACTCAATGCTCACCATGATAAGCGACTCACACTTTTCTCTACAAGTGCCTTTGCCTCTCTCCACACCACTTACCACATAGCAACCAGAGACCTGACACATAAACCGCGCCTTGCTGGGGTGCCTGGGTGGTTCAGTCGACTGAGCACTCGACTCTCGGTTTCAGCTCAGGTCATGATCTCAGGGTCCTGGGATAGAGCCCCATGTTGGGCTCTGCGCTCAGCGGGAGTATGCTAGAGACGGCTCCTTCTCCCTCTGCCCCTCCCCCTGCTTGCACCCTCATTCTCTCTCTCTAAAATAAATACATTTTTACAAACAAAACAAAAACTGGGCCTCGCTGCTTTTACCTAACCTCTGTTGCCCTGCACAGTCTGGCCCCCACAGGCCTCCTTCCTCTCCAGCCCTGATTTGCACTCACCCTGGATTCTCCAGTCACTGGACTCGTCACGTCCCTCAGGCCTTGTCAGGCCACAGGGATGCCATGGTGACCGGGAGAGAGGGAGCACCTGTTCTCAAAGAGCTGTCATTCTGGGGGGGGGGAGACAAACAATAAACAAAGCAATAAATCCAGATAATTGTAAGGACGATATAGAAATAAACAGGTTCTTGGGAGAGAGAGAGCAATGGAGGACAGGGAGGGTGTTTGGGGCCAACTTCCAGGCGGAGCCAACAGACACTCAGCTCTCAGATTCAGGGTTCAGATCTCGGGTCAAATGGCTCCTCCCCAGCAAAGCCCTTTCTGACCTCCCAGGTGGGGTGGTACCCTATTGCTGCTATCCTAACAAGCACTCAGTGCCCTTTCTAACACTTAACCATGATTATAACTAAATGAACATAGGATTGGCTGCTTGGTTTCTGTTTCCCTCCCTACAATTTAAGCTCCTTGAGGGTGGAAGCTTGCCCTGTCTACGCATCCCGTGCCCATCATAGTGGCTGCAGGCACTCAGTCAATATTTGTTAAAGATGGAAACCCAGAGTCAGGCTAAATGATTTCTACCAGATTCTGAATTCCGCAAACATAATCAGAGCAATTCCCAAGGACAAATGTTACCCAAATAACAGATTCTTATACTGTAGAGATATATGTATATATATATACTTTAATATGTATATATATATACTTTAATATATATATTTTTTAAAGATTTTATTTACTTATTTGACAGAGAGAGAGAGATCACAAGTAGGCAGAGAGACAGGCAGAGGGAGAGGGGGAAGCAGGCTCCCCGCCGAGCACAGAGTCCGATGCGGGGCTCGATCCCAGGACCCTGAGATCAGGACCTGAGCCAAAGACAGACGCTTAGCCCACTGAGCCACCCAGGCACCCCTACTGTAGATATATTTTAGGACATATGCTTTTTCACTACATAATGAGCCTTTTAATATTGAAAATGCTGATGAGAATGTTAGAAAAATTCTAAGGCTGATGGAACATGGCAGCATCTGAGAACAAACAATCACTTCAGTGGTAGTATCACCACTTAAAAAAAAACCAGCTATAATTCATCAAGAAACGCACTGGAGGGCGCCTGGGTGGCTCAGTGGGTTAAAGCCTCTGCTTTCGGCTCAGGTCATGATCTCAGGGTCCTGGGATCGAGGCCCGCATCGGGCTCCCTGCTCAGCGGGGAGCCTGCTTCCCCCTCTCTCTCTGCCTGCCTCTCTGCCTCCTTGTGATCTCTCTCCCTCTGTGAAATAAATAAATAAAATCTTTAAAAAAAAAAAAAAAAAAGAAACGCACTGGAAAGCAACACATAAATTTTTTTAAAATTCCGTGTAAGCAGAGCAAACAGCATCAGGTAGGTTTGATGTTCCGGGCCAGTGGAGGCTACCAGTGGGTGGGAAGCAGGTGTATCTGGTAGTCCTGGTCTTCAGAGCCATTTTCAACTCCACAACCTGCACTGTCACTTGGGAAATGGGCTACACTCTAGTAGTGAAAGTCAAGGTATCATTCTAACCAAGATTTGTTGCCTGTCCCCCCTGATGTTGATGGGAATGCTCTGGCTTTTGGTAAAAGACTTTTTTTTTTTTAAGAGGAAAGAAAAGAGAGGGAGAGCAGGGAGAGGGGCAGAGGGAAAGTGTCTCAAGCAGGTTCCATGGCCAGCACGGAGCCCGACATAGAGCTCAATCTCAGGACCCTAAGATCATGCATGACCTGAGCTGAAATTCAAGAGTCAGAGCCTTAACTGAATTAGCTACCCAGGTGCCCCCAAGGATTTTTTTTTTTTAAGATTTATTTATTTATTTGACAGAGAGAGAACAATCAGAGGGAGCAATAGGCAGAGGGAGAGGAAGACACAGACTCCCTGCTGAGCAGGGAGCCTGATGTGGGGCTTGACCCCAGGACCCCAGGATCATGACCTGAGCCAAAGGCAGATGCTTAACCAATGAGCCACCCAGGCGTCCCAAGGATTTTATTTTGTTTTCTCTCTTTTCCATGTCCTTCCTCTTTTGTATAACTGATTGCCCTCCTGAGGTTAAGAGTCAGGGGGCTTAGCCTAGGTGCAGATTCAATTTCCTGGGATTTCGCAGATTTGTTAGGAGAGAAAAGGAGGAATTCATTCTGGGTTGTCCTTGACCTTTCCTTTGGTTTGTTCCTCAACCTGCGGTTTCCCCGACACACCTGGGACCCCAAATGCGGCTGCTGTGTGGCTCTATAGGAAAAGCTGGAGCGTTTAAGCTCTGAGCTCTGTCTGGGACCAAGTCCAACAAGGCACAGAAGGCTCAATGTAAAAAAAGCCTTGTTATTTAAAAAAAAAAAAAAAAAAAAAAAAAGGGTGCCTGGGTGGCTCAGTGGGTTAAAGCCTCTGCCTTCAGCTCAGGTCATGATCTCAGGGTCCTGGGATTGAGGCCCACATCGGGCTCCCTGCTCAGCGGGAAGCCTGCTTCCTCCTCTCTCTCCGCCTGCCTCTCTCCCTACTTGTGATCTGATCTCTCTCTCTCTGTCAAATAAATAAAATCTTAAAAAAAAAAAAAGTCCCTGTCATGGAGTTCTGTCCCAAAGGTCACCTCTTTCTCTGATTCTCCTGGCATTCCAAATGCATCAGTGAACGCAGAGTCCTGGGTACACCAACAAGCCTCCTGTAGAGGGGGATTTTGAGAAAAGCACCATGAAAGGGTTAAGAATTATACACTGTTTTCTGTATTTATTGAAAATATTTTGTTTTTAAGTTGTGTATGTGGTGGAAGGGGGTGTATGTGCGTGTGTGTGATAGCTGACTGGAAGGAAAATATTAATATTACCACATGGAAAACATCCCAAGGGAAAACCACGAAAAGGACATTTCAAGAAGAGTTTTGTATCTTCTCCTCCAGAGAACTAAAAGGATCTGTGAACAGTGATTTTTTTTTTAAAGATTTTATTTATTTATTTCACAGAGGGAGAGAGATCACAAGGAGGCAGAGAGGCAGGCAGAGAGGGGGCGGGAAGNCCCGATGCGGGCCTCGATCCCAGGACCCTGAGATCATGACCTGAGCCGAAAGCAGAGGCTTTAACCCACTGAGCCACCCAGGCACCCAGAACAGTGATTTTTGAAACATGCAAGAAGGCTCTCTTAGTTCAAAGGAAAGTGGAAGAAGGAGAGTCAGCTTTGAGCATCCTTTCCCCCCCAAATCATATAAAGGGGGAAAAGGAAAACACTGAGTAGCTGCCGAACCTGCAGACTTTAGGAATTGCCACCAGGAGAACAAACTGCTTCAGAATTTGAGTCATTTGTAGTTCCTGCCCAACTGGCAGTAAGTTAAACAGAATGAGGAATCACGTGTTCTCATCCATCTCACAGAACAAATTGTAAATTGTGCCCACTGCTCCAAGCTCACTAGTCTGGCTGCAGAACTGGAATGAGCAATTAGCAGACATGAACTCTGCGCCTCCTGTGTGCAAGGGAAGGAACCAGGAATCAGGCGGCAGGCACCTCGTTCTCAAGGAGATGACCAGTCAGGTTGGGACGATGACGCAAAGCCTTTACACAGGAAAAATGAATATAAGAGCAATACTGTCTTGGGCGCCTGGGTGGCTCAGTTGGTTAACCGACTGCCTTCGGCTCAGGTCATGATCTCAGGGTCCTGGGATCAAGTCCCACATCGGGCTCCCTGTTTAGCTGGGAGCCTGCTTCTCCCTCTTCCACTCTCCCTGCTTGTGCTCTTGCTCTCTCTGTCAAATAAATAAATAAAATCTTTTTTATAAAAAGAGAGAGCGATACTGTCTTCCCCAATAAATATCAGTAATTGGGGAAAGAAAACTGAAAGGTAAGGATAAAAAAACTGAACACAATCACTTGCGATGTAGACTTTGGAGCCCGTGTTTACTTGAATGACCTGGAAGACAAGGTCTTCAACCTATAATATTTAGAGATTTTAAATGGTGATAGAAGGAAAACAGCCAGTGAGGCTCTGATCAGTCTTCTGGGGGAAAGCAACCCAGTTCCTCACAGCTGACCCAAACTGTTCTGGAAACATGGATCCCCACTGTTCATGAGAGACACTCGAATGGAATATTTTACAATGTGCCAGGCCTTGTGCTAAGCAATGGGGTAGAGACTAACGGGTCCCAATCCTTACGTTCGATTTAGACATGAAAGCCAGTTTTTATCCAGAAATTATGATGCGATATGGTAAGTGCACTACAACAGAATTTTATACTAATTGCTTTGGCAGCCTGTTGGGGAACGAATCCCGGCTCCACCACTTACCCTAAATGACAGTGGACACATGATTCAATCATTCTCAAGCCTGTTTCTGAGGATAATCATGAGTATCCACCTCAGGTCTAATACACAGTAAATGACAGTCATTGTGCATTATTTTTATTTATTATTCATCATTATTATGACATTTGGGGTATGAGAGGAAAAGGGAAAGATTAGTTGACGAGCCCAAAACAGTGCTCAGAGCACTTGTCGATATGGAGTACCCATGTTTCTGGAACGAAACCGAGTGACATCTTACAGAGGGACAAGTGCCTCCTCTGCCAACCCGGAGTAATTCCCACTCCACGGCATCGTGAGAACTCCCTGCGCAAGCACCAAGTTCCAGGGCGTAGGAGGCCACACCATGGGAGCCGGCGTTTCCATCCGGACACCTGAGCGATCCGGACAAAAGGGCATGGTCAGGTCCCAGATGTCACCGTCCAGAAGGTAGTCCCTGTCCGAGTCCGCCGTCGGCCCCGCACCTGGGCCGCCGCGGGATGCTCCTACTCCCCCTCCCCAAGGGATGCCGGGGCGCCGTCGCCCCTCCAGACCCGCCGCGCCCAGAGAGCCTCCCACACAAATCACACAAAGAGGAAAACGCCGAACGTCCCTTCCTGGAGCGACCTGCCTTCTCGGAAGTCGATGCGGTCGGGTCTCGCCTCCCTCTCGCCCGCCGGCTGGACGCCAGGACCTCCATAGCAACCGGCATCCCCCAGTCGCTGGCCACGACGGTGCCCTCTGCGCAGGCGCGAAAGCGGGTTGGTCCACCGCTTCCGCTGACGCCCGGCGTCCCCCGGTGCTAGGGGCGGGGTCTGCGTGATGGCGTCACGGGGCGTGGCCTTCGGCGCGGGAAGAGGCGGCGGGAGAATGGAGGTGCAGGAGAACCGCGGTGGTGCTGGCGAGCGCGGGGCCCAGGACCCTGCCCCCGCCTCCAGCAAGGTCTCGGGCAGCTCCGGCCACTACGAGCTTCCGTGGTGAGGGCCCAAACCATGAATGATGGGTGCTCTGGACGTGTGGGTGGGCGAGTTGGTGGGCCGTGTCCCGGGGGACCCTCGGGGCGGGAGCTTGTCCCAGGGGGTCCTTAACGGAGCAGGAGGCCCCGGGGCGGCATCGAGTAGATTCGTATTTGGAGAGGGCGAGGGACGCGCGTCATTGACCCCACCTGGGCTCAAGACTGGCTGATCTGAGCTCTGGAAGCGGGGTCTTGGTCAGAACAGTGCTAATTGTGATCATAGCTGCCCCCTGTGACCACCCACTCAGCGCCTGGCGCTGTGCCTGGGGCTGCTCTGATGGCGGGAAGCGTCGGATCAGGTTCCAAACTCGAGGCTGTGTGCAGAAGGCGCATCCTGGGTAGCTGAGCGGACCTGGTGACATGGAAAGTCACCCGCCGCCGGCACAGGTGTGATGTGGGGGATCCGCTCCGGTCCCGCTCCCTCTGCGCGTGGTAATGGTTTACGCTCCGTCGTCTATGTGTGCCCATCCCTCCAGCCCACCTTTCTCCTGAACAGATATCTAAATGGAGTGCAGTGCAGCTTACTAGGACATCCATAGCAGCACCGTTCAGTCCCCCAGCCACTAGCCACTTGAGTCCATTGACAGCCCTGGAAATGAGGCTGGTCCCAACTGAGATGGACTGTAAGTGTACAAAATACACCGGATTTTCAGGACTTAGTATTAAAAAAAATCTCATTTGCAACTGTTATATTGATTACATGTTGAAAATGATAATCCTTCAAAGATATTAGGTTCAATAAATTAGTAAAATTAACTTTCACCTATTTTCTTTTTACTTTTTTTTTAAACATTTTTACTCATTTATTTGAGAGAACATATGTGCACGAATCGGGTCGGGGGTGCTCAATCCCAGGACTCTGAGACTGTGACCGGAGCCGAAGGCAGAGGCCTAACTGACTGAGCCACCCAGGCGCCCCTCTTTTTACTTTTTAATGGGGCCGCCAGCAAGTGTAAAATTATACATGTGGCTTCAGTTACAGTTTTTATGTGTGACACTATTTTAAATGCTTAGGATATTTCATTACACAAAACACACTCCGCTGTCATGAGCTTCCATTTGATAAGGAAAGAATAAAAAACAAACCAGTAGATACAGAGTATATTTGATGATGACAGGTGGCGTGGGGCAAATGACTGGTAGTCAGGGAAGGCCTTCGATGAGATGATGTTTCAGCAAAGACGGGAACTCAGGGAGTGAGCCAAGTGGCAATGTGGAGAAAGCTTTCAGGCAGGGGGAGCCCCTGTGGAGCATGTTGGACATGTTTACAGTCTAGCTCAAATTTCAGCTCCTGATATTCCTAGGTGCTGATTCCACAGCCCTCGATTTTTATAACTGGTTTAGCAGGGTAGGAGGACTGTCTAAGCTCTCTGTGCTCGATGATAGGGAAGGCCTTTATTTACTTATTTATTTATTTATTTTTTAATTTTACTTATTTATTTGAGAGAGAGTGAGACAAAGCATGAGAGGGGAGAAAGTCAGAGGGAGAAGCAAACTCCCCGTGGTGCTGGGAACCTGATGTGGGACTCGATCTCAGGACTCCGGGATCATGACCTGAGCTGAAGGCAGTCGCTTAACCAACTGAGCCACCCAGGCGCTCAGGGAAGGCCTTTAGAGCAAAACTGTGTTTTGCTCCTTTCTGTACCTTACACTTTTCCTCCCCCTAAGATCTCAAACTTATACAGTGCTTGGCACCTGTGAAGGACTATGAACAAGAAATGAGTAGCAATGACCATGCTCCATCTGCTGGCCTTGGAGGAGAGCTCTTTATTTACTGTAGTGTGTGGCAAGCAAGCTTCTTTGCACAGAGCTGCTTCTGGAGCAGAAGCTGGCCCACAGGGAGTGCAAGCTGAGGGTAAATCAGAGAGTATAATAAAGGCCAGAGGAAGTGCTGATGGTCAAGTCATTGCAAATCTATGGCCACTTCTGTTCTCTGAGCTAAAGAAAGTCATTTGCTCATAACATCGCTTGCTTATTCATTTAAAAAGAGAGAAGTATTGGGACTCTTGGGCGGCCCAGTCGATTGAGCATCTGACTCTTGGTTTCAGCTCAGGTCGTGATCTCAGGGTCATGGGATCGAGCCCCGAGTTGGGCTCTGAGCTCATTGGGGAGTTTGCTTGAAGGGTCTCTCCCTCTGCCCATCCCCCCATTCATGTGTGTGCGTACGCTGTCTCTTTCTTTCAAATAAATAAATCTTTGAGAGAGAGAGAAGTATTGATCTGAGTAAGCCACTAGCCTGTCCACTTCCCGTAGCCTCATAGGATCACTGGGCAGCCTTGTGGTTTCTGTCTAGCCAGCCCTGCTGGGCACCTGGCACCACTCTGCAGAAACTGACAGGTAAGGGATAAGACAGGAGCTGGGCTGCACCTGTGTCTGTCGGATCAGATGATGTCAGTGCCTCGTGTACTGAGCTTCTGTTGTGATGGGCAGACCGTGCTGCCGCCCAGCGTCAACAGCGCTCCAGATGGCCCGCTCTGGCCCCTCTCCAGCAACAACAGGTGGGTCTGGCTCTGCTGTCTCAGGTTTAAAGCCTTCAGTGTACAATTCTTAGGGACTTAGCTTTTCTAATGGCACTTGGATTACCTCTTTAAGTTTAAAACCTGCAACATTTACTGTGTTTAAATTGCACGTATGTAATTTTCTGAAAGAGCTCTTGAGATGGCCCTTTAGTGCTTTGCTCTTGGGCAGCGTGAAAAACAGTCACATCTCCGTCTTTATGCATTTTCTTAAAAACAGGGTCGAAAAATATAGGCCAGTAAAGTTGAATGAAATTGTCGGAAACGAAGACACGGTGAGCAGACTGGAGGTGAGTGATTTTTTTTTTTTAAAGAGATGGTCTTATGTTGTGTTATGTGGTTTTGACAAGCTCAAGGGAGGCATTCGGAGGAAGATGGCCAAGGTAGTGAGGGGTCAGGTGGGCCACGAATCCAGAAGAATTGAGGGACTGAGAGCCAGTTTAGAGAAGACTGGAAACCGTGGTGACTAACTTCACATGTTTGAGGCTCTGGCTTATTGGAGAGGGGTTCTTTGACCTATGGTTTTAGAGCCGAGATGGCAAACTTTTTCCGTAAAGACTAGTAGGTATCTTAGGCTTTGCAAACCCTATAATGTCTTTGTTCAGTATTCTTAATATTTTAAACAATCCTTTAAAAACCTAAAAATCATTCTTAGCTAAGGGCCTTATAAAAACAGGCCCTGGGGCACCTGGGTGGCCCAGTCCGATGAACATCTGACTCTCGGTTTTGGCTCAGGTCATGATCTCAAGGTCATGGGAAGTCTGCTTGGGATTCTCTCTTTCCCCTGCCCCTCCCACTCATGTTCTCTATCTCTCTAAAATAAATAAGCCGAGCGCCTGGGTGGCTCAGTGGGTTAAAGCCTCTGCCTTCAGCTCAGGTCATGATCTCAGCGTCCTGGGATCGAGGCCCGCATCGGGCTCTCTCCTCAGCAGGGAGCCTGCTTCCTCCTTTCCCTGTCTCTCTGCCTGCCTCTCTGCCCACTTGTGATTTCTCTCTCTCTGTGTCAAATAAATAAATAAAATCTTTAAAAATAAATAAATAAATAAATAAAGTCTTTTTTTTTTTTTTTTAAGATTTTATCTATTCGTTTGACAGAGAGAGAGCACAAGCAGGGGGAGTGGCAGGCAGAGGGAGAGAGAGAAGCAGGCTCTCCTCAAAGCAGGGAGCCAGATGCAGGGCTCGATCCCAAGACCCTGGGATCACAACCTGAGCTGAAGGCAGACGCCCAACCACCTGAGCCACCCAGGTGCCCCTAAAATAAATAAATCTTAAAAAAATAAAATAAACAGGGCTCAGGCTGGATTACTACCCCCCTTCCTGCAAACACTCCTCCACCATAGTTTGCCACACCCCGCTTAGAGGGACTGAGTGACAGGGCACAGCTGACTTCAGGACGACAGGAACAGGAGTGAGCAGAAGTGTGCAGTGTACGGCAAGCTTTGAAATCCTAGCCCTGTCGAGGTCTTTGGGCAGATTCTAGAAGCCCAGCTATGTGAGACATAACAGAGACAGTCTCTGTAGTAATGGGGACTTAGGCTCTAACAGCTACCAAGGTATTTGTTTATTTTACAAATGAGTTCATTTTACAAATATTTGCGGGCCAGATACGGTGTGGCGTTAGGAGCTGTTGGTATAATGGTGAGCAAAATAGACACGACTCTTCCCTGTGTGGGCTTTAGTCTCATAGGGGCCAAAGTCAACAGGTCATGTGATGAACACTCTGCCAGAGGCAGAACGGGGTGCTATCGAAGCACATGGGTTGGTAGGGGAGGTGATAACCTGCTCCCAGTGTCTTAGTTCTCAGATGGAAGAAGGGACAGCAGAGCTGTCCCTGGGAGTTAGCCAGACTTGGGTGGGCAGGAGCAGAGGGAGGGAAGGCAGCAGGAATAGCATGTGCAAAGGCCCAGAGATGAGAGGGCTTAGCTTGTTGGGGGGTGGGGTGATGCCATCTGATTGGAATACAGAGTAGGGCTTTCCAGACATTAATGGGCATATGAATTGCCTGGGGATCTTGTTAAAAATGCAGATTCTGATCCAGGGAGTGGGGCCAGAGAGTCTGCATTTCTTTTCATTTATTTATTTTTTTAAAGATTTTTTTATTTATATATTTGACAGAGAGAGAGGGAACACAAGCTGGGGGAGTGGGAGAGGGAGAAGCAGGCTGCCTGCCAAGCAGAGAGCCCAATAGGGGGCTCGATCCCAGGACCCTGGGATCACGACCTGAGCCGAAGGCAGACGCTTAACCACTGAGCCACCCAGGCAGCCCGGAGTCAACATTTCTAACTCGCCCCCGGGGAATGCCGATGCTGCGGGTCCATGGAGCCCACAGAGTAATGAGGCCATGGAGTGGGTGTTAATTGGGGTGAGAGATGAGTTGGTGAGTCGGGCAGGGCCTCCTGAGCCCTATGGAAGAGCTGGGGCTCACGGGGCAGGAAAGAGTCATCCAAAGGCTTTGTCAGGTGTAAATATTTTATTTTATTTTATTTTATTTTTTTTATTTTTTAAGATTTTATTTATTTATTTGACACACACAGAGAGATCACAAGTAGGCAGAGAGGCAGGCAGAGAGAGAGGGGGAAGCAGGCTCCTCACTGAGCAGAGAGCCCGATGCGGGCCTCGATCCCAGGACCCTGAGATCATGACCTGAGCCGAAGGCAGAGGCTTTAACCCACTGAGCCACCCAGGCGCCCAGGTGTAAATATTTTAATAGATGGGCGTTCTAGAAAGTTTGTCCTGGTTACAGTAGGGAAAGCGTGAGTGTGGCACAGGATTAGAGGCCTGGAGACCAGTTAATGGCCAGTTAAAAGTCATCCAGGCGAGAGGTAATGGGAGAAGGAAATGGCAGTGGGGCTGAAAAGGACATGGAAATAAAGGAGAAGGAATGGCCAAGCCTTTGTAATTGAGGCGCTGTGTGGGGCAAGGGGAGCAGGGGAGGCCCAGTCAAGGATGACTGTGACCTCCGGGTTCCTGGTGTGGGCAGTAGGGTTGATGGCATTGAGGGCCCACTCGAGAGGAAGCGTGGGTGGACCCCTGGGTATGGGGGAATGAGGAATTCCGTTCGGAATATGCAGAGGTGAGAAATCCATGGGGAGAACACCGTGGCCCGTGTCACTACACAGGCCTGTGAGGCTGGGGAGGCTTGGCACCTCGGGTCTGCAGATTAACCACTTCTGACGCACCTTTGTTCCTCCAGGTCTTTGCAAGAGAAGGGAACGTGCCCAACATTATCATTGCTGTAAGTCCCCGGTCCTGGCCCTGTTGGAGGTCTTGGAGCCTCGCTTTCCCTCCAAGAGCTTCAGTGCACAGAGCTTCTTCGTCCGAGGGGCCCACAGTCACCAGAGCCCTTGCCATTGCCCTTGGCAGAGGGAAGCATTCTGCCCCAGTTGGTCGGGGGGCCTGTGGGTGGGTGGTTGTGTTGATTGGACGTGTGCTGGGGGTTGGGGAGGAAGTTCGATGGGAAGGTGAGCGAAAACGGGGGAGTGGGAGCTCAGGAGCTAAAGCAAGCCCATGCTGTCAGTCTCAAGCCTTTGGGTTCTCCTCCCCAGGGCCCCCCAGGAACCGGCAAGACTACAAGCATCCTGTGTTTGGCACGCGCCCTGCTGGGCCCGGCATTCAAGGACGCTGTTTTGGAGCTCAACGCCTCCAATGACAGGTACACCTGGGCGTTTGGACTGTGTGAAGGATGGCGGGTGTTTGAAGTTTGAGTTGTCATAGAAACCGCCTTTTTGCAGTTCTGTGTTGTACTTGGGGTTTGTCTCGCCAGCTTTGTGTTTTCCTTTGATCCTTCCCGGTGCACGATAACGTGTATCACTTGCCTGTCTGTGTAGCATCGTAAGCACTGACTTGGTGGTTTCCTTTTTTTCTTTTTTAATGAAGATTTTGTTTTGGGTTTTTTTTTTTTTTTTTTAAAGA
>LNAC01000109.1:1881673-1902355 GCA_002007465.1 Ailurus styani
TTTTTTTTTTTTTGTTTTTTTTTTTTAAGATGTATTTATTTTAAAGAGAGAGCGTGTGTGCACATGTGTGTGCAAGAGAGGGGCAGAGAGAGAGAGAATCTTAAGCAGACTCCCCACCAAGCGAGGATCCTAACGTGGGGCGCAATCCCACAACCTGAGCTGAAACCAAGACTCAGACGCCCAACTGACTCTGCCACCCAGGCGCCCCATTAAGGAAAGTCTTTTTTTTTTTTTTAAAGATTTTATTTATTTGACAGAGAGAGACACAGTGAGAGAGGGAACACCAGCAGGGGGAGTGGGACAGGGAGAAGCAGGCTTCCCGCGGAGTAGGGAGCCCGATGCAGGGCTCAATCCCAGGACCCTGAGATCATGACCTGAGCCGAAGGCAGAGGCTTAACCCACTGAGCCACCCAGGCCCCCCTTAAAGATTATTTTTAATTGTAATAAAATACACATACCATAAACTCTACCATCTTCAGCATTTGTAAGCGCACAACTCAGTGGCGGTACGTGCGTTCCCACTGTTGTGCAACCATCCCCGGAACCCGTTGCACGTGCAGAACTGAAACTGCATATCCATGATACAATAACTTTCCGTTTCCCCCTCTCCCCAGCCCCGGCAGCCACCACGCTACTTTCTGTTTCTATGAGTTTGACTCCTCTAGGGACCTCATCTAAGTGGACTCATCCAGTATTTGTCTTTGTGTAACTGGCCTCCTTCACGCAGCATCAGGCCCTCACGGTTCTTCCTGTTGGAGCCGGTGTCAGAATACTCTTCCTTTCTAAGGCTGACTCGGATCCCACTGGGTGGAGAGACCAACACAGTTTGCTTCTCTCTTCATCTGTTTTGGACCCTTGGCATTGCTTTCATCTTTTGGCTGCTGAGAATTGTGAATAATGCTCCTATGAACGGGGGTGGTGTACAAATAGCTCTTGGGGACCCTGCTTCACGTATCTCAGACACGTAGTCAGGAATGGGGTAGCTGGATTATTTTTGGTAATTCTGTTTGATTTTTCTGAGGAAGTGTCTCACCGTCTCCCCAGTGGATGGGCCACTTGGCGTGTGCACCAAGAGTACGTGATTTCCCCACATCTGCACCAACACCAGTTCTCTGTGTTTGCTGTCTGTGGTGGTCATGTTGATGGGCGGGATGTGCTGTTCCCTTTTCACATAAAACCAGAAGAGGGGGCCGCCTGGGTGGCTCATTCATTAAGCGTCTGCTTTTGGCTCAGGTCACGATCTTGGGGTCTTGGGATCGAGTCCCTGCATTGGGCTCCCTGCTCACCCACACCCTCTGCTTGTGTTCCCTGTCTTGTTCTCTCTCTGTCAAATAAATAAATAAAATCTTTAAAAAAAGCAAAAGGGGGGCACCTGGGTGGCTCAGTGGGTTAAAGCCTCTGCCTTCGGCTTAGGTCATGATCTCAGGGTCCTGGGATCGAGCCCTGCATTGGACTCCCTGCTGAGCAGGGAGCCTGCTTCCTACTCTCTCTGCCTGCCTCTCTGCCTACTTGTGATCTCTCTCTCTCTCTGTCAAATAAATAAATACAGTCTTTAAAAAAAAGAAAATAAAATAAAGAAAAAGGCAGTAGAGGACTAAGGAACGAGGAACCGTTGAATAAAATGTCTGCAGAATCTGCCTTTGGTGATTCTTAGAGGACGTGGTTCTCAGCGCCTTAATCTTTAACTGGCTTTGAACAGCCACACACACATGCCTGAAACAGACAACGCCCCCTGTAGGCAGCTACCTGCCCATCCACTGTCCTGAACGAGCCTGGGAGCCACCCACTTCGTAAATGCTGACTCCAGACATCAAATACTAATAGGTTCTAGCTTATTGTTACTTCTACTCACACTTGACTCATCAAACTCAATACTTTATTTATTTGAGAGAGAGAGCGCGAGCATGAGTGCACACATGAGACAGTGGGCAGCAGAGGGGGAGGGATAAGCAGACTCCACACTGAGTGTGGAGCCTGCTGAGCGGCTCAATCTCATGACCCTAAGATCATGAACTGAGCCAAAATCATGGGTCAAATGCTCAACCAGCTGAGCCACCCAGGTGCGCCCCCCCCTTTCTTTTAAAGAGCGAGAGAACATGCTTGAGGCCAGGAGCGCGGCAGGGGGCAGAAGCAGAGAGAGTCTTTTTTTTTTTTTTTTTTTTTTTTTTTTAAANTTTTTTTTTTTAAAGATTTTATTTATTTATTTGATACAGAGAGAGAGATTACAAGTAGGCAGAGAGGCAGGCAGAGAGAGAGGAGGAAGCAGGCTCCCTGCGGAGCAGAGAGCCCGATGCGGGCCTCGATCCCAGGACCCTGAGATCATGACCTGAGCCGAAGGCAGGGGCTTTAACCCACTGAGCCACCCAGGCGCCCAGCAGAGAGAGTCTTAAGCAGGCTCCACGCCCAGTGCGGAGCCCAACGTGGGGCTCGGTCTCCCTGAGATCATGACCCGAGCCAAAATCAAGAGTCAGCGTCTTAACTGACTGAGCCACCCAGATGCCCCCAAATTCACTACTTTTGAAAACTGGTGGCTCATAATTTTGAGAGAATGGCTCATAGTGGTAAAATAGTTCCAACTTTAGATCGATACACTGATTTTTTTTTTTCTACGTTTCCTTCCAGTCCCCACCTGCCTTCAGCTATTGATCACCGCCAACTACCCTGTAAATGGTGGTGGGCAAGCAAGCATCTTTAACGAGGAGCAAATACTGTCCCATGACCTTTTAGCAAAACGGGACAGTCCACGTTCTGGTCAGAAAATATTAGGGAATGAAGTCCTCCCTGTTGAGTGACCAGTTGGCTGAAAATATATTTATTTTTTTCTCCTTAGATACATGTTGTTCACTCCCTGATGCTAAAGTTTGAGAAAATTCACCCACAATTTTGGCATCGCAGGACCCCATAGTCTGCGATAGTCTGACAGTGGTCGGGTGTTCACAGTCCTCGTTAGCATCCGCAGTGCTGCTCTTTGTCTCTCCGTGGTCATTGTCTGATTTGTCTAATAATAAGGAATGTTCCCTGTCATTTGTTTTCGTCTTTTGTGAGCGGAAAATGAAAAAGTTTTGAGTTTGCAGCTGCAGTCGATGAATGCTTTAAAAAAACAACAAAGATGGTGTATTTGAACTTCTTTTATATCTTCTAGAAAGAGAATGCAGTGCCCTTAGTGACACAAAACATTGTAAGATGGGGCAGGCAGTGGGGACAGTTTTCCCTCCTACCACACCATCCTAGGCAAGTGCCACAGTCTTGTGTTTTTTAATCCTTTTTTTTTTAACATAGTTGGGAATAATTGATAAGGAGCAACAAAATAGTCACTAGGATGATAACATTGCCATTTCGTTTCAAGATATCGGAAGAATAAGGTCACAGAGACCTCGCAATGTATCTCAGATTATCAAAGGGTCCGGGGAACTTGCAGGGTAATTGCAAAATAAAATTGACTCTCATGCTACCAAAAGGAATAAATGAATTTTATCTTTGTTTTGTTGGAGGACCTCCAAGAAGGAATAAAAGTAGTGAAACGTTAATCCTTATATCCAGTGAGAATTGCCCCCGTAAACTTAAAAACTAAAATTGTGTGCGTGGTGGTGTTCCGGGGGTTAGAAAGGTAAGTGGGTCTCTCTGGGAAGGCGACAGTACAATGAGGCCTTGTTGTTTCAGGGGCATCGATGTGGTGAGGAACAAAATCAAAATGTTTGCCCAGCAGAAGGTCACCCTTCCCAAAGGGCGGCACAAGATCATCATCCTGGATGAAGCAGACAGGTTTGTACTTTGCCAAGTGCACACTGACCTCGACTGCTCAGTCTCTTATCAGGCTGTATTAAAGCAGGAGGAAAGCTCTCTCCCCTCTGCACTTTTGTGGCAGACCGGCTTATCACATCTTCCAAAAGCAATTTAATAGGTACCTGAGCCCTTACACCTTATCTTTATTAAGTAACTTACAAACATTTGTCAAAGACCGTGTCAGTTAATGGGCTCATTCCAGCTTTCCGTGAATGATTTAAATGATATCTTTTTATTGTGGTGGAATACACATGATTTAAATTTACCATTTTAACCACTTTAAAAAAAAGATTTTATTACTAGGGAGGGAGGAAAGGAGGGAGCACGCGTCGGGGGAGGGGCAGAGCGAGAGGGAGCAGCAGACTCCCCGGTGAGCAGGGAACCTCGAGGATGCAGGGCTTGATCCCAGGACCCCAGGACCATGACCTGAACTTGAGGGTGCCCAGGGTCCCTCAAAGGATTTGTGTCCAGTGGGCCCCGGGTCCCAGTTGCAAACATCCCCCCTGTGTTTTTCTTCTCAGCATGACTGATGGAGCCCAGCAAGCCTTGAGGAGAACCATGGAAATCTACTCCAAAACAACTCGCTTTGCTCTTGCGTGTAATGCTTCAGATAAAATCATAGGTGAGGGTCAGCTCTGGGTGGCCTGGGAGCCACCCGCGGTGCTCACATTGGCTCTTTAGCCACAGAAGAGTAGGGCCTTTTTGATTGCCTGCCCAGGGCTGAGCACTGCAGCATCAACTTTTTCATTTAATCTTACATAATTCTGTGTGAAGGTATTCTTAGCTCCACATTAGAGAGGCAAAAACTGGAGCTTGGAGAGGTTGAGTAGTTTGGCCGAAGTCACACAGCACTCGGAAGAGCTGGGACTGGGAACCCTGGCTCTTTCGGCCTCTTGCACCATCATGGGCACATGTGACATTTCGCTGTCCTGGGTACAGTGTCACGGTCACTGCCTTGCCCCAGATGCGCTCCTGTGCTTTCTGTGTGCACTTGGCACACACTCAGTCCGAACATGGGGCTTTGTCATCACCAGGGACTGCCTCCCCAGTGCCAGCTTGCCTATCAGCCTGCTCTCACCCGGAGCCTGTCCCTCCCTCCCCTGAAGTCTGTCTGCTTCCTCATTCCTTTGCCTGCCTCCCATTTCAGCTTCCTGCCGGTGGCACTTTCTTCCCTTTGGGATACCCACGGCGGCCTCCGTCCCGCTTTGGTTCTCTCTCACCATTTCTCACCCCTCTCTTGCATCACGTCCGCCCTGCTGACCCCCAGCCCTTGTGAGCTCAGCCCCCCAACTCGCCCTTCTGCACCCAGGCCACGGCTTCCAGCCGCAGACCAGTGTGTGGCCAGCCACGCTGTGCCACGAGGTCCCGGTACCCAGCCTCGGCAGGCGTGTGGTGGTACCAGGAACCCATCATGTCCTTCCACCTGCCCCAGGTGCTCATTACTTCTTCATGGCGAACATAGGGCGTTGAATGAGAACATTCTCGATCTTCAAGATCAGCAGTGTAGTAACCCATCTGTGAGGGCAGGAGTGACATCCTACTTAGAGACGCCCTCCAGATGCATTTCTCATAGGGCTGTGCATCCATGCGTTTGTTCAGTGATTTGACACTGCGGTTGTGGGCAGAGAGCACCGGCCTTCCCTTGTTGATTTGTCTGATCCAAACAGAATCCTGACCTTTTTTTTTTCCATTTATAAAGAGCTACAACAGCCATGTAAATGAAATCACTAAAGAAATTTATTTCTTAGTGTTAGAGGAAATAGCTCAAGATCAAATCGCTACAGCTCATTTTTATTTTCTTTTTTGAAAGATTTTATTTTTGACTAATCTCCACATGAAGTGGGGCTCAAACTCACAACCCTGAGATCAAGAGTCAGGCCCGACCGACTGAGCCCACCAGGTGCCCTGCCGCCGAGGTGATATTTACAGTCTTTGTCACGGAACCTCAGCTGGGGTCCTGAACCCATTCCCGTGAAGAGAGACACATTTGTTCTGAGGGAGGCCATGCCGCCTTATTCTGACATGTATTTAAATTCTGTGGACTCTGGAGCGGCTGGCTGGCTCAGGTGGAAGAGCAGGTTACTCTTGATCTCAGCATTTTGAGTTCGAGTCCCACACTGGGCGTAAAGACTACTTGGAATAACTAATAACAATAATAATAAATTCTGTGAACTCATCTTTCAGTGTTGTGCACAAGAGAAAAATCTGTTAAGGGTAACTTCTAGTGTAGCTGGAATATTAATTGCTTTTAAATATGAACTAATTGTTCTTCCTCTTATCTGTGCTGATAAGCCAAATACCTAATTAAGATTCTGTGGTAGAGCTTCTGGATTTCAGCTATGTCAAAATGGACTGACTCTTAGGACTCCCAGGTTTCTTTAACACACATAAACTTACAGGGGTGCGTTCCTTGAAAGTGCCTGTGAGCACAGAGCATGGAACACAGACCAGATGGGGGCCTGGAGACCACAGAGAAGCTGTTGTCCCAGTCTAAAGCAAGGGTCAGGGCAGCTTCCAGAATTCTGTACCCGCCTCTCTAGTGGCTGTCGGTCCTGGCTGTGGTCAGAATCTCCTGTGGAGCCTTAGAGAAACCACGCCCCTGTCCCTGCTCACCCTGGATGCGCAGGTGCGGACACCCAGCGCACACAGTGACTGGGAGCCTGGCACTGATGGCTCCTGGGTGTCTGGATCCTGGAGGGTCTTTCTCCTTCTGGAAGCCAAGGCTAGCCACGGCCATCCGGCACAGTGCGGGGGAGGCTTATTGGCTGATGCTTTGAGCCAGCAGAGAGCCGCGGCTGGGGAGGGGGCATTGGTGCCACTGGGGCTGGTGCATGTCCTGTGCAGCGGCTTCCCAGCAGGAGGGACTGTCAGGGTTCCGCGGGCGTAGGGGGAGGTCCAGGGGCTGCCGGGGATGCACCAGCCTCTGGGGAGCCTCACCCTCCTGTCCCGGTCAGAGCCCATTCAGTCCCGCTGCGCCGTCCTCCGCTACACGAAGCTGAGCGACGCCCAGGTCCTGGCGCGGCTGCTGACGGTGCTGGAGCAGGAGAAGGTGCCCTACACCGACGACGGCCTGGAAGCCGTCATCTTCACGGCGCAGGGAGACATGAGGCAGGTGCGCGCCGCCGCCGCCGCGGCCCCTCGGGCGCCCACCTCCCCGGCCGTGCGGGGGGGCCCGCCGCGCAGAGCCCGAGGACCCTGCTCACTGGGCCGGGAGGAGGGGGCTCCAATCGGCCCCGGGGGGGGGGGGCAGNCAGAGCCCATTCAGTCCCGCTGCGCCGTCCTCCGCTACACGAAGCTGAGCGACGCCCAGGTCCTGGCGCGGCTGCTGACGGTGCTGGAGCAGGAGAAGGTGCCCTACACCGACGACGGCCTGGAAGCCGTCATCTTCACGGCGCAGGGAGACATGAGGCAGGTGCGCGCCGCCGCCGCCGCGGCCCCTCGGGCGCCCACCTCCCCGGCCGTGCGGGGGGGCCCGCCGCGCAGAGACCGAGGACCCTGCTCACTGGGTCGGGAGGAGGGGGCTCCAATCGGACCCCGGGGTGGGGGTCAGGACTGAAAATCGCCCCCGACACGCACTTGTGTCTTCCACAGGCGCTGAACAACGTGCAGTCGACCTTCTCGGGATTCGGCTTTATTAACAGCGAGAATGTGTTCAAGGTACAGCGGCCCGTGGGGCCCCGGGTGGTTCTGCAAAGCAGTGTTGGTGGCGGCGAGTGCGCGGTGCTGGGGACCCCCGGACTGACCCTGTGGTTCTGCTGGGGCCCCCGCGTGCGCCCTGCCCATCGGAGGGTCTCGGGAGCGCCCCCGCGTGTGGGGAAGTGGAAGTGCTCGCGCACCCCAAGGGGCCTCACGCTGCCCTGCACCCAGGGGTTCTCAGATCTGGGGGCAGAGGACGCAGGCTCTCCGCTGCCCCCGGGATTGTCCCACTGCTGGAAGGCGGGAGGGGCTGCTGAGCCGCTGGCCCCCGCCTCCGACGCCTACCAAGCTGAAGGACAAAGATTCCCAGGTTGCCCAGGGGTTTTTCTAACCTGGGAATGCTTTTGACAACCGGCTGACCCATCCTAACAACGTGCCTGGTTTTGGAGACCAGTTAGTTTCCCCCTTCCTTGGGAGTAAGAGCCAGCTAGGGCTGTCCATGCGTTCAGACCGTGGCTGTTTCTTAGAAAGTCTGTGGGTAAGGAAAGCCATGTTGAAAGCCTGGTTTGCCCCTGGTGGTGACTGTGTTTTCGAGGACACTCCGGGAACTTGCTTAGTCTCCTCTAGTCTCCACTCCTTCAGGCTCTGAGCCATCGAGGACCTTCCAGGGCTCTGGAAAGCAGGATTTTTTTTCTTTTCTTTTTTTAAGATTTATTTATTTAACAGAGAGAGAGAGATCNGAGAGATCACAAGTAGGCAGAGAGGCAGGCAGAGAGAGAGGAGGAAGCAGGCTCCCTGCTGAGCAGGGAGCCTGATGCGGGGGCTCGATCCCAGGACCCTGAGATCATGACCTGAGCTGAAGGCAGAGGCTTTAACCCACTGAGCCACCCAGGTGCCCCTGGAAAGCAGGATTTCTGAGGGAAGTTAACCGGGAAGAGAAGTTCTAGGGTGCGTGGGGCTGGGGGAGAGAGCAGAAGGCTGTTTTTTAGAAGTTCTAAATAGAGGGTGGGGCGCCCGGGCGGCTCAGTGAGTGCCAAGTCTTGATGTCGGGGCTGGGATTTTGAGCCCAGTGTTGGGCACAGAGACTACTTAAAAAAAAAAAAAAAAAGACATTTTTTGTTTTAGTTAAATTCAGTTAGCCAACACATAGTACATCATTAGTTTCAGATGTAGCGTTCAATGATCCATTGGTTGCATAAAGAAGTTTTAAGTGTGGGTCCCAAGGTGGAGGGTAGAGCGTGGACTCCAGGCCGGTGGGGGGAGGGGCAGGGGGACAGCCGCAGGCTCGGGGACACCTGCACCACCACCCCCAGGCCCCACTTCACACTGACACGCAGAGGTGGGGGGCCCTGTCCCTAGAAAGCCAGTTTCCATTCCAGGTAGGAGGCTGGTCCCAGTTCTTAAGTGGATTGTGAGTGGTTCTGGGCAAGAGATCCTCCGAGTGACCTAAGGTGTGTGTGGCTAATAGACGGCTTTTCATGAGACAAGAGATTGCTGTCGGTGCTGTGTTCACTCCCCTTGTGCCTGGGCAGTCTGTGACCCCAGTGTCAGGGCTTTCTCCCCAGTGAGTAAGGTGGACGCCTTTGTCCAGTGACTCGTTTGGTTGTGACAGGGGCGTTCCCAGGCCTGGTTCTGTTTGCCAGAGAATTCGATGAGAAAAGTCCGCCGAGAGGTGGGGGACGCTGGTGGGTGTCAGGGCCCCTCCTCAGGCGGGCCCCCTCAGCCCCTGACGGGCCTGTGTCTCCGGTTCGCTCAGGTCTGTGACGAGCCCCACCCCTTGCTGGTGAAGGAGATGATCCAGCACTGTGTGAACGCCAACATCGATGAGGCCTACAAGGTTGGCATCCCTCCTCCTTCCCCGACCCGGGGGGTGGGGTGGGGGGGACTTTGCTGCTTCGCCAGAGACTGTGCTGGGGACTTCGGTCGACTTAGTTCTTCGGACGAGGCTAGGAGTTGGGTACACCCCGGAGAAGGAAACGGATTCTGGGAGGCCGGATGCCTTGCTCTAAACCACACTGTTGACAAGCACTCAACCTGCAATTCGGAGTCCCATCTTTGTCCTTTAATTATATCCTCCACAAGGGAACTTTGTCCACGCAAGGCCTGAGGAGAGACCAGCCCAACTCCGTACATTTCCACGACGCCATCCGTGTTGGCTGAGGGAGGCTTGGCGCTCCATCCCCGCCCCCCCCCAAGGAACAGGGGGTGGCGTTCTGGGACCAAGAGGTCCCTGGTCATCCAGGAGAAGCAGGACCCGGGGCTTCTGGCCTCATGTGGAGCCTGGTCCCATGTGCAGATTCCAGAGGGTATCATCACAGTTCAGGTGACCCCCAGGTCCCCAAGGGTGGCAGTGGTGCGATTTAAGTCCACTGGCCCTATCCCAGCCCGTTTCCCTCCCCCCACTCCCACCAAACTAGGCCAGAAGTGGACTGGGTTTAGGGCAGGGCCGGATGTATCTCAGAACCAAGGGTGAGGCGGGGAGACCAAGGCAGAGACCCAGGCACACGGCCCGAAGGCAGGCTTCAGATTTACGGACCCAGAGCTTCCGTGCTCCCTGTGCCTGAGATGCCACAGCAAAGGCAAAACAACTGATCCCAGACCCCGTCACCTGAGTGGGCTGGGTGGGCCTGGAACAGGGGCCTGGGGCGGAGACAGAGCAGGAGGCTGAGGGGACACTGCTCCTGGAGAGAGCTGGGGGAGGCTCGGCCTGCAGGGGGCGCACTTCGTGCCCGGCCTTGCAGGAGCACTCAGCAAACAAATGCTGCTTCCTCTTCCCCTCGGGTGCTCACTGGGGTGATTAATACCGCTTTTTAGGAGCCTTGGATAGAGACACGACATGGGTGTCATAGGAGACGATGCAAAACATTTTAAAGATTTTATTTATGAGAGAGAGAAAGAGGGACAGACTCCACGCTGAGCTCAGAGCCCAACACGGGACTTGATCTCAGAACCCTGAGATCACGATCTGAGCCAAAACTAAGAGTCGGACGCTTAACCGAGTCCCCCCAGATGCCCCTGGCCTTGGAATATATTTTTAAACATTTGTGATATTGGGGTGCCTGGCTGGCTCAGCCGGTAGTGCATGTGCTTCTTGATCTCAGGATCCTGAGTTCAAGCCCCACATTGGGCATGGAGCCTACTGTCAAAAAAAAAAAAAAAAAAAAAAAGAAAAAAATAAAATATTTGCAATAGAATCTCTGCCTGTTGGGAAACTCCAGTGACCCGCCCCACCACCACCGAGGTGGGCTGAAGGCCGTGGCCCCCCATGGCTCTGCTGGGTGGCTGGGTCGCCAAGGATGATCTGTCCACTCCCTGCTGTGTGACAGGCCCAAGACTTGTCCCCTTGCTCCCCCCAGTACCCTTGTCATCCAGTGTATCTTGCTCTGTCTAGATTCTCGCTCACCTGTGGCATCTTGGCTACTCACCGGAGGACATCATTGGCAACATTTTTCGAGTGTGTAAAACCTTCCAAATGGCAGAGTACTTGAAACTGGAGTTCATCAAGGTCAGTGAGAGTCTAGTGGTGGCTCTCCTGGGGATTGTGGGCATGCTGCGGCATCTTCGTTTGGCTCCCGGGCCTGGCCCCTGGGCTCAGTGAGTGTCCCAACGCCACATGGTCCTGGAGCTGGGAGTTCGTTGAAGCCTGTTCTGCTGGTCATCGGCCTCCGGTTCCTTAGGGTGGCTCTCTTCATCCAAGATTTATTTGCTTGTTCATTTACTCTTAAGGTCAGGTTAATTGACATGTAATTTACATAGAGTAAAACATAGCCTCTCAGGTGCCTTCTGTTGACAAGAGTCTTCAGTCTCGTAAAGGCCGCAGTCAAGGTCAGAACAGTTCTATAATTCTCCCCAAATACATGTGCCCTTCTGTAGTCAGTCAGCTCCCCCAGCAGCCGGAAACCACCGCTCAGTTTGCTCTCTGGGGGGACAGAATTTTCCAGAATGTCCTATGGAAATGACAACGGAATCAAGTAGAAGGTAGCCTTTTAGCTTAATGCAGTTAGGGTTTGCTCACACTGTTGTGTCTGTCGGCGGGTTGTTCCTTCTCACTGCTGAGCCGCGAACCACGGTTTGTGTGTTCACCGCGGAAGGAGGCCGGGGGGTCCGGGTGTTGGTGACCATCAATAAGACACTATAAACATTTGCGTATGTTTAACTTTGTAAGAAGCAGCTATAGCTTGTGCATTTTTCCCAGCAGTGTGTTGATCATTCTAAGATTTTATTTATTTTAGAGAGAGAGCGCAGGGCGGGGATGTTGCAGGGGAAAGGGAGAGAGAAGCTCAAGCAGACTTGGCGGTGAGCGTGGAGCCCGACATAGGGCTTGATCTCATGACCCTGAGATCACAACTTGAGCCAAAATCAAGAGTCAGGTGCTTACCCGACAGAACCCCCCAGGCGCCCCTCCGTTGATTCTGTTAAAGCCATTCTGATCTACGGGTCATAGCAGCTCATCCTGGCTTTAACATGCATTTCCCAACAGCTAACGGCATGTGCTGATTCGCTATCCATTACTTTTAACGAAGCATCTGTTCAAATCTACCGATTTCTTAATTGGGTCATTTTCTTCTTCTTGAGTTTTGAGACTTATTTATATACCCTGGCTTCAAGTCCTTTATCAGACATGTGTTTTAGAAGTATTTTAATAGGGGCGCCTGGGTGGCTCAGTTGGTTAAGCAACTGCCTTCGGCTCAGGTCATGATCCCAGAGTCCCGGGATCAAGTCCCACATTGGGCTCCCAGCTCCATGGGGAGTCTGCTTCTCCCTCTGACCTTTTCCCCTCTCATGCTCTCTCTAACTCTCTCTCTCTTTCTCAAATAAATAAATAAAATCTTTAAAAAAAGAAGAAGAAGAAGAAGAAGTATATTAATATTTTCTCCAAGCCTGGCTTTTTTTTTTAATTTTTAAAATTTTTTTGTTTTCTTAACAGTACCTTACAGGGAAATACCCGCATCCTTTTAGAAAAAAATAAACTGAACTTTAAACATGACCAGTGACAACTTGGAGTTCATTTTCCAGCTGAAATTGGAGTTCACTGCATCAGTTTTAAGTAAACTGCTAGTTCAAATGAAAAAAACATAAAGTCCTCCCTCACCTGTTAACCACCTTGCCATGTGCTTGTTTGTCAGGAAATTGGATACACACATATGAAGATAGCAGAAGGCGTGAACTCCCTCCTGCAGATGGCGGGGCTCCTGGCCAGGCTGTGTCAGAAGACAATGGCCCCGGTGGCCAGTTAGGGCAAGAGAACTCGTTGCTCCTGGTGACAAGGGGCCTGAGAGACAGGAGTCTGCGCCTTGTGATTTGGAAAGAAGGCTGCCCTCCACCGTGGCCTTCACTCCACTTCCGCGAGTGTCTGCACTCAGCCTCTGACTCACAGACATGACAGGGTGACAGGGCCCCAGAGAACCTCAGGGCATGGCACCCGACCTGGGCACGTGTGGCATCTTAATTAATAAAAACGCTGTACGGTTTTGTTGGCGCCAAGGTGGTGTCGCCAGGCCACAAGGAAAACCAGCGTCCTGTCTCTGAGTGTCCCCAGCGTCCGACAAGTAACACAGGTGATGGAGACAGTAGACTGAGGAAACTAATCTCAGTGCTTCTAGAAGCCTGGAGGACAGTTCCATGGGGTGAGGGACAGGGATCGAGATCTCAGAACAGCCTGGGACAGGGAGGCCTTCAGAGGGGACTAACCGACAGGAGTCACCAGGGACAGTGGAGTGATGCCTGCCCGCTGGCCTTCTCTGTGCACTCTGGAGTGTGCATGTTGCTTTAGAATTCCCCGGTGAATTTTCTATTACCTTATACGATCGTTTCTCCCCCACGAGGGACTATTTTTCCCCCATTTTTTTAAATTATAAAAAAATACCAGTGTCCATAAAAGTAGAAAGAATGGGGGGGGGCGCCTGGGTGGCTCAGTCAGATGAGTGTCCGACTCTTACTTTTGGCTCAGGTTGTGATCTTGGGGTCCTGGGATCGAGCCCTGCATTGGGCTCTTTGCTCTGTGGGGAGCCTGCTTCTTCTCCTCCCTGTGCCCTTCCCCTGCTCATCTCCCTCACTCTCTCCCTTTCTCTCAAATAAATAAAATCTTTTTTAAAAAAAGGGAGACGGGAGAAGAACTAAGTTTCTCAAAAACAGCAAAGTGAGGTTTTAAAAAACATTTTAACATAGTTCCTTAATCTTACCCTTCATGTGGAGCTTCGTGATCACTGTGAGGTTTGCAGGGGAGTACCAGGGCCCAGGGCCACGTGTCTTTGCCACACAGCCCGTAACTGTGGACATAGGAGTCCTCCCCCCTGGAGCCCCCACCACAGCCCCACCGTACCCCCTCTGTCTCTGAGCCTGGGAGAGAGGGACTCCCAGGTGAGAAGGAACAAGTGCCCAGCAGCTGTGTTCTGTTTTTCCTTCTCATTTGCTAACTGAGGGCCTTAACTTTTGGAAAGTCAGTGTAGCATCCTGCAAAGCATGGACTCCGAACCAGGTTCCTGTCCCCAGCGCGCGCTCTCTCTCTCTCTCTCTTTCTCCCCTTCTGTCTCTCGGAGCCTCAGTGTCCTTTTCCATTAAGCAAGAGGCTTGACTTCCACTCCTTGGAAGATTTTGCATGAAGCAGGAAAAGCAGACATGAGAATTGCTAGTCTTAAAAGAAAATGCTTTATTGAGATGTTTCAGTTGAAGGAAACATCTAGTTTCTCCGGCTGTGGCTTTATCTGACTCAGAAGGTCCCTTTGGGCTCCTGCACGTCCCACAAGACAGGTGTGTTCCTGCTCAATCAGCTCAGCCAAGTCCCATCCTGGGGCTGGGGAGGACTCGGGGACAACGGAGGAGGGCGCCACTCAGCCACTCCGCACTGCTCCTCCAGAAACACGATGGGCTTTGCCCACAGCAGACGTTCCCGAGAAGGGCACCGGGTGTCCTGTGGCCTTATCTCTTCCAAGTGAACTGAGGCCCAAAGAATGGAGCTCCGGGGCTCTGCCAACGGCTGAAATGACTTGTAATGCTTACAGGAGACGAGATAGACGACACTCTCCACCCAGACATGTAGATTATTAAATACGGCTCCACCTACATAAATTAACTGTACAAGTTTATGGATCACAAAAAAAGATCCCAGCAATTGACATGAGTAAGCAATTTGGACTCAATCCAAAGCAAAAAGGCACAGGAATACCAGCGACACACAATGTTTTTTCAGACGTGGGGAGGGGGAGGCAGCTTGCCTTGACCCTCAGGCCTCGGGTCAGGGCAGGAGCCACGATGCTCTCAGGCTTGGGCTCCCGCAGAAGCCGGGCCAGGAGCTGGTTCCCCGTGTAACTGTCCTGTCGCAGCTGGTCCCCCATGGCATGATAGATGGTCTTCCGGACATCTCGGTGCATCTCCCAGGAGCAACCTTGGGGTGTCTAGAGGTTGGGCAGCTCCCGAGAGACAGGTGACCACAGGGGAGGCAGTAAATAGCCCTCAGTCTGGTGGTTCCCTCGGCTCCTCAATGAAGACCAAAAAGTTTTGTTAAAAGGGAAGGGGTTGCCTGGACTAGCACTTTCTTCCCCACCCCATCCCTGGCAGGGATGGCAGGGTCAGGGTCAGGGGAGGGAGTCTAAGTCAGGGTCAGGGTCAGGGGAGGGAGGCTAAGTCAGGGTCAGGGTCAGGGGAGGGAGGCTAAGTCAGGGTCAGGGGAGGGAGGCTGGGTCAGGGTCAGGGGAGGGAGGCTAAGTCAGGGTCAGGGTCAGGGGAGGGAGGCTGGGTCAGGGTCAGGGGAGGGAGGCTGGGTCAGGGTCAGGGTCAGGGGAGGGAGGCTGGGTCAGGGTCAGGGTCAGGGGAGGGAGGCAGGGTGACGGTCAGTGTTCTGCCACCTTCCTGCAGCCAGGCTGAGAAGAACCTGCCCATCAAACAGCCTTCTTTCCCTTTGAAATTCCTGTGCTCATGGATCCGGGCCAAGGCTGGGGTTCATCAGTACGGGACTGGGACTGACGCTCACCTTCCAGTTCCATCCGCTCCCCTCCCACCCAGAAGGGACCTGCCAGGAGCATCAGCTCTAACTCTGTCCCGCTTCTGCCTCACTGGGCAGCCGTCCCACTTCTTTGAACCCAGAGATCTGGTCACCCCGGCCCTCAGAGGGCCACCATGGATGTCAGCCTGTGGAGTCTGGACCCTGGAGCGGGACAGCATTCAGGATGCAAAGGTTCCTTCCAGCCTCAGACGGACCCCAAGCTTGAACCAATGGCCTCCTTTCTGCCACCCCACCTTACAGCTCAAAAACCCACACAACCCCTCTAGCTCCTGCCCCATGTCTCTGCTCCCCCCTGAAGCAGGACTTCTGGAATGTTCTCCACTCCCTGTCTTGGGACTCCTGTGTCCTGAATATAAGCAGGCTCTCTCCCCACCACCACCAAATCTCACCAGTGCCCACCAGTGCTCAGTACAGCGCCTGCCTCGTCCCTGCTCACACCCTCCCCAAATGCCTTCCTCCAGCCCAGGACACTGCCCTTTGCTGCTTCGCCTCCCAGTCTCGGGCCCCAGTGCCGGCTGCCCTGGGGGCTGACAGTTGTCAGTCTCGATGACGACACCCCACATCTGTCTCCAGCCTGGCCTCTGCCTCAGTCCAGACTCAGCTGTCCAGCTGCCCACTACATATTTCTCCCCGCGTGGGCAGCTCGAGCTGAACAGGTCCAGAAATAAGCTGGCCTTCCCACAAGGCCTGCTCCGTCCAGTCTCTCACTGGGGACAGTGACACCCTCTTGTTGCTCAGCCAAAAAACCTGCAGCCCTTAGCTCCTCTCTACCTGGCCCCCCACGCCCAGTGCATCAATGAATCCTGCGGGCTCCACCTTCACAACCAACCGCCGTTTTGGACATAACAGGTAAACACAGAACATTCCGTCCCAAACAACAGAATACACATTGTTTTCAAGTGCACATGGAACATTCTTCAGAACAGACCACATGTTAGGCCACCAAACAAGCCTCAATAAACGTAAGAAGACTGAAATCATACCATACACCTTTTCCAACCACAAGGGCATGAAGCTAGAAATCACAAGAAAAATGGAAAAATGCAAACACGTGGAGGTTAACCAACAATATGATACTAAACCAATGGGTTGACGAAGCCATCAAAGAAAAAATTTCAGAAATACACGGAGACGGGGGCGCCCGGCTGGCTCAGTTGGGAATGTGTGCGACTCTTGATCTTGGGGTCGTGAGTGTGAACCCCATGTTGGGTATAGAGCTTACCTCAAAGTAAATAAACTTAAAAAAATCTGAAACAGGGCGCCTGGGTGGCTCAGTGGGTTAAAGCCGCTGCCTTCGGCTCAGGTCATGATCCCAGGGTCCTGGGATCGAGGCCCACATCGGGCTTTCTGCTCGGCGGGGAGCCTGCTTCCTCCTCTCTCCTCTCTCTCTGCCTGCCTCTCTGCCTACTTGTAATCTCTCTCTCTGTGTCAAATGAATAAATAAAATCTTAAAAAAAAAAATCTGAAACAAAAAATCCTGTGCATGTTTGCTTCCACATTTTACCTGGATTCTCACGGGTCTCTGTGCACCCCCGCTGCCCCCGAATTCATTTCCCTCTTCGGCAGCCAGCGATCCCATTCCCAGGCTCCCAGGCCGCACCCCCTCCCATCTCAGGAAACCCAGGGGCTGCTGCGTGGCTGCCCCCCTCCCCAGGACTGTCCCCTCCCCTGTTGTCAGACCCTCTGGGTGTGCGTCTGCCCCGCTGCACATCCTTCCCCTCCCCCCCGGTGTTTGGGGGGGAGCACCCCAGCTGCTCTGACCACCCCAGCCCTGTGGTCCACAGCCACCTCCCCATGGGTTCGTCTCCACAGGGCTTATCACCTCTTCACATGCTACCTGTGCTTTCTGTCCTCTCTCTCAGCCCACAGCCATCTGTGTCATTGCTCCCACCAGAGTGACATCCTGAACGGTCAGGGATTTGGGTAGATTTTTTTCTTTTTCAAGATTTTTTTTAAAAAATGTATTTATTTATTTATTTATTTGACACAGAGAGAGAGATCACAAGTAGGCAGAGAGTCAGACAGAGAGAGAGGGAGAAGCAGGCTCCCTGCTGAGCAGAGAGCCCAACATAGGACTCGATCCCAAGACCCTGGGATCATGACCTGAGCCGAAGGCAGAGGCTTAACCCACTGAGCCACCCAGGCGCCCCTCAAGATTTTATTTTTAACTAATCTCTACGTCCAACGTGGGGCTCAAACTCACAACACTGAGATCAAGAGTCGCACAATCCAGGCACCCATGGGTGGATTTTGTTTATTGCTGGGTCCCCAGCACCTGAGGCTGACTTGCCCCCAGCAGGGGCCTGGGAGATGTCGGGGAGTACATGAGCGGTAGGTAGGCTCATGCTTCCGAGGCCTCTCCTGCTGGGACGGGTGGGGGGCTCTTCCAGCCCAGGAGCCGCCTGCCTGCCTTCGAGAGCCCTCTGGGGTCTGTCCTGCCTTCCGCGCAGTGGCACAACCAGCGCCCCAACAGCTAGCTGACTCTAAGTGGGGTCTGGGGCAGAAGGCGAGCGCTCTGTGCATTTGGGGAGCCCAAGCAGGTCCAGCCGCGATCGTCACGGGCGCCGTCCTCTACCTCCCAGTCCCACCCCCGTCCCTGTGTCCTTCACGTGCTGTGTCCCATTTGCTCCATTTTGCAAGGGAGGAAAGAGTCCCAGAAGGTTAAGTCCCTCGCTCGAGGTCACAGAGAGCTATCAGGAGCCCACACCTTCACCCCACAGCTCGCCAGCCGCCCTGGCCTAACACCCCTGACAGCAGCCTGAGACCCTTGTGCCTGCCATGGGTGTTGGGAGCAGGGTGGGCACGGACGGCTTGGTAGCGCAGTCCCAACACCCTACAGAGACACCCATTTCAGCACCCATGGGTGCTGCCCCTTGACCCCCCGCCAGGGCCACCGTGTGACTCCCCCAGCTCTGTTTTTCCCTTGAGATGTGACGGGGCCTCTTCAGGCCTGTGAGGTCTACCACCCTGGGCCGAGGCCGCTGGAGGGGAGCAGCTGTACCTTCCTTCCAGAGCCTTCCTAGGCTTCCGTGGCTGTCACATTCTGATTCACATAATCGGGGTCCTCGCTGTCCTCATCCGGGCTGCCTGCCAGGGACAGAGGCTCTTCCCTCAGGGCTCGCTCTGTGGACCAGCGGGCAGATGGGGGACAGATGGGTCATGTGGACACACCCACACCTGTTCCCCCAGCCATGGGCTCGGGCCCAGGCCCCCAGATGCCACAAAACAGCCTGCAGGAAATGCTACACGGAACAGTGCACCGGTCCCATCTCTGGGGTTTGCCAGAGATTTCCGCCCAGGGGCGCTGGCGTAGTTCCAGGCCACTGTGGCCACTGATGGGCCAGAGGCTTCGCTGTGAAATCAGCTGCAAGAGCTGCAGGGTAACCTGCCCAGCCCCCCGCCGGCCCTCCCAGACCAGGCCCCCCGACTCTCCCTCTGTCCCTCCACCACCCCTCCTGCCCAACCCCCCAGGCCAGGCCCTCCCTGGCTTGCTGAAGCTGACCACTCCGGAGGCCCTGCTCTCCCCCCACGTACCCATGGCCCTCCTGGACTCCCGCCACTGCCTGATGGATGCAGAGTTCTGGTAATCCTCAGATCCCTCGTCACCTGCAGGGAGACCCGGGGAGAGGGGCTGGCACAGGCAGCAGCCACCAGGGCTGGTCGTCAGGCCAGCGAGGTGCCTCGGCTCGGCCCGTCAGGGGAAGAAGGGACCCTGTCCGTGCACGCTCACTGAGGCCGGGAGCCCTGGGGCCTCGTCCAGGCACTCGAGCAAACTGTGACCCTTCCGGCTTCGAGGCAGGCGGTGACTTTGACCCGTGCAGGGGGGCCGGCCAAGGAAGCCTGCCTCCCTGCCCAGTTCCCCGGCCTGCAGGCTCACCTGACTCGGGCTCCTTCGACTTGCAGATGAGCACGTTCTCATAGGAATTGGCATCATCATCGTCGTCATCTGCCGGGGAAGGGGTGAGGCTCAGATTGCTGGGGGTGCCCTGCCCGGCGGGCCTGGCTCTTCCTCCCTCCCTCCGTCCTGCCTTCCCTCAGGAGGTGGCCTGTCCTGCCAAGTACCCTGCCCTCTGGGTCCCCCACGGGGTCTCAGAACATTCTCCTGGACAAGATTCTCAGTGGACGCTGGCCTGGGTCCAGCGGCCTCCACCCTGTCCTTCCTGGTCTTCCAAGGTCACCCCAAATGCACGGAGGAGTGGAGATTAGGAGAACGGGGTTGCAATCAGGCAATTGGACAGTTGGAGGGAGGGAAACCCATTGCTATCGGGCAATGACGGGCAGGGAGGGCCGCTGGGGGCCCAGGAGAGATGGGAAGCAGGCCTAGGCTTGTCCTAAAGCCGAACCTTCAGGCGGGCAGCATGGGCCTCGGCTGGATGTGGCCTAGCAGAGCGTGGCACCCCTTCTTGCCCCTGCGGGCTGAGCTCTAACCGCTGCCCCACCCGGCAGCCATCTGTGCGGAAGGGGCTCCAAGGGATGAGGGTCCCCCCATATTCAGCAGGGGCGGGGGGGGAAGAAGAGGACCCCTCTATCTGCCCACCATGCACCCCACCCCGCCCAGGCCCCGGGGGGCCCAGGCAGGAGTGGGGGCAGGAGTTGGCTTCAAGCCCCAGACCAGAGCCCCTCCCAGCAGGCCCTGCCCACCCTCGGGCCTCAGTGTCTTCTTCCGTAAAGCCAAGCTGTTAAGGGCCTAAGATCCCAGCCTCCTTAGAGCCTGCAGGGCTCAGCGTCTATCAGCAAGGCTGCCTGGCCCAGGGCCTTCCTCCGAGGTCCTTGGAGGGGGGCCCCGCATGACGAGGGCCTCAGCCTCCCCCCACGGCCCCTGGCCCCAGCTCCCCTTCTTGTTCCCTCACCTCTGCGGCCCACTCCCCTCTCCCCTCCCTGCCACCCGCACGTCCCTTCCCTATTCTGCTCCCTGGCTCCTGCCCCCACTGCCAGCGTCCCCTGGCTCCCCAACTCCGTCACCCACCCGAACCCAGGCCCAGCCTCCTCTTCCTCCATGGCCTTCCAGCTGCCTCTGGCCGGGAGAGCATGGCTTCTGCAGCTCGCCGCCCCTCCCCCACCCCTCCCCTTCCCCCTCACCTTGCCGGGGCTTCTGGAACTGTCCGCAGTTGTAATAGTCCGCGGTGATGGGGTCTCTGGCAAGAAGACACAGACACAGAGTGGTGGCTGGGCAGTCCGGGGTTTGGGGTGGGGGTGTCATGGGGAACAGGAATGACAGGTCTGCGCTAGCCACTACCCCTCCCCCACCCCCACCCCCCCCC
>LNAC01000109.1:1916194-1931590 GCA_002007465.1 Ailurus styani
GATCCCAGGACCCCGAGATCATGACCTGAGCTGAAAGCAGAGGCTTTAACCCACTGAGCCACCCAGGCGCCCCTTAAGCAGGAACTTCTTAACAGGCTGCTAGAAACTGGCCCTTCTTGCTCTCGACGAATTGGTTGACCAAGTAACCTCCTTCAGTAAGAAAGCCAGGCTGTTCCTTAGAGACCCTGGGAGTGGAGGCCAGGCCACAATCCCAGTACCCTCCTGTTACCTGAACGCATGCCTCCTGACCTCTTCTTCCTGCCTCCTGCTAAGACCTCCCTGAACAAGACATTTTGGGCAGGATGGGAAGCCCCAGCTTCTGCAAGTTGGCTGTGCAAACTTCTCTCCTGGGACCCGCAGAAACAATCTGGCCCCTGACAAGACGGGCTCCGAGGTAAGAACATTCTCAGAAAACTGAGCCCCTTATTAAAAGGGCCCACTTGGGGGCGCCTGGGTGGCTCAGTGGGTTAAAGCCTCTGCTTTCGGCTCAGGTCATGATCTCAGCGTCCTGGGATCGAGGCCCGCATCGGGCTCTCTGCTCAGCAGGGAGCCTGCTTCCTCCTCTCTCCTCTCTCTGCCTGCCTTTCTGCCTACTTGTAATCTCTCTCTCTGTGTCAAATAAGTAAATAAAATCTTAAAAAAAAAAAAAAGGGCCCACTTGGCATTCCATTAAATTTGGTTTCTCTGAAGGCACCAGGTATCAACTCTCTCTCTAAACCTATCTCTGGAACGCTTATAGTACGTGCAAACTTTGATGAAAACGAGTCCATTTATTTAGGTGCTTATCTGGGCAAAGATGTGCCTTCCTTTCAATTCGGTTACTTATTATGAATGAGAGGCAGGCATTAAGATGCTTGCCGTAATACTGAGCATTGCACAAACACTACGGGCCAAGGGAATGTGTTTGTCCAGAGAACACCCACTGTGAAGTCACAGGGAGACAGTGAGGAAGACAGCCAGGCGAGAGCTGCACTTCAATCCCGAGAAACCTCTGGAAACCCAGACGACCCCTCCAAGGGTCTGAACACACCATAGGCCCTACAAAGGTGGGATCCAGGTTACCTTTGCAAAGAAGCCTCATCGAGTTGGACTTCAAGCCTCCGGCCACCAGCCCAACTCCATGTAGGACAGTTTTGGTCTTAGGGACCCTCTCCCTTAAAGAAAACACCAGCAAGCCTTGAGTCCTCTCCTCCAGGCTCAACAGGGGAGCAGTCCAAGTGAAGAGCCACGTGTGCTCTCACCAGAGTCGTGCCTGTCCTCCCCACCTGCAGGGTAAGCTGCAATCTAGGCTCTCCTCCCAGTAAGCAGAGTCTGCACCCGGCAGGCCCTCCACCACCTCTCCCAGACACAGCCAAGCTCTGCACCTTGTTCCCTGGGCCACGAAACCACCCAGCAGCACCCCCCCGACAACATATGCTCTGCTTGCCATGAAGCAGCACCCACCACTGTCCCCAAGCACACCTGGAACTTCTGCTAAACATAAGCAGTTATTCAAACAGGCATACCTTGTGCAAACAGTGCATTTCTTCCATTCCGGGGGAGAAACTAACTGCCTTTAAGACCTAATCGAACACTATGACCACACACCCATGCACGCAAGGTCTCTGTTCAGAAAATTAACGTCTTTAGGAGATGAGAGAAAAAAAGGCAGGAAGACCCCAGAGTGCTGTTTCTAATCCTCGCTGGCTCTGAAAAGAATTTCACGAGTCCTATACGTTCCGAAATCAAGATGCCCGCCTCAATGCAGCTGCAGGCTGTTCTGTGAGACGTGGCTGCTGCTTCCTGACTTTAAATTTGCGCAAATTTCACGTGAGGGCAGCTAAAAAGAACTCAAAAATAAGGACAAGCATTAAATATTACGTAAGGTTTTCTTTTATTTAAAAGATCATTCACAAAATACCATATCCATAGATTTCCTTTCTGTCATATAGCTGAATGTGTGAAGTGTTTGGAATTCCGTTCTTGCGTTTAAAAGTCAACCAGGGGGCCCAGAAGTTTAGATGAATTTGTTTTGTTCTTAATCTTTTCCCCATTGAAGATGTAAGTAGGTCATCTGAAAGCATCAGGTTTGATTACAACCACATAATGCATGTCTTTCTTAAGTTAAGTATTGGTGTCACACAAATGGTTCTTATTTCAGAAGCAGAGGTGGCAGGGGAAGGAGAAGAGGAGAGTTCTGTAATTGCTGAGACCCTGGGACACAGACACGGTGGGAGAAGCCAGGGAGGCCGGCGGGGAGGAGCACTGGCCCGGTACTCGTGGGGCTCTCCTCCCAGGGCTCCAGCTGCTGGCCAACCCCGAACTGCTCATACACAGGCTTCCCAGCTCAGAAGCCATGGCCCAGCCCCCCAACCCCCCACCCCTGGGGAAGCGCCCGAGCACAGTATGTGGGAACAAGCAGCTCTGCCCCAAAGAGGAGACCTGGGGACTGACAGCCACCTGCCAGCTATCCCGAGGTCCCTGACAGCTCTGCATAGTAAAATCCTCAATTCATCAAGTGAAACAGTAAAGTGCCAGACTGTAGGCCCATTTTCATTATAAAATCCAGGAAAGCTTGGGAAGCAGAGTAGCTCACTGTTACTCACACCAAGGAACAGAGAGATAAACGCAAGGGAGAGATGGGGGATCCACACACAGCAGGGACCGGAGGAGCGGCCGCGTCCACGCGGTCAGGGTAGCCTGGGCGCGGCTCTGCCACTACTGCCCTAAGGGCCCCCCAGAGCACCCTGGCCAGCAGAAAGGAAACCAGACGGAGGTTTTCTGCATCCAGCTGGCCAGAGGCGCCTCTCCCACGGAGGGGAGGGAACCAGCCTGCAGTGTGTTGAGTGACACTCGCGGGTGTAAACACAGTGGTGTGCTCAGCGGGTCCTCTCTGACACGTCACGCTACTACCCGCTCTTTTGGGTTCCACGTTTGAAAGGAGAGCCTCTTCTGCTTGAATAATTTATTAGGGGCGGGAGTAGCAGAGACAGGGCTGCTTATAAATAGGGACAGGAAGGAATTTGCAAGGATCAACGGGTATTTTATCCTTGTTTTGAAAACAAGGAGCCTCAAATTCTGTATGTTGATCACAGCAGAATAAAAACAAGATGCTATCCAATCTGTGACTTCTTCCCTGGTTTCGTCCCCCCCTTTTTCCTTCTCCCCCCCCACCTTGGAAGCCACAGCAATACAGAACTCAACATGCAGGTGAGAAGAGAAGCGCTGAGAAAAATCAAAGAAACAACTGGGTCTGGCCAGCGCATCTAAAGTAAAGAGAGAAAGCAAAGGAGAAAAATGGAGCAGCACCTCCATCCAAAGAACGCCCACAGGTGGCTGCCTTTGTCCCTCGGGAGACACTCATGTACTGGAAGGAAACAAGGAGCAGGAAAGGAGAAAGGACAGAAGGAAGAGGGGGAAGGAGTGGCAGGAAAAAAAAAAAGAAAGAAAGCACGAGACAGGCACTAGATAGGTTCAGCAAAGCCAAGAATGTACTAAAAACCACTTGTTAACTGCTGACATGCGCTCACAAGCTCTGTGTTTCCGTTGTAAGAAAGGAGGACAAAGGTCAGGCGCAGGAATGGTGGCTGCAGGACTGCCGGCCCAGGGGGCTGGCCAGGCTGTGGTCTCGCGCTAACTCCCCCACACCCCATTCCCTCCCAACCGCAAGCTCATTCTTGCTCCTTCTGAACGACTTCCTCTCTGGGCCTGGCTCCCCCGAAGATAGCGGAGTTGGGATTGGCTACTTGATTGAGGGGCGTTGCAACTGTCCGAGGCTTCAGCTGGAGCCGTGGCCTCTGTGCTCTTTCCTCTGCGGGAGAAAAACCAACATGGTTTATAGAGAACGGACCCCCTTCCCCATCCGGGTGAAATGACCAAACTGAGGGCAGCCACCGCAACCCAGCCCGCTTTCTAACTAGCAAGCCTGTCTTCAAGACCTACCCCACCCCCAAATACCGTAACAAAGGTAAACTTATTATTGAAGACTAAGCCACTGCCCATGGCCACCAGAAGGCCTTTGGGGTGGGGTGGGGTGGTACAGCTGTACCAGGGCAAGACACCTCCAGTAAGAAAGAGGGGCCATACCTTCTGTTGGTTCTCTGAAGTCCATGTTGGACCCTCGAAGGGGAGGGCCATCTCTGAACCGACTCCCCATTGGGGGGCCTGTTCGCCGGTCACCTGGGCGACTCCCTCCCCTGCCTCCTAAGAAGTCATCCCTGAAGCCTGAAGAAGGAAGACGACACTGGATTACTTTTTAAGCTACTGTCTCAAAGCTGACCGTGCAGCCCGTTTGGTTTGAATTCTTTAGTTCGTCCCATATCGGAAGCTTTTGTGAAACAAAGTGCATGGAAAGGAGTCCAGTGTGAATGTGCTGGGTAATCTCCATTATAACAGCCTTTTAACATTTCTTAGGAAAGAAAAATAAAATGAGCTGTTTAAACCCTGCAGGAAAAGTGTGTGTGAGGGGGGACATCCTGTAAAACTACAGTAAGGCTTACAACAAAACAAAAATCCTCAAAGCCCATTTTATTCCGCCTCCTGATATAAACCTCTAAGTATTAAAAAGATAAACCTGAAATTGGAAAGTTCCAATTTAAAATGCAAAACCCGGGGCGCCTGGGTGGCTCAGTTGTTGGGTGTCTGCCTTCGGCTCAGGTCATGATCCCGGGGTCCTGGGATGGAGCCCCGCATTGGGCTCCCTGCTCAGCAGGAAGCCTGTTTCTCCCTCTGCCACTCCCTCTGTATTCCCTCTCTTACTGTGTCTTTCTCTATTAAATAAATAAATAAATAAAATCTTTAAAAAAAAAAAAAAAAAGGCAAGCAAAACCCAAAAGGATATCAGACACGATGCCAAAATAAAAACACGATACCAGCCTCTGGGTGACACCCCCCCCACCTGTGTTTCTGCTGTGTATCAGGTGTGGATCTAAAGTCAAGCACCTGTATTGTCAACCAAAGCAGTTATGTGCTGGGCTCACCCCCTTCACAGAGGGGGGCGCACCAGGGGACAGAGCACCCCACTCCCAACCTGCACCACCTCTTCCTCTGTGGAGGAGAAGAAGGCCTTTCTCCCCACTCCTAGGGTCTCAATGAAACAGTTACCGCAGTGAACTGCCTCATTACACGTGCTGCAGAGCAAGACCTTGCTCGTCTGTGTGAAGAAGAGGATTTTCTCCATAGGCTTTAAGAGCCTTAAGTTTTCTTTAGGTTTACATCTCACTGAAAGGCTTCCATTTACAGGAGGATCAAGCTCGTTAGCCTTTTAAGAGCACAGACTTCTCAAGTTGAGAGTTTATTTTTGGAAAAAATTTAAGAAATAAAATTGTAGTTAAACAAATAAGCCTGCTCCCTCTCTGCCCCCAAAGGTGGCTACTTTTACTCCAAGGAAGGTGTCATCACTCGAAGCTCCAGAGGACTCTATCTTTAAGAGGAATCCTGAGCCCAAGGAATACTCTGTATGTGGTCTCACCCCCATCACTAAACAGATTTCCTACCTGCCAATTTGTCTACTCGCTAGCATTTCTACATGACCCTGAAATCAATACTTTCAGCACGTCGGGCGCCTGGGTGGCTCAGTGGGTTAAAGCCTCTGCTTTCGGCTCAGGTCATGATCTCAGGGTCCTGGGATCGAGGCCCGCATCGGGCTCTCTGCTCGGCAGGGAGCCTGCTTCCCCCCTTCTCTCTGCCTGCCTCTCTGCCTCCTTGTGATCTCTCTCCCACTGTGAAATAAATAAATAAATAAAATCTTAAAAAAAAAAAATACTTTCAGCACGTCTGCTTTTCCAGACATACTGAGAGCAGCGGAAGATGGGAGTGGCCTAACATGTAGGGTTTTTTTTTTAAAGATCTTTATTTATTTGACAGAGAAACAGAGAGCACAAGTAGGCAGAGCAGCAGGGAGAGGGAGAGAGAGAAGCAGACTCCCCGCTGAGCAGGGAGCCTGATGTGGGATTCGATCCCAGGACCTTGAGATCATGACCGGAGCCGAAGGCAGAGGCTTAACTGACTGAGCCACCCAGGCGCCCCCGACATGTGTGTTTTGCAGCTAAGGTCGAATGAAGCAACCCTTGGCCTTCTTGTTTCAGCTCAGACTGTAAGTAAGTGTCTTTTCAATCTATTTGGTGCCAGGTGTTTTTGCTCTTTTGTGCATTTCCTTGGCGACTGCACTGTTTAAAATGGCCCCGGAAGGCAGCGCTGAAGAATCAATCGCCTGGTCTTCTAAGTGCAAGATGACGGTCCTGCGCCTTATCCAGAAGATAGATACCCGTTAGATAAGCTCCATTCGGGCAGAGTTCTACTGCTGGTGGCTCTGAGCTCACGGTCAAATGAGTCATGAATCAACGGTACGCATGAAATAAAGTGTCTTTAAAAACAGAAATCCACACAAGAAGGTATGTACTGATTGGCTGACAAAAACATTGTGACCAGAGACTCATAGGACTCTGACCTTGTCGTTTCCCTCAGGAGCAATGGTCTGGTCTTTGCTCATCTGGGGTTCTCAGCATTTTTAAACCTAACTCCCTTGTATATGGAGAATGTGCTCTGTTTGCAAGGGTGGCCAAGGATTTGGGGAAGAGATCAAGTTATCTGAAACCTAGCTCAGAAACAGAGTTGGACAACATCAATTTTAACAAAACAAGAAATGAGAACAATTTCAAACAGACTCAGGCCAACGGGAGCACAGAGTTGGGGAAAACACCCTGGGAGGCATACAGGAGAGTAAAGGTTCTTCACAGGACCTTTTGAACCAGAGCTCACACTATTCATTAAATGAGCTTAAAATATATTAAAAAAAAAGAGCTTAAAATATTTAACCTGACATTTTCCCCCAATAAACTAAACTAGAATTGTACCTTTCCACGTGGGTACAGAAGTTACTTCCCCTATATGAGTAATTCTGGCTACCAGTGTGCAACACAGGTCAGCTTACACTCACACTGACAAGGCAGAGAAACACAGCTGCTGCTCTGTCCAGGTGCACGAGGCAGAGTTTGGTTGAGGAAAAAGCCAGTGCACATTAATAGCAAGTGACAACCTTATTTCAAAATCTCGTATGATAAGAAGCAGGGGAAGATGAGGAAAGAGAAGCAAGGTCTGACACTCACGAATATCTTTTAATTAAGTCTGAAGACAGATTTTTTAGGAGGCACAGCACTCATGAGAACCTTGTAAAGTTTTTGTTTTGTTTTTACAAAGTTTAGTTTAAGACATAGGCTACTTCTGATGGTGGGACTTTGCTTTCTCCTTTGTATCTTTTGTTACTGCTTGAGTCTCTTTTTACAACATGTAGGATTTTAAAAATAGCAACATTCTTTTAAAGAGCAAAAAAGACCTATTTTCACAAATAACGCATATAGGCATTAATTCCACCATGTGGGCACTTGTGGTTTTAGAAACCACCAACCAAGACACGGGAACTGGCGGGTGTTGAGGTAGCCTCTGGCTGTGTTCTCAGCTTTGGAGAGGAAAAACCCAACTAAAGGCCACCATTCCTTAGGTAACCTCCACATTTCCAGAGCCATAAGCTCAAGGGCTATTCCTCCAGTACCAGGAATTCAAAACTGGCAGGTCCAACACCGCCACTCCCCAGGCCACTAACAGCTGCACCTGGACTGACTCTGAGAAGACATTTGTTGCATGTTTCAATCAGAGACTAGCTTATACATAAAATTACAGGTTTACGGGATCAGACTGTACTTTTATGAATAAGCTCATTTCTGACTGGCTATAGGACTTTAAAGAATTGAGTTATTCAACAGATATAAGCAGTCATGTTTCGTTAAAATAGTACTGAAAAGAATTTTTAAGCATTTTGGTCTACAACAGCTTGTCCTACTTCTTCCCATACTTACCAAATACTTTATGCTGAATTTGGTTTGATGGGGGGGTGTGGGGAGGGTGATGGGGTGGGTGGGGGCGCTGTTATCATCTTAGACCCTGCAGAGTGCAGGGTTCCTAGGAAAGATAACAGACTTGTCTCTCATGGCTGTTATCATCTTAGACCCTGCAGAGTGTAGGGTTCCTAGGAAAGATAACAGACTTGTCTCTCATGGTTCTACCTTTCTATTACAATTGCCATTTTTAGTTCCTATATGAATTACTTTTACTAAAAAAAATAAGCCAAACCACAACAAAAAGCAACATAAAGAGTTTAAGAAATATTTAGGAGATCAACCCTTCAAAGCAGAGGCCTGACATGTAAACTGACCTCGTGAAGTGAGCCAGGGAGGCGCCTGCCAGGCTGCCTTGGTCAGTTAAGAAAAGGAACAGTAGGGCGCCTGGGTGGCTCAGTGGGTTAAAGTCGCTGCCTTCGGCTCAGGTCATGATCCCAGGGTCCTGGGATCGAGGCCCATATTGGGCTCTCTGCTCAGCAGGGAGCCTGCTTCCTCCTCTCTCTCTGCCTGCCTCTCTGCCTACTTGTGATCTGATCTCTCTCTCTCTGTTAAATAAATAAATAAAATCTTAAAAAAAAAAAAAAAAAAAAAAAGGAACAGTAAAGTGGATCATGCCCACCATGAAGGGAGAGGAGTTCTATAGCCTTCGAGAAAAAAAAGGACTTCAACCATGCAAGAGGGAGCCACCAAGAACCACAGTGACGAGGCTTCCTATAAGCTTCCAAAACCTCCAGGCTATTTCTAGAAGGAGCAGTGCTTCTACGTGTACTGTGCACACTAGTGCCACCAAGGCGATTCCTGAGATGAAGGCCCAGATGAGAACTGTAGGCCGAGGCGAGGCGAGGCGAGGCAAGGCAAGGCAAGGCAAGACAAGACGGTGATGGTAGATCAGTCCACCCTGCCCACAGTGGGGAGCTTCTCAAGTCCTATCCCAAACACTCAGCTGCCAACAAAGGCTTAGTGGATGCCTGGGGACCTTTCAGGAAAATTTCATCTATACAATGAGCTAAAGGAGCGGTCTGGCCAGGCTACTCACAACAAACGGACAACAGCAGCAAGGCCACTGAAAAAGGTAAGTGGCACTATTTTAAATGCTGATACTAGAACTGAAGTCATCCCGGGTATCCCATCCATCTCTAGATTCTCCAGGGACACCCATTCCTGAGAATACACCAAAAAAAAGTTGAGGTCGTACCATTACCTTGCTGCATAAACATGGAAAAATTCATCCGGAAGGGCACCTGGGTGGCTCAGTGGGTTAAAGCCTCTGCCTTCTGCTCAGGTCATGATCTCAGAGTCCTGGGATCGAGGCCCACATCAGGCTCCCTGCTCAGCAGGGAGCCTGCTTCCTCCTCTCTCTGCCTGCCTCTCTGCCTACTTGTAATCTCTCTCTGTCAAATAAATAAATAAAATCTTAAAAAAGAATTCATCAGGAAGATGACAACTCATGTGATGAGAAGTTCACAGGAGCTGTTAAGAGTTTTTGCCCCCAACAGAAAAAAACAAAAAACAACAAAAAACCCCAGGCTTACAGAAGTACCATCCATTCTCTCTCAAGATTTTTACACGCGATTAAAAGCTCACAAAAACGTATCGGACCTGAGACAGTTCTATTAGTAACCTTCAAGAGTTGTAATCAGTGGGCGTACGCAAGTTTTATGTTCAGTTTTAGAAGAACCAATCACCTCTGTCGTCTGGTCCACCTTTCCTGAATCCAAAGCCACCTTTATCTTGTTTTCTGCCTTCTGCAATGTCCACACGAAGTGACCGATCACCCAACAGCTAATGATAAGGGGAAAATAGTGTAAGTAGAGGCAAGAAAAAAACATCTCAAATTCTAACATGACACAGAAAACCTGAAGATACTTACTGCACCATCGTATGTCAAGGCTTCCTTAAGGGAATCCACCTCATCAAATTCTACATAGCAGAATCCTGTAAGAGAAACAAACCCCAATTTCCTCAAGGAATTCTGGGTTAAGACACGGTGGGACCCCTGTCTGGTCCATTTCCCCACTCCTGCTGCATCTAGGGGACAGTAAACTAGTAGAACCAAAAAGAGAGACTGTACTTTTTGATAAATAGGAAATACCTGACTGGCATTCCTTCCTCTCAATTATATTCTGTTAGGAAGTGCCAAACTGGCATTGAAATATTTGGCAGCTGTGTTTTCATGAGTTTTAACCATAATATTAAAACCTTTCCTGGGTTATTGTGAAGAGCTTTTAGTTCTGACTTTTGAATAACTTTAATACAACCCAACTGGGGGTTTAAGACACAGATTTCAAATTCAAAACCAAACATGCTTTGAAAGAACAGGCTGAAGGTACCTACTACTTACTACTCAGGTAGCTGGTATAAAAGCTGCTTTTTAAAGCTAAAAAATATACCCTAAGTAACGCATCCTCCATGGGATGCTAATTAAAAGACAGATGGCCTGGGTCCAAGCACGTGTACCGACAATCTGTGTCCCTGACGCCGGATTCTGACGCAGGCCTGTAAACAGAACATTCCAGGCAGAGGAAACCACACCTTCTCCCATCAAAGCTCTGCATTAGCTTCTCCCTCTCCCTCCACCAATCCTTCCAAGGCCCTTCCTTGCCCCCCTGGAGACTAGATCTGGGTTAAGCACGCCCGGTGCCCTGATGTGGTCGCGCTGCACCCTGTACCACACCCTGCGACCCCATGTGATGATTACACTACCCCTTCAAAGCCCACTAGACCGCAAGTGCTCCCAAAGCTTGGGCCCAAACTTGTTTTGTTCACCATCGGCTCACCAACTACTTAGAAAAAGAATCCACTGTTTGGCTGGAGATTACCCACCTTCCCCCCTAAGTTGATTCAATGTCTAGAGTATTTGAGGAAACCATCCCGCAAGTTCAAAGAGGCCAACAAAAGCCGACTCACACAACTCACCCTTCAGAGCTGTTGAAACAGAGGAAGACCCTCTAGAAGACAAACTAAAACGTGCTTCTACTGACTCAGCCCAAAGGCTGGCCTCCTCCACCGCCAACCCCCCCCTTTCCCCTGAAGCCCGGAATTCCTAGTGCCTCAAGTAGGGACACTGGGTGGGCCTTACTTTCACAAGGTGAATGGACAGGTTTCATTGTTTGGGCAATTATCATATCAAGGCTTCAGGTTCTATAGCCAAAAATTTTCAAAATGATAAAAGTACCACCTATACACAGAACTATTCAGATGAGTGAAACCCGTTTCTCCTACCTCTCCCTCGCCAGACATCACTGTATTTTTCCTGGATGTTCTTCTGGATAAATTATGTAAACCAAATGCTCTTGTACCTTGCACCATGCCCTCAGACAGGGAGCACAGCTCCCCTCAGGGAATCTTGGAAGTTAGGAGATAATGCCTGCATGATTCTTCCTTCTTAGTGCTTCCCACTCATGTGCCCCAAAGAGACTAATCTATAGACACTAACTTTATCTGAAATCTGAGCCAACCCTCTCCCCCCCACACACTCCAAAGTCACCAATATATAGTGACAAAATGTATTAGGTTCTCTTTTGAATTCTATACAAATATCTAGATTATAGGAAAACTTCAAAAAAAAATTGCCATGTGTCGGCCCAAGGTGAAATGCACCTGCAAAGCCCTCCATTTTATCTGTTCATTTCCCTCCCAGGGAACTCCTTGACTGGCACAGACAGGACAGCTGGGTCAGGCAAACAGCAGACTGACTTGGGCATATATATACTGCGTATTTCTACAAATCAGATCATGTGTAAAACATTTACCTCCCCAAGTAGAACTGAAAGCCTATGGGTTAAAGGGCCATGTTTATTTCAGCTACTCGGACAGATATTTAAAACACTTTCATAACTGGAGCCCTCTGGTTCCCTAACATTATGGTTTCGACCCTCCCTCTACAATAATACAAAGGAAGAATTCCCCCAAACTCACCTTTAAATTTGTCTGTATCTTTGTCTCTGACTAGCCGTACACTTCTTATGCTGAGATCCTTAAAGATAGCATCTATGTCGCCCTGAACTGTATTAAAAGGTAGATTTCCTACATATGCTGTGTAGGGGGGCTCTGTGGGCAGCTCCTTCTGGCTGCGGGAACCATGGCCACCAGCACTGCCGCGGGACCTGGAGGGGAAACAGACAGGATTCAAGTCTACTTGCCCCCAAGCAGGGACAAGGAAAATGTCTTCCACTCAGCCACGCCACCCAGGGGAACCACTCCACTGGAATGTACGGTAACATCGTGAAATTATCAAGAGTATTCCAAAATGTCATTCGTGACCAGGGTGCCTATTTTTTGGTGACGGAAATGTTCACAGAAACACAGAATCTAGGTAAACATACATTTCCCTGGAAATTCAAATCCGAATAGAACATACCCTCCTTGCATGGCTGGTTACCTATTTACCTGGACTCCGTATCTGCATACTGTTTATATCCTAAAACCTTAGCAAACGCTCTCCCTCATGCCTGGTAGTCCTCATCCATGCCAAAGCGGACTGCCCAGAGTTGGCACACTGTGTTTATGAAGGATTTCTAAAGCTGCCGAAGTCTAACCCACGCATCAAACACCTGCCTCTTGCTACCGTCAGACTGTGGCTAATACAAACGCCCTTAATACAAATTTTAGATTTTGTACAGCAGGTGCTACGTACATACTACTCTCCACCACTGCCCACGTGTGACTGGTCCTTAAGTGCATATTATGAATCCATTTAAACCTCAACGCCAATTCCTCCCCTGTAACAAGAAGGGGTTATGTGTCTACGGTAACGGGGCTCAAAAGGGGCAAAGGCAGGACTTTGACTCTACCACGTCTCATTGTTCATATGCAGAGGTTCTGGTTTGAATCCCAGCTCAGTCACAAACTTACTCCACCATATGACCTTGAGGAGTTAATCAATTTCTCTAAGATAAATAGATAGATAGATGATAGATTTATTTACTTGTTTGTTTGTAAAACTGGGTTAATACTAACACAGCTTGAGTTACTGAGAAATAAATACAAGGCGCCTACCACACCAACACACGGTATACACGGGGGGAGCAACAGTTACCATTATTGTCACACCTACAACGAGGCTCAAAAAGTTTTATAGATGATTCAGAAATAAACTGGGGCCATTACACATTTTTCAGATCCATAGAATGTGCAATAGCAAGAGTGAACCCTAATAGAAGCTACGGACTGGGTGACGACACGGCCAGTGCAGGTGCTGACAGCAGGACCATCTGTGCTGTGTGTGTGTGAAGTCAGAGTGGATACTGTACCCCCCGCCCCGATTTATTTATTTAAGAGAGATTGACGCGTGAGGGGGCAGAGGGAGAAGAGCCAAAAGAAGACTCCCTGGGGGGCTCAATCTCCAGACCCTGAGTTGATGACCTGATGGGAAACCAAGGGTTGGAGACTCAAGCAACTGTGCCACCCACGCGCCCCTGGGAACTGTATTTTCTGATCAATTTTGCTGTGAACTTAAAATTGCTCTAACGAATAGTCTATTAAAATGAATGAATAGGAAGGAGAGCTCTTCTTTGCATCAGTAAGAATGTCAACTAATAAATGCAGAGGGAGTTACGTAAGTAGAAAATGACTACTCTTGGGCGCCTGGGTGGCTCAGTTGATTAAGCGTCTGACTTCGGCTCAGGTCGTGATCTCCGGGCCCTGAGCCCTGCGTCGGGCTCTGCGCTCAGCAGGGAGTCTGCTTGTCCCTTACCCTCTGCTCTCCCCCCTTCTCATGCCCACTCTCAAATAAACAATAAATCTAAAAAGAAAGAAACAAAGAAAAGAGAAAAAAGAAAATCACTACTCTGTACCCACCACTGTAGCAGGGGCTGATTCAGGCAAGGTGTAACAATGGATGCAGCAGTCACCATGTTAACCAGGTAACTGACAAACTTTCACCATGTGCCTTATATTTTGGCACGGATCATGAAAGACAAAAAAGGCAGGGGGGACCAATGAAACATAACAACCAATGCTACATGTCATCTTTGATCCTGGAACAAACAGCTATAAAAGAACAAGCAGATGGAGAAATTTGAATATGGCATGTACTGACATCACTGCATCAATGCTGGAGTTGCAGGGAGTGGTAACTGGTCATGCAGTTAGAATGGCCCTGTTCTCCAGAGAGACCCAGAGGGTTCAGCATAAAGGACGTGTGTGCAGGCACACATAAAGATAAAGCAAACTTGAACCTTGTGACTAGAACAGTGTCCACTGTGGATCTGAAAATGTTCACAATGTTTGCAGAACACAGGAGGAGAAAAAATTCAAAAGAGGGAGGTGGTGTTTCTTTTTATGGAGACATTTATTTTAAAGGAAACTCCTCCCAACTAAGGTCTGCTCAAAGTCGTCCTTTTTGTAGGGCAAGCATCAATACAAGTCATGGAAAGTAACTTAGACTTTGATCCATATTTTGTTAGAAATATCATGAAAGAGATTCCCCATCTTTCCTGAGATAAATATCATTCTTTAAGACACATTTTTAACAGAAGAACCAAATCATGACCTAATTCTTAAATGGCTAAAATTTTTTAAGTTTAGTGACTCAGAACTCTGCTCCTTCCCGATAAGAAATCTTGTTCTGTTTTCCAGAGAATTGCATTCCACTGGTTCCCACTCCCCACCCCCTGTCCCACAAAGTTTAGTAAATCGACTTACTTTTGCACTTCAGTACTCTTTGCAACACCACAGTTCTTTTCTCGATAACCTTAAACCCTAAAATATTTTTTCAAAACTGAGCACCTGGGTGGCTCAGTTGGTTGGGTGACTGCCTTCGGCTCGGGTCATGATTCCAGGTCCTGGGATCAAGCCCTGCATTGGGCTCCCTGCTCGACAGGAAGTCTGCTTCTCCCTCTTCCACTCCCCCTGCTGTGTTCCCTCTCTCACTGTGTCTCTGTCAAATAAATAAAATCTTTAAAATAAAATAAAATATTTATTTACTAGAGAGACAGAGAGAGAACATGCACGTGTGCGTGTACACAAGAGCAGAGGGAGAGGCAGTGAATCTCAAGCAGACTCCCTGCTGAATGAGGAGACCAACATAGGGCTTGATCCCATGACCCTGAGAGATCATGATCTGAGCTGAAATCAAGAGCTGGCCACTTAACCTACTGAGCCACCCAGGCGCCACTAAACCCTAAAATATTTTCAACAAGATACTCTCTGAGACTGAATACTATATAAAATATGGTGTAAGTATAAACATTTGGAAAACCGCCGAAACACAGGATGAATTACAATTTTAATAACCTCAAATTCATTTATTCAACATTTACTGAACATCTGGCAGAAAACAGTCCCCTTCCCTCAAGCAGCTCACAAGTGAGCAATACATATAAACACAAATAACTACGAGTACACATGCATGCGTGTTTGTGCGTATATGTGCACACCCACATAAACATGTGGCAGAAGCTACAATGATTTTTTTTAAAGATTTTATTTATTTATTTGACACAGAGAGAGAGATTTACAAGTAGGTAGAGAGGCAGGCAGAGAGACAGGGAGAGGAGGAAGCAGGCTCCCTGCCGAGCAG
>LNAC01000109.1:1953640-2005415 GCA_002007465.1 Ailurus styani
CCCCCCCCGCCCTGCCCCAGCCAGTCTCCATCCTAGCATGCCAAGATCATGACCTGAGCCAAAATCAGATGCTTAACTGAGCCACCCAGGTGCCCCAAGATTTTTTTTTTTTAAGTAATCTTTACACTCAACGTCGGGCTCGAACTCACGACCCTGAGATCAAGGATTGCATACACTTCCAACTGAGCCAGCCAGGTGCCCCTATGAAGGTCCTTTAAATCTTCTATGTCGGGCGCCTGGGTGGCTCAGTGGGTTAAAGCCGCTGCCTTCGGCTCAGGTCATGATCCCAGGGTCCTGGGATCGAGGCCCACATCGGGCTCTCTGCTCGGCAGGGAGCCTGCTTCCTCCTCTCTCCTCTCTCTCTGCCTGCCTCTCTGCCTACTTGTAATCTCTCTCTCTGTGTCAAATGAATAAATAAAATCTTTAAAAAAAAAAAATAATAAAATAAATCTTCTATGTCCACACTAATTTGTGTCTGCTTGATCTAGTTCTCAGCTGGTGGGGGAGGTATTTTAATGTCTTTCACTGTGATTGTGGATTTGTCAAATTTATTTTCATAAGTCTGTAAATTTTTACATTGCGTATTTGGAGACTGTTGTTATGGGCATACAAATTTAAATCCTTTTATCTTCTTGGTCAACTGATCTTTTTTAACATCATGTCATGACCCTCTTTAGTCCTACTAGTGTTTTGTTTTGTTCTGTTTTTGCCTTAATGTCAGCTTGAATATGCCCATACTAATGTGTGGGACACACCTGCATACCAGCTTTCTTTGGCCTTGCACATTTTTCCCTCATCTCCTTACATTTAGCCTTTCTGAATCTTTATATTTTTAGGTGAGCCTCTTGCAAATAGCAGATGGTTAAATATTACTAATAGCATATAATCATATAACCCTTTAATTGGCAAGTTAGTCCTTTTCATTTATTGTGATTACCGATGTATTTGAATTATTTGTCATCGTATTAGATTGATCAATAGCTTTTATTCCTTCCCCCAATGTTTCTTATAATAATTCTATTTCAAATATTTTAGATGTTGTCATGCAGTGTCCAGCATGCATTTTAAAAAATTTTATGTAGTGTGTGTGTGTATGTATGTATATATATATATATATTTTTTTTAATTAACATATAATGTATTATGTGCCCCGGGGGTACGGATCTGTGAATCATCAGGTTTACACATTTCCAGCATGCATTTTTGATTCAACAAAGCCTAAAATTAATCCCAAACAAGATAAGGACCCTAGAACTCTTTATTTTTTTAAGTTAGCTCAAACTGTCATGACCCGGGGCACGGGGGTGGCTCAGTTAGTTAAGCGGCTGCCTTTGGCTCAGGTCATGATCCCAGAGTCCTGGGAGCGAGCCCCGCGTTGGGCTCTCTGCTCAGTAGAGAGCCTGCTTTCCCCTCTCCTTCTGCCTGCCGCTCTGCCTACTTGTGCTCTCTCTCTCTCTCTAGCTCTCTGTCAAATAAATAAATAAAATCTTAAAAAAAATTAAAAACAACAACAACAAAAACCTGTCATGACTCTGAGAGCAAGAGGTGCCTGCTTCTCTGACTCAGCCAGCCAGGAGGCTCCCCTCTGCTGTTGGTCTTACTGATGTAGTTTTGAAACGTTGGCGAGGTCCCGAGCCAATAGCCAAGAAAGAACTCTTGAGACGTCTTGGGTGCAAAAAGGTGATTTTATTAAAGCACAGGGTCAAGACCTGTGGGCAGAAAGAGCTGCTGCACTGGGGTTGTGAGGAATGGCTGATTATATACTTTATTATATGCTTGGGAGGTAAGGAAAAAGGGAGGTGCCCAAAAGGGCTTTCATCTGCTAAAGAAGACCCTCAGGCCACTGGAGGCCTTGCTATGGTCAAGCTAAGGTTGTTTTTCCCTCTAGCAATGCATTAACATTAAGACACCCTGGAGGGGTGCCCGGATGGCTCCAGGTGGTTCTGCCTTCGAGGTGGTTCTGCCTTTGCTCTGCTGGTGATCTCCAGGTCCTGGGATCGAGCCCCACCTAAACAGGGAGTCTGCTTCTCCCTCTCCCTTTGCCTCTCCCCCTGCTTGTGTGTGTGCCCTGTCTCTGTCTCTCTCTCTCTCAAATGAATTAAAAAAAGACAATCGGGAGTTTCCTGGAGGAATGTCACACATATCCCACCAGGGGACGGGGGTGGAGGGAGTAGGGGGCTGGGAGGGGGTTGTGGGGTGTCACCTGTGATTTGTCCTCAGCTTGCCTTCTGCTCCCTCATCACTATGGTCAGATAATCAGCATTTTTTTCCCTCTCTGGTAGCTTTAAAGTTTTTTTCCTCCGTTTTTGCTTTTGTTCTGTACATTCACTGTGATGGTTTCTAAATGAAGACTTACCATTTCTAACCATGGTTAGGGTTTGTGCTTCTTGAATCTTTAAACTTGTGCTTTTGTCAGTTCTGAAAATTCAGTCATGGTTATGTCTTTAAATATTGCCCTTCCCCTGTTCTTTCTTTCTCTTTCGAGGATCCTCCTAGACCTGTGTTTGCTTCTGTTATTCTCTCTTTGATTCCTTCTAACTTCCCTTCATTTTATTTTATTTATTTATTTATTTATTTTTTAAAAAGACTTTATTTATTTATTTCACAGCGGGAGAGGATCACAAGGAGGCAGAGAGTCAGGCAGAGAGAGAGGGGGAAGCAGGCTCTCTGCTGAGCAGGGAGCCCGATGCGGGCCTCGATCCCAGGACCCTGAGATCATGACCTGAGCCGAAAGCAGAGGCTTTAACCCACTGAGCCACCCAGGCGCCCACTTCCCTTCATTTTAGCTCTGCGCATTCTGGGCATAGAGAATCTGTTCTGCAGACATGTCTCCCAGATCGCTAGTTTTGATTTTAGCTATTTTAACCTGCTACATAACTCATTTCCTTTTTAAAAGCTTGTTTCAAGGGATCTGTGTGCTCAGTTAAGCGTCCAATTCTTGATTTCGACCCTTGATGATCTCAGCATCGGGAGATCGAGCCCCGTGTCAGGCTCTTTGCTGAGCTTGGAGCCTGTTAAGAGCCTCTCTCTCCTTCTCCCTTGCCCATGCGCCCCCAAAGCTCACTGTCTTCCATGCTCTCTCTCTCTCTCAAAAAGAAAAAATAGTTTGTTTCATGGAGTCCATGTTTCTTTCTTTCTTTTTTTTTTTTTTTAAAGATTTTATTTATTTATTTGACACACACAGAGAGAAATCACAAGTAGGCAGAGAGGCAGGCAGAGAGACAGGGAAAGGTGGAAGCAGGCTCCCTGCTGAGCAGAGAGCCGGATGCGGGCCTCGATCCCAGGACGCTGAGATCATGACCTGAGCTGAAAGCAGAGGCTTTAACCCACTGAGCCACCCAGGCGCCCTCCATGTTTCATTTTTAAAAGTTCTACTTGGGGGCACCTGGGTGGCTCAGTGGGTTAAAGCCTCTGCCTTCAGCTCAGGTCATGGTCTCAGGGTCCTGGGATCGAGCCCCACATCAGGCTCCCTGCTCAGTGGGGAGCCTGCTTCCNGTCCAGCATCGGGCTCTCTGCTTGGCGGGGAGCCTGCTTCCTCCTCTCTCTCTGCCTGCCTCTCTGCCTACTTGTGATCTCTCTCTCTCTCTCTGTCAAATAAATAAAAAAAATCTTTTTTTTTTAAATAAATAAAAGTTCTACTTGATTCTTCTACACACCTGCCCCCCTATAATGTCTGATTCTTTGGAGTTCTGATTCCTAACATTTTTCCTGTAATCATTTGTTAAATCATTAAAAAAAATTTTTTTTCTAATTTATCTATTTTAGAGAGAGGGGAGAGAGAGAGACACACACACACCAAGTGGGACAAGGGGCAGAGGGACCGAGAGAATCGGAGGGGACTCCCTGCTGACAGTGAAGCCTGATGTGGGTCTTTATGCAACCACCCTGAGACCATGACCTGAGCCGAAATCAAGAGTCAGACGTGTAACAGACTGAGACCCTTACATCGTTTTAATTGAATTAGAATGTACCTCCGGAGAAGTATCAAATCATAGGTGTACACCTCACTGAATTTCCAAAAGCAAAGCAAACAAACCCTTGGAATTAGCCCCGGGGTCAGGACTCAGAACATTCCAGAACCCACCCTAGTGCCCACTGCCGGTTTCTTCTTCCCCTTAAAGGCCAACACTTTTTATAGTCCTTTCCAGGACTCATTTGATGTTGTCTTTCAGATCGTTTCCATTGTGTGTTCTAGAGATCTTGGGCTTCTCATCTTCTGTTTTTTGTGTCCTCTGAGTTTCAGCCCTAGGGAGTTGTCCCCCTAGGGATTTGACATTTCTTAGTGTGAGCTCATCCTTAGGGTGACTGGTTCTTAATGATCCTTGCCTCCAATAGAATCCGTTGCAGCCTGGATAGAAGGGAGTATGGCTTCCAAGCTTTTCCCTTTTGCTTATGCCCCAGGAGTATCACCAGACTAGGCTCAGTATTTATGTCAGTGTTTGGCCTGGGAGTTTCTGGACCATCCCCGTCTGGTAAATTGACATTTCAAACCACATGATGCTGGGCTGGGAGTTTTGGATTCTCAGGCTGAAACAGACAAAGCTTGCTTGTCACCTCCCTGTAGATGGGCACACTTTCTCAAGGTCCCCTGTTCACTTCTCAGAGAGCTTAGGACCCCCTCTGGCCTTGGGTGTGCCCCAAGGCTGTCTCCTGTCCCCACCCGGGCTCTAAGCCCAACCCCATGCCGCTCACCCCTTCCTCAGCGCAGGGCAGAAGCAGGGTGAGCTCATTAACTGTCAGCTTCGGGGGACAGGGCCCTCTTGTTTCCCGCATCTGGGGATTTCTCTTTCTTTTGTGCAATCGCAGCTGTGCATTTGAAATAATTTCTGTTTCATTGACCATTTGGAGGAGTTGATGATGAGAAAAATTTCAGGTCACTTTGGTATGCAAAATCAGAAACACCTGAGGGGGGCGGTCTTCACAGAGCTGTCCAGCACTTGCAAAGTAGCTAATGTGGCTGTGGAACTGATTTTTGATTTTCATTTAATTTTCATTAATGGGTGCTTAAGTATAAATAGCGACAGGCAGCTAGTGGCTCCCCTGTTGGGCAGCGCAGCCTTAGGAAGGAAAGAGGTGCTCTCCATGGTTCCATGGACCAGGCGGGCTCAGGTCAGACTAACCCCAGAGTGTGGACAGCCCGCATTCCAGCCTTGGTCCACGTCCCTGACCATCTTGATGGAGCTCAAGTGGGAGTCATGTAGGTTGGCCTAGATTCCATTCTGTGGATTTGGACCTGCAAGTGCCTGAGGAATGGGCCAGACTGCCTGGGGGACAGGAGGCCTAGACGGTGCCCCAGGGATCTGTGTATCTGTTGAGGGTGTGGCATAGATTGAGGATTAGGAACACCTTGAGTGACAGGATCCCAATGCCCCTTAAAACCTTGGTTTTCCTTCTCCACTCCCTCCCGCCTCCCCCACTGTGTCCTCAGTCCTCAAACTCTTTCCCGATCCTCAGACTCTCCCTGGAGGGCTCCTCCTCTGGGAGGGCCACCTTCCCCAGGGCCTCAGGCTCACTCTCCAGGTCTCTAGCCCAGACAGACTTCCCCTCCCCCTAGCATCCTGCTCTTCTCCTGTGATTCCGCTTCCACTTCCGGAGTGTCCTTCCCGCCCATCAGTAGCCCACGCGGACACTTGGGAGTCGCCCTGGACTCCACCCTCTCCTTCCTGAATCTGCTTAGTCACCAAGTCTCCTGGCTGGAGTCCACCTCTGTCTGGGTGCCTCTACAGTCAGGCCTCCCCATCACCACCTGGGGTCGGCCCCAGCACCCCCCTCTGGACTGTCACACTTCCTCACTCCCCCAGGGATGGTGGCCCCAGAACCTGACTAGGGCTTCAGTCTTGCTTCATCTGCTTCCCACAGGGTTTTGCTTTGCTTCTGCTTTTAAATGCACCAACGCTTCTCTGGACCCACGTGCATTTTGCCCCCTTAGAGGGATGATCAACTGTCCCCAAGAGGGGGCTGTGCCCTTCAGAAGGGATTCTTATCTCCCCTGATGATCACAGACCCCACCCAGGCTGCCTTGCCCCTCCAGGCACTTGAGACTAAGGCTTCTTTCTCCAGCCTGTCAACGCCCTCACTGCTCCCACTGACATGCCAACGTTGTCCCCAGCCATTGGGTGGCTTGCTCAGGCCCCTGCAGACAAAATCAGCCTCCTTAACCTGGCACTCAAGGCCCCTCCTCATTCCACCCAGGCCCCCCTTTCTGGCCTCACCCCAGTGCTTCTGAAACCCTCCCAGATCCCAGAAATCCCTAGCCTGAGCCGCTGTCCCAGGGCCATTCTGATTATCAGCTGGGCTTTTGGTTCTCCTTAGTTTGCAAACGACTGTACACAAAAGTGAATACACCGAGTGTAAAACGCTGTCCCAATGGGCTGTCGTTGAGATTTTCCCCAAAGTTTGTATTAGGGTAAATTTCAAATATTAAGAAAAGTTGAAATAATGAATTCATGAGCCCCTTAGGTCCACCATCTATGGTCAATGATTGTTAACATTTGCTTGGGTGTGTATAGGGTTGCTTGGTTGGTTGGTTTTGCTAAATCGGTCGAAATTAATTCCCAAAAATCATAAGATTTCACTTCCTGAACATACTGAATATTTCAACATGCATGACCCAAAACTGAAACCACAATCCCGGGGCGCCTGGTTGGCTCAGTCAGTTAAGCATCTGGCCTTCAGCTTGATCCCAGGGTCCTGGGGTCGAGCCCCGCCTCGGGCTCCTTGCTCAGTGGGGAGACTGCTTCTCCCTTTCCTTCTGCCCGCCGCTACTTGTGCTCTCTGTCAAATAAATAAATAAAATCTTTAAAAACAAAAAACCATAACGCTGGGGCACCTAGATGGCTAAGTCGGTTAAACATTGGCTTTCAGCTCAGGTCTTGATCCCAGGGTCCTGGAATCGATCTCCGCATTGGGCTCCCTGCTCTGTGAGGAGTCTGCTTCTCCCTCTCTCTCTGCCCCTCCCCTTGTTCCTGCTCTCTCTCTATTGCTTGCTCTCTCTCAAATAAATAAATAAAATCTTTAAAAAAAAAAAAAAAGGCTGGAGTGCCTGGGCGGCTCAGTGGGTTCTGCCTTCAGCTTGGGTCTTGATCCCAGGGTCCTGCTCTCTGCTCAGCGGCAAGCCTGCTTCTCCCTCTCCCTCTGCTGCTTCCCCTGCTTGTGCTCTCTCTCTGTCAAATGAACAGATCTTATTTAAAAAAATAATGAAAAGAGAATGAAAATGTGCCCGTCGAGAAGTGGGGGGTGACAGAGGGACAGTTAAGGAAGGGGGAATGGCATGGGTACAGACCCCCAGGCTGGGGAAAGTGGCATGTGTCTGGGGGATCCTGAGCTGTGTAAGGCTGTCACTGAGGCCCCCTGGGGAGCTGGAGCCCCTCGGGTGGGCAGCTCTGCCAGGGGAGGAGCCCTCCAGGGAAAGCCTGAGGGTCAGAAAGGGCTGAGGACCCAACAGGAATGTGGGGGGTGGTGTGAAGAAAGAAAGCCAAGGTTTTAAGGAACAAAAGAGGCCATCGGAGTTGTGACTGTCACTCAAGGTGTTCCTAATCCTTCTCAATCTATGCCGCACCTTCAACAGGTAAATAGGTGGGGCCTAATATAGATCCCTGGGGCACTGTCTAGGCCTCCTGTCCTCCAGGCAGACTGGCCCATTCCTCAGGCACTTGCAGGTCCAAATCCACAGAATGGAATCTAGGCCAACCCACGTGATTTCCACTTGAGCTCCATCAAGATGGTCAGAGACGTGGACCATGGCTGGAATGCCGGCTGTCCACAACCCTGGGGTCAGTCTGACCTGAGCCCGCCTAGCCCGTGGGGCGTGGGGAGCAACTCCTTCCTGTTTTAGCAGAAGGGAAAATGGCCTTTTACTGAGCAGTTACTATGTGCTGGGCTGTCAGGTACTACTTAGTTTAGTCGCTATCAGACCTGCACGATGGGCCTTAATGCTAACCATAAGGGGTCGGTTCAAGTGTTGGGCATTCATTCATTCAACATACATTTATCTCCTATGGGCCAGTAACCTGCGTTGGGGATACAAAAATCAAAGATGCTAGGAATTGAATCCGGAATCAAGTCGTGTGTTGCTTTCACATTACACAGGAACGATCCCCACCTCCACCCTATTTCTGGCTCCAGCTCCACCCGGATTTTGGCATATTCCCTAGCAGGCTGTATCAGAATTCTGGCAGGCCAAGAGGGGCTATGAAGCTTGTTCTCCTTAAAAACCTCCCCATATGTCTCTGATTTGGCAGGCTAAGATAACCTGAGAACTCTGCTAGTGAAATTCTTGAAATGTTTCATAAAATTATTGAAAATTTTATTTTAAATGCACAGCTGAGCTCCCATGACAGAGAAATCCCAGGAGTCTAGGAACGAAGAGGGGACTAAACACGGTAGATGACAGCCAATGAGTTGATAATGTTGGTAATTCCCTTAGGTGTCAATGAAGGTCGATAACCAGGAGCAACGGGAGATGAGACCCCACAATAGGGTTGCTAGGAAAAAAGTACAGGATAGGGGCGCCTGGGTGGCTCAGTGGGTTAGGCCTCTGCCTTCAGCTCAGGTCATGATCTCAGGGTCCTGGGATCGAGGCCCACATCAGGCTCCCTGCTCAGCAGGGAGCCTGCTTCCTCCTCTCTCTCTGCCTGCCTCTCTGTCTACTTGTGATCTCGCTCTCTGTCAAGTAAATAATTAAAAAAAATCTTTAAAAAAAATCTTTAAAAAAGTACAGGATAATACAGGATGCCTGTGTGTTTGTGTGTATACAGACAGATGTATGCATTACATACACAAACACACATATACAGAAATACTTTTTTTTGGCTATGGTACTTTTTTTTTTTTGACCCACCCAAAATGGAAATTGTAGGGGCTCCTGGGTGATTCAGTTCGTTGAGTGTCAAAATAATATGAAATCAGAGAGGGAGGCAAACCGTAAGAGACTCTTAGCTCTAGGAAACAAACTGAGGGTTGCTGATGGGGAGGTGTGGGGGGGTGGGCATTAAGGAGGGCAGGTGATGTGATGAACACTGGGTGTTCTCTATGCAGCTGATGATTCACTGACCTCTACCTCTGAAACTAATAATACACTGTGTTAATTAATTGATTTTTATTTTTTATTTTTTAAAAGATTTTATTTATTTATTTGACAGAGAGATACAGCCAGAGAGGGAACACCAGCAGGGGGAGTAAGAGAGGGAGAAGCAGGCTTTCCCACAGAGCTGGGGCTCGATCCCAGGACCCTGGGATCATGACCTGAGCCAGGGTAGACGCTTAACGGCTGAGCCACCCAGGCACCCCAATTAATTGATTTTTAAATTAAAAAAAATTTAAAAGAAAAGAAAGAAATGGCAGAGCCTTGAGGGGATAATTTTCCATGTGTGAGACTCAGAGGCACAACAGTTAGGACAGTCAGAGTTCCCCCCCCTCCCCATCTTGAGAGTGTACAACAACACGAAAGGGAGCGTAAAATTCAATATGTTGATTATGATTAAAGACATAAAATAAGAAATCCAAACCCTCAGACAACAAACACCACAAACGCCCCTTGATTTGACAAAGAACCAGAGTTTCTAAACATGAAAAATGTAGTCGTTGAAACAAAGATCACAGTGAAGCCTTCAACATGTGGCCTGAACACCACAGAGGAGAGGATGAGTGAGCCGTGATAAGAGATTTCAGGGAGTACAGAGAGCTGAAATGATGAAAGAAATATGAAAAAGAAGTAAGGAGACATAGTAGGATCAGAATATTCAGCATCTAATCGAGTTTCCAGAAAGAGTATGATTCAGAGAATGAGGTAGAGGTAATATCTGAAGATAGAATGACTAAGAGTTTTCTGGAATTGTTGAGTCCTAATTTCTCAAGAAATGAGGAAACACTGTAAATCCTGAACATAATGAAAGATGCGTGCATGTAGATTTCTGCAGTAGAACTATGCAGAAAGATGTGTAAAAAAAGATTTTCTCACAGATCCTTCCTCGAAGAATTGTTAACTGTGTACTTGAGGCAGAAGAAACTTGTGTTTAGAGTATTTTAAGAAAGGAATGAGGAACAAGGAGGGCATGTGACCCAGGCAAGACCTTGGTGAAGGTCTTGGCTCAAAAAAGCTGTGGTAAAAACTGGCAAAATTATCAAAAACAACCATTTCCGTACCCTGGAAGTTAACACAGGCAGACGGTAATTTCAAAGGCATTTATTCGACAAAAGCTCGAGAGCCTCATTAATAACAGTGGCATCTGTGATATTTTATCTCCAGGTGACTCCCGTTTCCCACCCCCCGCCCCCAAGGCCAGGACATGGTGGCCGTGAAAACTGGCAGCCTCACTTCCGCTGGAGGGGCTGACCTGATTTGGAGCTCTGCAAAAAAAAAAACAACTCATGGTGAGAGGCACTGTTGAAAATAATACCAATTAGTGGTAAGCAAATGGGGGAAGGCCAATGTCATGGCCGCCTAAGGCCTCAATGCCGTTTGGGGCAAGCAAGTGACTCCCCACAATTTTGAGGAGATCGAGGGCACAAGCTAGCCACGGGGGAATTTGGGAAGCTCCAGCATATAATCGAGAGTCAGGTGCTCAACTGACTGACGCCACCCAGGCACCCCAAGACAGATCTCATTTAATCCTCACCACAGAGGAGTTTCTAGTTCACATTTGGGAAAAATGAGACTCAGAGAGGTAAAGTAACTTGCTCTAGGTCACACAGCTAATACACAGCAGAGCTGATACACTGACTGTGGTCTGTGTGACATGCAGAGAAACAGGAGAGTAGCCCCAACCCAGGAGAAAAGCACTCACTAGAAACCGTTGGAGGGGGCCCAGATGCTGGACTCAGTAGACAAAGACTTTAAGTTGGCTATTACAAATATGTCCAAAGAACTAAAGGAACATGTGTTTGAAGAATGAAAGGAAGTATGATAGTCACTCATCAAGTAGAGAATATCAAAAAAGATACTGATTTTGGTTTTTCAGAACTGAGAGACAGATGCCTAACCGACTGAGCCACCCAGGTGCCCTAAGAGTTTCTTTATTTTTTTTTTAAGATTTTACTTATATATTTGGTATTTCATTGCATTTTTTTGTCTTTAAGTTTATTTTTTTTCTTTAGTAATCTTTACACCCAATGTGGGACTCGAACTCATGACCCCAAGATCGGGAGTCACATGCTCTTTAGACCTAGCCAGCCAGGTGCCCCATGTGTGTTGTTTTTTTTCATATGTACCTTTAATGGTAATTGCCCAAAGATCCGTTATTATATGTTATATTTGACTAGGTTAACACAGCAACCACAAGTTAAAAAAAGGTGTGATATATTTCTCTTTATCCTACTGCCTCCTGCTGCCATCTTGTCTTAAGTCACCACAGCGTTTCTCATGGATGATCATAAAAGTCCCTTGCCTGAAGTTTCACTCTTTGCCGGTTTCCAACACGTTCTCCACTTCGTAGGCAGAGTGGTTTTAGTAACTGGCGCATTTGCTTGTGTCGTTGTCCTGCTTCAAACCCTTCAGTTCAGGACTGCTCATCCTCTCTACTCGCTCAGTTCCTATTCAAGGCTTGCCAAGTGTCTTAGAATGTGGTCCTCTCTTGTCTCCTCTCTTCCACCAGACGGAACCACCCCTGCTTCAGAGGATGAGTCCTGTTCTCTCATATCTAGGTCTTTGCCACTCCCTCCATAGGACCACCTCCCTCATTCATTTCATCTACACTCCTTTTAGGGTTCTTTTAGGTTATTTCCTCTGCTGAATCTGGGTTAGGGGTTCCTCCTTTGCTGTGGTCCTCTGGGCTCATTCCACCAGAGCTGTTGACTCTACCCATCGGTCCGGTTGGTTCATTCCTTCTTTCCTTCCTTCCTCCCTACCTCCCCTTCCTCCCCTTTCCTTCCTTCTTCCTTCCCTTCTTCCTTCCTCCCTCTTTCTTTCTTTCTCTCTCTCTCTTTCTTTCTTTCTTCTTTCCTCCTTTCTTGCCTCCCTCCTTCTTACCTTCCTTTTTAAGATTTTATTTATTTATTTTGACACACAGAGAGAGAGTGTGTGAGCAGGGGGAGAGGCAGAGGGAGAAGGAGAGGGTGCAAGAATTTGAAGCAAACTCCATGCTGAGTGTGGAGCACCATGCAAGGCTTAATCCCAGGACCTGGGGATCATGACCTGAGCTGAAACCAAGAGTCAAATGCTTAACTGACTGAGCCACCCATGTCCCCCGCCCCCACCCCCCCCCCATCTGTTCTTTTCAATGGGAGATGAAAATACACTTTAAAGAGAGGGATTGTTTCTAGTTCACTGTCTTGTTCTTGAACGGCATTTTAAATCTTTCTAAAATGACAACACTCACAACAGCTTTAGGGATGCCTTCTGCTAAACATTCGAGGAATTACACAAAAGTGTAATACAAATGCTTCCAGAAAATAGAAAGAGAAAAGGAAAAGGAACAGTATGCACGGATCCTATGAGGTTATAAGCTCAATGCAAAACAAAGCAAGGACCACAGGATAAAGGCAGAGGACCATCTTCTTCTGAATTATGGGCAAGTAAAAAAAATCTCCGCTAACAGAATCCAACTGTATGCATAAAAATGAATACATTCAGGCGCCTGGGTGGCTCAGTGGGTTAAAGCCACTGCCTTCGGCTCAGGTCATGATCTCAGGGTCATGGGATCGAGGCCCACATCAGGCTCCCTGCTCAGCGGGGAGCCTGCTTCCTCCTCTCTCTGCCTGTCTCTCTGCCTACTTGTGATCTGACCTCTCTCTCTCTGTGTCAAATAAATAAATAAAAATCTTAAAAATAAATTAAAAAAAAATAAATTAAAAAAAAATGAATACATTCAAGCAAAACTGGGCTGTTCCAAGAATGCAAGTTTTTTTTTGTTTTTTTTAAGTATGCGAGGCTTTTAACATTGAAAAAAACATTAATTCATCACATCATCAGTTTGAAGAAGAAACACCAGGGGCCCCTGGCTGGCTCAGTGGGTGGAGCAAGCAGCTCTTGATCTTGGGGTTGTGAGTTTGAGCCCCACGTTGGGTGTGGAGATTGCTTACAAATAAAATTTAAAAATCTTTAAAAATGAAACACCACCTGAGCACCTCAAAAGATGAAACAAGAAATGTTCCATACTTTTCAAAATCTTTTCATGCAATGAACTCCCAGCAAATAATAAATAGAAGGGAACTGCTTTAATGTGATAGAGTGTCTACCGAAAAACTTTAATAAATATCATTTTCAAAAGAGAAATACTGAAAACACCCCTTTAAAATTAGGGACAGGAAAATCATACTCACTGTTGACACTTCAGTTCAACATTCTATAGGCAGCACCAACCAGTACAGAAAAGCAAGAAAAATAAGCCAATGATATTTGAATTGGAATAGATTATTTTGGTTCAAAAAAAAATTACATACGTGATAATCTACATTTTGAGGGTTCCTCCATTTATGGAAGTCTTACCAATATTTGAAAAAATTAATCTGTTACTGGCATGTCTGAGCTTCTTAAAGTTTTAAAGCCTTTCATCAGTGGTTTGGGGCCAACCTCGGCAGGAAAGGGAGCACATTTTATGTCTATATAACTGCTCTGCTGTGTAAACTCAGCAGCTAACAAGGTGGGAAGCACTCTGAAAGAAGGAAGTTACCAGGGGCGCCTGGGTGGCTCAGTGGGTTAAGCTTTCAGCTCAGGTCTTGATCTCAGGGTTCTGGGATCAAGGCCTGCATCGGGCTATCTGCTCAGCAGGAAGCCTTCTTCCTCCTCTCTCTGCCTGCTTCTCTATTGGTGATCTCTCTCTCTCTCTCTCTCTCTCTCTCTCTCTCTCTCTCTCTCTCTGTTAAATAAATAAATAAATAAATCTTTGAAAAGAAAAAAAGGAAGGAAGTTAGATAAATTTAAAAAGCATACTAATTTGTATAAAACAACCGGCTCTGCAATAAACTGATGAAAAGACAGTAATTTGATTTCACGCTTAAACGGTTATTTTTGTAGTCGAAATGATCTTTGAAGTGATACAGGATTCCAACATTTGCAACATAGTTTTACTGTATTACAAAGTACCAAAAAAAAAAAAAAAGTATTGTATGCACTTGGCAAAATCTTGCAATTTGGAGAAGGAATTGCCTTCTTGGGCACCTGGATAGCTCAGTGGGTTAAAGCCTCTGCCTTCGGCTCAGGTCATGATCTCAGGGTCCTGGGATCTAGGCCGCATCAGGCTCCCTGCTCAGCAGGGAGCCTGCTTCCCCCTCTCTCTCTGCCTGCCTCTCTGCCTACTTATGATCTCTCTCTCTGTCAAATAAATAAATAAATAAATCTTAAAGGAAAAAAAAAAAGAATTGCCTTCTTTAGCTTCATACTTCCAGAAAGTCTCTCCAATTTAGAATGCTGTATTATAGGCTGATTATGTTCATTGAAAACCGTTCTTGTATTTTGCAATGCTCTAAGCTTTGACGGAGGAACAGTTGTTCCCATCGTTTAGCATTTTAGATTTGCCTAACTTTTATAAAATTGCCATGTGTCAAAAATCACACTTCTGTAATTGCTAAAGCATGATATGTCAGATTATCTGACTATAGTTGCGCTTTGAAGTAATCATGGCCATGAAGCCTTCTTAAAAGGAGACTTGTACATTCTTGGACTTCTAAATCAATTCCAGGATAAACCCCAGGTCATTAGTGCTTTTAATAATTACGGTGCCACAGCTGGGGAAGACCGATTGACTTAAATTAACCACCAAATGCCCTGCCGTAGTTTTTATTTATGGGAAATCCTTACTTCTGATTACCGAAGGCCAGGTGCTATCTGGAAAATGACACAGTGCATGAATTTTGTTTCATAGTTCAGTGCATATAATTAACCACCACTAAATAGTATTTCTGATCCCGGCAATTGTGTACTCAGTATCTTGCTGAACGGCTATTAGCTTTTGCCTTTATTTTATAATGCTTAATGTAGGTGACCAACTTGTCAGGTTTCCTATGAAAGTTACACGTGGGGCGCCTGGGTGGCTCAGTGGGTTAAAGCCTCTGCTTTCGGCTCAGGTCATGATCTCAGCGTCCTGGGATCGAGGCCCGCATCGGGCTCTCTGCTCAGCAGGGAGCCTGCTTCCTCCTCTCCCTGTCTCTCTGCCTGCCTCTCTGCCTACTTGTGATCTCTCTCTCTGTGTCAAATAAATAAATAAAATCTTTAAAAAAAAAAAAAAAAGAAAGTTACACGTGAACCACAGAAATAGTATACTATGCTATTTGAAAATTAGTGAGTGTTTTCCATTTAAAAGATTGTCTACAGGGGCACCTGGGTGGCTTAATCTGGCTTTGGCTCAGGTCATGATCTCGGGGTCCTGACATCGAACCCCATGTTGGGCTCTGCACTCACTCATTGGGGAACCTGTGTTTCCCCTTCTCCCTCTGCCCCTCCCTGTACTTGTGCTCTGTCGCTCTCTCTCAAATAAATAAAATATTTTTTTAAAAAGACTTCGGGGTGCCTGGGTGGCTTGTTGGTTAAGTTACTGGCTTTGGCTCAGGTCATGATCCTGGAGTCCCGGGATCGAGCCCCACATCGGGCTCCCTGCTCAGTGAGGAGTCTCTTTCTCCCTCTGACCCTCCCCCCTCTCATGCTTTGTCTCTCTCATTCACTCTCTCTCTCAAATAAATAAACAAATAATCTTTTAAAAATAAAATAAAAAAGACTGAGAGAGAGGGAGAGAGCGAGCAAGAGAGAAAGCATGAGTAGGAGAAGGGGAGGGGAAGCAGACTTCCCACTGAGCAGAGAGCCCAATGTGGAGCTTGATCCCAGGACCCTGAGATCGTGACCCAAGCCAAAGGCAGATGCTTAACCCACTGAGCCACCCAGGTGCCCAGTCAGTTCAGTTCTTTTATCGGCCTTGACTGTGCCCTTGCATCCATGGTGTAGGGATCAGCCAAAGATTTGGACAGACTTATACCAGAATCTGGGACTCCCCTGGATCTCTTCTTTTTATGATACTCCTTCACTTTCCACGAGCTGTGTTTGTCCCAAATACTGTCTTCAGATTCTTCCAGTCAGAAAGATTAATTTTAGATTGGATAGAGAGAGCACTTACTCTATGATGCTCACCGTCTTGACCTCAGCCTAACAGCTGTAAATATGGGAGACCCATTGTACCAGTCTCGTCTTACAATTTTTTTTAAAGATTTTATTTATTTATTAGAGAGAGAGACAGAGATAGTGAGAGAGAGCACAGAGAGGAGAGGGAGAAGCAGGTAACCACCAACCCTAAGAAAGGTAGAAATGGTTATATTAAATCAGAGATAAAGAATATTTTATGATGATAAAAGGTTGATCATTAAGAAGGCCCAGCTATCCTAAATCTGTAGGCATCCAATCACAGAGTTTCAAAATGTAAGAAGCAGGGAAAAGGTAACTTTTCCACAAACGGATTAAGAACTCGAACCCAGAATATCTAAAGAACTCTTACCACTCAATAATACGAAGAACAAAACCAACAGGAAATGACAAACTTTTGAACAGGTACGTGGCCAAATGAAATATATGGGTGGCAAATAAGGAAATAAGAAGATGCTCAAAATAATTGGTCACTGGAGCAATGCCTAGTAAATTCACAATGTGATGGCCAATGGCCCAAATTAGAAAGACACATGATACCTACTGCCATCAAAGATGCAGAGAAACAAGAACTCTGACGTTGCTGGTGGAAATAAACAAGGGGACAGCCTTTCTGGCAGTTTCTTATAAAGTGAAGCGTATACTTAACCACAGGACCCAGCAATTTCACTCCTAGGCACTTATTCAATAGAAATGAAAACATATGTCCTTATAATGATTCGTGTATGAATGTATAATAGCCAAAGCCCAGGAACAACCACCATGTCCCCTAACAGAAGAATGCAGAAACAAATAGCAGTCTACTCATACAACAGGCTACAAATAAGCAAGGCAAAGCATAAAATACAGCTGAACTCAACAGCGTGGATACACCTGGAAAGAATTAGGTCGAACCAGAGGCCAGACATAAGAGTACATGCTGTCTGCTTTCATTTATTTGAGGTTCAAGTACTGGCAAATGTGTGCTAGGGTGATAAAAATCATGACCATGGTTGCCTCTGGGGTGGTAATGGTGGGGATTGATAGGAAAAGCCCCAAGGGAACTTTCTGGAAATGTCCTCTATCTTGCTTGGCATGGAGGTTACATGGGTGTATACATTTATTTATTTATTTATTTATTATTCATTTATTTATTTTTAAGAGTAACTCCTTTTTTTTTTAAGATTTTATTTATTTATTTGACACAGAGCGGAGAGAGATTGCAAGTAGGCAGAGAGGCAGGCAGAGAGAGAGGAGGAATCAGGCTCCCCGCTGAGCAGGGAGCCCGGTGCGGGCCTCGATCCCAGGACGCTGAGATCATGACCTGAGCTGAAAGCAGAGGTTTTAACCTACTGAGCCACCCAGGCGCCCAGGGTGTATACATTTATTATACATGTATTCTTCAAATTAGGCACTTAAGATTTGTGCATTTCACTGTGTGCAGATTTTTTTTTTAAAGATTTTATTTATTTATTTGACAGAGATTACAAGTAGGCAGAGAGAGAGGAGGAAGCAGGCTCCCTGCTGAGCAGAGAGCCCGATGCGGGCCTCGATCCCAGGACCCTGAGATCATGACCTGAGCCGAAGGCAGAGGCTTTAACCCACTGAGCCACCCAGGCGCCCCTGTGTGCAGATTTTATCTAAGAATTATCTTGGCAGGGGCACCTGGGTGGCTCAGTGGGTTAAAGCCTCTGCCTTCGGCCAAGGTCATGATCTCAGGGTCCTGGGTTCGAGGCCCGCATCGGGCTCTCTGCTCCGCAGGGAGCCTGCTTCCTCCTCTCTCTCTGCCTGCCTCTCTGCCTACTTGTGATCTGATTTCTGTGCCAAATAAATAAATAAAATCTTAAAAAAAAAAAGAATTATCTTGGCAGTTTGCTTTCCATATATTGTATTTTAGGCTTATTTGGTCTTTTTTCCCCCAGTGCTAATTAATGGAAATCTAGGGAGTAGGATTTAAGGTGCTGCTAATCAAGAAAATCTGGGGTGCCTGGGTGACTCAGTCGGTTAAGCATCTGCCTCTTGATTTCAGCTCAGGTCCTGATCTCGGGGTCCTGGGATCGAGCTCCGCCGTGGGCTCCATGGTAAGCAGGGAGTCTGCTTGAGGATTTCTCTCCCTCTGTCCCTCCCTGCGCTCCTTTTCTCTCTCAAATGAGTAAGTAAATCTTAAAACAAAATCTTAGGTATAAAATATGTGCCTTTATCCTTCAGCTGCACAAATGCAGATTGAGTGTTATAAAGCGGTTTCAGATTAAGTAGTAAATTGAGAGCATTCACAAAAGAATTTTTTCTGCACTCCTGCCTGACCATGAGAGTACGCAAATGTATAATCCTTTTCTAGAAGTAGAATTTGTTCAAATGAGTCTTTTTTTATTTTTAAGATTTTATTTATTTAGTCGACAGAGAGAGACGCAGCGAGAGAGGGAACACAAGCAGGGGGAGAGAGAGAGAGGGAGAACCAGGTTTCCCGCCAAGCAGAGTGCCCGATACGGGGCTCGATCCCAGGACCCCTGGGATCATGACCTGAGCCGAAGGCAGATGCTTAATCGACTGAGCTACCCAGGTGCCCCTCAAATGAGTCTTTTAAGACATGTAGACTTCAGGGTTTTTTGCTATATTCTGTGAACTCTAACCAGTAATCCCCAAAAACCGGCATTCTAGTTATGTAATAACTTGTTCCCCTTGTAATGATGGTTAATTTGATGTATGTACTTTTGGTGTATCTTTTTGTTAAGTCAGGACAAGGTCATTGGCATTTTTTTCCTTTCCTTACCTGCAAAAATTTAATAAAACTCCAAACCTATTGAATTTCTTATTCAAACAGAGGGTCATGAAGTCTGAGTCTTACTTAAATTTATAGTACTAAGAAGTGGAAGGGGGTTGATGGACTTGTTTGATGAAATGGTCAAGAAGTTAACGAAGACAGAGTAAATGTTGAATGATGTAATTACTGAATGAATAATTCAGCTCTTCATCCTGAAGGAAAGATGACAGCTGAGAGTCCTAGATCTTGCAAATTCAATTATACATTGTTTTATTAATTTATCCAGCAAATATTTCAACCCCTTCTCCTGGTACCAAGTACTGTAGCAATCAGGGACCAGTCAGGATAAGGGAAACCAAAACTTACAATTTACGAGGGCTGAGAACTCTAAGTGGTGTTCAGAACCCTAAGGAAAGGATGCCCTTGACTGGTGCTCAGACTACGGAGGAGGTAGTGGGTCCTGCAGCTGGTGCTCGGACCACTAAAGAGAGAGCTATGGACAGCTTGGGCTGTGCATCCTGCAGGTGGTGGGGGGCAGAAGCCAAATGGTTGCTGCTATTGGAGAAATACAGACAACCTCTGAAAAACTGGAATGAAGTCCTTTCTCCTCTTGGTCCATTTTCCAGGGTCCCTTTGGTGCTTCCCATTGTCAGAAGTTAGAAGTAAGCCCACAGGAAAGAGAAACTGACCTTCCCAGGTGGGATTGTGAAATGGACTTGGTTAGATGTTTGACCCTGAACTCAGAGCATTTTGCCATTTTAAATGGGATTCTGGTATCTGCTGGCAGAAAGAGACGGGGTAAAGAGACGAGACAGGGATAATCTAATTACCCAATGAATTAGATAACCCAGTTAGATAATCCAATGTGGTGTGCAAACAAATGGCTAAGGAAAACAGTTCAGGAAGAAAAGGATTAGCTTGGGGCTTTAAATTCTCAGCTCAAGTTGTGGTCAAAGAACCAGATGGGTTTTATGGTGGCTCTGTCTACTGCTACTGCTGTGTAACGAATGACTCTAGAATTTAGTGGCTCAAAATAATCATAAACATTTCTCTCTGAGTTTCTGAGGGCCTGGAACTTATCTAGAAAGTTCTGGCTCGGGCGCCTGGGTGGCTCAGTGGGTTAAAGCCTCTGCTTTCAGCTCAGGTCATGATCTCGGGGTCCTGGGATCGAGGCCCGCATCGGGCTCCCTGCTCAGCGGGGAGCCTGCTTCCCCCCCCCCTCTGCCTGCCTCTCTGACTCCTGTGATCTCTCTCCCTCTGTCAAATAAGTAAATTAAAAAAAAAAAAAATTTAAAAAAAGAAAGTTCTGGCTCTGGATCTCTCCTAAGCTTACAGTCACGAGACTGGCCGTGGTCCCAGGCCACTGAGGGCTTGACTTGGCTGCAGGATCCATTCAAAGGTTCTGCTTCACACTGATGGAAAGTGGGTGTGATGTCGATTTTCCCTTTCAGTTCTAGTTTTCACTTCATGTATTTCAAAACAATGTTTTTAGGTGTATACACATTTTTTTAAAAGATTTATTTATTTGAAGGGGGGGCAGAGGGAGAGGGAGAGAGAAGCCCTAAGCAGACTCTGTGCTCAGCGTGGAACCTGATGGGGGGGAGCAGAGCCTGATGCCCATCTTGGGGTGTGGAGCTGGTGTGGGGTTCGATCTCACAACCCTGAGGTCACAACTGGTGCCAAAACCAAGAGTAGGTCATTTAACTGACTCTGCCACCCAGGCGCCCTTAGGGGTACACACATTTTAGATAGTTATTCCCTCTTGGTTAGTTGGCTCTTTTATTATTATGTAAATCGCTTTTTATCCTGAATCATTCTCAGTTTTTTTCCCCTCATTTTCACAGTTCTTAGACTACTTTGATATTAAAGGAATCAAATCTAAATATAGCCAAGCCAGCTTAAAAAGTATTAGTGTTTGTGTGTATATCTTTTTCGATCCTTTTACTTTTAACCTACTGTATCATTGTATTTCAAGTTTGTGTCTTATAAACAGCATATGAATTAAAAAAAAAAATCTGACCTGACAGTCTCTCTCTTGTTTGGTAGGAATGCTTTATATATTATAGAATTCTTTGACTGTTACAGTGTTTGCAAATATTTTCTGTATGTTACAAATATTTTCTATATGTTGCAAATATTTTCTCCTGACTTCCCATCTGCTCTGGTTAGATTTTTAAAAACAATTATTCAAAAACTTTACGTAGAGTAAAATTGACTTCTTTTTCTGCTTACAGATCAATGTGTGTTTTTGTTTTTGTTTTAAGTAAGCTCTACCCCCAATGTAGAGATGATCCTGAGATTAAGAATCACATGCTCTACTGACTGAGCCAGCCAGGCGGCCCCAGCTCTATGTGTTTCTGACACATTTAGATTCATGTAACCGCCTCCACAATTAGGAAACGAAACAGTTCAGTCATCCTCAAAAAACTTCCTCTTGCTGCCTCTTGTAGTCAGATCCTTGCTTCACCGTCATCCGTGGCCCCTACTGATTCCCATCCCTATCCTCTTCTCTAGAAAGTCGTATGAAGGGAAGTCATACTGTCTGTGATCTTTTGAGACTGGCTTCTTTCACTCACCGCAGCGCTTTTGAGATGTATTCCTGTTACCACATGTACCGATGATAGTCTATTCATTTTCTTGTTAAAGGGAAGTTGGGTTGTTGCCAGATTTTGGCAATTACGAATAGAGCTTTAGAAACACCCATGTACTTATAGGGAGTGTGTGAACATAACTTTTAATTTCTCTAGGGTACATAGGTAGGAATGGGATTGCAGTGTTGCATGGGAAGTATATGGTAAGTGTATGTTTAACTTTGTGGGAATACAGAGTGACCACATTATTTGGCATTCTTGCTACCAATATGTGAGGGTTCCATTGCTTCTTTTAGTCACCAATGTCTAGTATTGTCAGTTCTGAAGATGCTAGCCATTCTAACAGGTGTGAGTTGTATCTCATTACAGCTTTAATTTGCATATCCCTTTGACTAGTGGTGTGAAGCATCTTTTTTTTAAGTTTTAATTATTTTTTTATTTTTTATTTTTTTTAAGATTTTATTTATTTATTTCACAGAGGGAGAGAGATCACAAGGAGGCAGAGAGGCAGGCAGAGAGAGAGGGGGAAGCAGGCTCCCCGCTGAGCAGGGAGCCCGATGCGGGCCTCGATCCCAGGACCCTGAGATCATGACCTGAGCCGAAAGCAGAGGCATTAACCCACTGAGCCACCCAGGCGCCCTTAATTATTTTTTTAAAGATTTTAAGTAATCTCTACACCCAGTGTGGGGTTCGAACCTATAACCCCCCGAGATCAAGAGTCACAGGCTCTTCCAACTGAGCCAGCCAGGCGCCCTGCACACCTTTACTTCTTTTTTTTTAAGATTTTATTTATTTGACAGAGAGAGATCACAAGTAGGCAGAGAGGCAGGCAGAGAGACAGGGAGAGGAGGAAGCAGGCTCCCTGCTGAGCAGAGAGCCCGATGNGATCCCAGGACCGTGAGATCATGACCTGAGCCGAAGGTAGAGGCTTTGACCCACTGAGCCACCCAGGTGCCCACACATTTACTTCTTGTCCACTCCTTGTCTTCCTGAAATGACCAGGACTTCCAGAGCATTGGCGAATAGGAGCGGTGAGGCTGGATGGGACCTCCTTGACTTTTACCTGATCTCAGGAAGAAAGCACGCATTCTTTCACCATTAAGTATGTTAGCTGTGGGTTTTTCTGTAGCCTTTAATCAATTTAAGGGCATTACCTTATTTTTTTGATTTGCTGAGATTTTACCTATACTTTTGATTTCTTGAGGTTTTTTTTTTTTTAAACCAGGAATTGGGGGCTCCTGGGTGGCTCAGTTGGTTAAGCATCTGCCTTCAGCTCAGGACATGATCCCAGGGTGCTGGGATCAAGGCCCGCATTGGGCACCCTGCTCAGTGGGGAGCCTGCTTCTCCCTCTCCCTGTACCCCTCCCTCCGCTCATGCACACACACTCTCTCTAATACATAAAATATTAAAAAGAAAACACGAGGAATGGATGTTGAATTTTTGTCAGATGCTTTCAGCATCATTTTATATCATCTAATATTAGGATGATTTTAAAAACTGTGATATAGAGGTGCCTGGGTGGCTCAGTGGGTTAAGCCTCTGCCTTTGGCTCAGGTCATGATCTTAGGGTCCTGGGATTGAGCCCTACATCGGGCTCTCTGCTCAGCAGGGAGCCTGCTTCCCCCTCTCTCTCTGCCTGCCTCTCTGCCTAAGTGTGATCTCTGTCAAGTGGATAAAAATCTTAAAAAAAACCCTGCGATATAATTCACACACCTTAAATTTTACCATTTTAAGTGTATAATTCAGCAGTTTTTAATGTTTGCAGGGTTGTGCAACCATCACCACTATCTCATTCTGGAACATTTTCTTCAGCCATCCCCAAAATAAATGCCATATGCATGAGCCGTCACTCCCATCCTCTCTCTGTCCATGAACCTACTTCCCTACTTCCCATGGATTTGCCTGTTCTGGACACTTCATGTCCACAGACCCATCAACATGCTACCTCTTCTATCTGGCTTCTTCCTTTTAGCCTAGTGTTTTCAGCCTTGTTGTCGGGTGCATTAGTACTTCATTCCTTCTTGAGCCAGACTAAGGTTCCATTGTGTGTACATGCCACATTTGTTCATGCATTCACTCACCGATGCACATCTGGGTGGTTTCCACTTTATGGCTCCTGTGAACCTCCATGGGCGAGTTTCCGTGTGTACGTATATTCTCATTTCTCCTGTTCGTATACCTGAGAGAACTGTAGAGTCAAATGGTGACTCCGCGTTTAATATTTTGAGGAACTGCCAAATTGTGCACAGTAGCTGTGTTGTTTTATATTCACATCAGCATGGGTTCCAATTTCTCCACATCCTCTCCCACACTCATTTGCTTTCTTTTAAAAGATTCTGGCCATTCTGGTGAGTGTGAAGTGGGGTCTGTCTGTGCTTCCTCCATGGATTGATTAAAATACCGACTGCTAGTGTGTTCCCGGCATAAAGCCTATGTGGTCATAGTGCGTTGTTTTTAGACTTGCCTAGATTCTGTCTGCTGATACTCTGCTGAAGGTCTTTGCTTTTTCTATCCCTGAGTGACATTGGTGTGGGGTTGTTCTCTACATTGTATCTGATTTTGGTGTCAGGGCAATTCTGAGCTCCTAAGGTGAATTAAGGAGTGCTCCCTTCTCTTCTACTTTCTGGAAGAACGTGTGTAGGATTGGTGCCTTTCCTTCTTTAAATTTGGCAGTGACACCTTCTGGGCCTGAAGTTTTCTTCTTCTGAGCGTTTTGAACTATAAATTCAGTTCATTTGGTAAGGAAATGAGAAAAGACATTTTCTCTTTCTTCTTCGGTGAGTTTTGGTTGTTTGTGTCTTTTAAGCTCCGTCCATCTCAACAATATCTAAAACTTCTGTGTATCAGGGGACACTATCAAGACAGTGATGAAAGTGTTCTAAAATTAAATTGTGGTAATGGTCACACAGCTCCATGAAGACATTAGAAACTATTTTACATTATAAGTAGGTGACTTGCATGTGAATTGTATCTCGTTGGGGCGCCTGGGTGGTTCAGTGGGTTAAAGCCTCTGCCTTCGGCTCAGGTCATGATCTCAGGATCCTGGGATCGAGCCCCGAATTGGGCTCCCTGTCAGCGGGAAGCCTGCTTCCTCCTCTCTCTCTGCCTGCCTCTCTGCCTACTTGTGATCTCTGTCAAGTGGATGAATAAAGATCTTAAAAGAAAAAAAAACTGTTTAAAAAAGATCAACTATGACATCAGAACTGGTTTTGGAAGTGAGGACCACAGCAGCTCAGGGTATTTCCTTCTTTGCTTGTGTGTCCATGAGCTAACTGACCCCCGCCCCCTTATTTGATGTAAACGTATTGATGAGGATGGTGAACTTCATTATTTAATTTACACAACACTCGAGAGGAATCCGAGTGGTGCGTATGGTGACTCCAGCATGCTGCTGTCCCTCCCTTTTAGGAAGAGAACAATGTGTCTGTGCATAAGGATCCTCACTCCTAGTTGGGGGGGAAGCATGAAGCTGTTGGAGTCATATGAAAATCCAGTACAGTAGAAAGATGTGTACGGGTGACGAGTCGCCAAAGGGGTGGACTGTGCTGGTTACTCTGTCTCAGCCCAGACCCGCTCCATTCTCTGTGATGCTGTTGCTGGACCGCTGAAAACTACATTTTCCAGGCTTCCCTGGCAGCTGGCTGCCTGTTAAGGTCTGCCTGCTAATAGGTACCAGCTGGGGGAGACCTGGAAGTGAAACAAGGGAAGGGACTTTCTTGTGCCCTCCCACACTAGTCAGCAGCGGCAGATTTTGGCCCCAGGAATGACCATTTATGCATTCACCTTCTTAGAAGTTCTAGCATCAACTGCTTAGACTCCAACCTTCCCCTGCAACACACATCAAAGATCCAAGCACTGCAGGAGCGCCTGGGTGGCTCAGTTGGTTAAGCATTAGACTGTTGATTTTGGCTCAGGTCATGGTCTCAGGGTCGTGAGATCGAGCCCCACATTGAGCTCCATGCTGAGTGCGGAGCCTGCTTAAGATTCTCTCTTCCTCTGCCCCTCCCCTACTTGTGTGTGCACACTCAAAAGAAAATTATCTTTCTAAAGATTATTTATTTGAGGGCACCTGGGTGGCTCAGTGGGTTAAAGCCTCTGCCTTCAGCTCAGGTCATGATCTCAGGGTCCTGGGATGGAAGCCCGCATCGGGCTCCCTGCTCAGCCGGGAGCCTGCTTCCTCCTTTGTCTCTGTCTGCCTCTCAGCCTACTTGTGATCTCTCTCTCTTTCTGTCAAATAAATAAATAAAATCTTAAAAAAAAAAGATTATTTATTTGAGAGCATGTGTGCACCTGTGCACAAATGGGGGGAGAAGCAGAGGGAAAAGCAGACTCCCTGATGAGCACGGAGCCTGCTGTGCAGGCTGGATCCCAGGATTCTGGGATTATGACCTGAGGGGAAGGCAGCTGCTTAACCGACTGAGCCACCCAGGAGCCCCTCAAAAAGATAACTTTAAAAATCCAAGCACCGGTTTCCCAGGGCTCCTCCCTCCAAGGTCCTGCCCAGCTTCCAAGATGACCCCCAGTGATCCCTTTTGATACAGGTGTTCGTGGCCTTGTGTAGTCCCCTCCCACACTGAATCAGGCTTGACCCACATGACCAGTGGAATATGGTGGAAGTAACGCTGTGACTTCTGAGACTAGGTCATAAAAGGCCGTGCAGCTTTTGCTTGGCTCTCTTGGTATGCTCACTGCCGATGCCACGGGGATACTGAAGGAGCCCTATGGGCAGGCCCTGGCAGGCACTGAGGCCTCTGGTCAGCAGCCGGCATCAACTTGCAGCCGTGGGAGGAAGCCACATTACAAGGGTCCTTGGAAGGGGACCCTCCAGCTCCAGTCACGTCCTCAGAGGACTGCAGCCCAGACAGTATGTGACCACACCCTCAAAAGAGACCCCAGACCTAAACCACCCACCCAAGCTGTTCCCAAGTTCTTGACAAAGTTAAGTCATAAGTGATCACTGTTCTTTTAAAACACTGAGTTTAAGGGGTGATTTGATCTACCGACACCAGTTAGCTAAAGTAACCTCCTCTTTTCCTAAATGCCCCTGCCAGGGTCATGGTGGTTGCTTCCAGAAGTTCACCATCTCTGGGTTATGCCAGTATCCACTTTTTACCCTTCCGCTGTCTTTCAGCCACTGGGTGAACAATCGCCTCTATCAAATGCCCTCTGTTTGAAAGAGCTAGTGTGGGCGCCTGGGTGGCTCAGTGGGTTAAAGCCTCTGCTTTCGGCTCAGGTCATGATCTCAGGGTCCTGGGATCGAGGCCCGCATCGGGCTCCCTGCTCGGCGGGGAGCCTGCTTCCCCCCCCCCTCTGCCTGCCTCTCTGCCTCCTTGTGATCTCTCTCCCTCTGTGAAATAAATAAATAAAATCTTAAAAAAAAAAAAAAAGAGCTAGTGTGATTTGTTTTCCTGACTGGATCCCTTGAAGTTTAGAAAGAAGAGAACATTTATTATTACATGAAAACAGTACAGTCCCCAGTATCTTGTCCAACCCACACCCAAACCCAGCTTTGGAGAACTTTCCACTCGAGTGGCCGGGCCGCCCCCCACCTCGCACCCGGCCCCCTCTCCCCACCTGCCCTCCTCTCTTATCTTCCCACGGGGCTTCTAGTCACAAAGTGCCACTCTCGTTCCTGGTTCCTTGGGGCCCCAGATACACATGGCAACAAGGAATCTGCGTGGGGAGTATGGAATTTATTTTATTGTTCTGAGTCTGCGTTTTTGTTCCTTAGACATCACGATTCCTGGATGGAGGGCACACGTCCCACCTCCCGGACTCGTGGTCCCATGGGCCTGTTTGGATTGTTTTCCAGGTTCAAAGTGCACTGAGAAGGCTTCACAGTTTTAATACTTCCTAGATGCTCAACTGAGGCAAAGTGACAAAATGGCCCCCCCACCCCCGCCCGCCAGAAAAATAAAACCCCAAGCCCCCCGACAGCAGCTGCTGCAGCCGTATGAAAAAATAATACAAATTCTTCTTAAAAAATAGATTACACAGAAAGAACCCAGAGGACAGAGGGCCATGGCAGGGGCGGGGGGAGGGGAAGAGCCTGGGGAGAAGCCCGGGAGGGGTACTGAGGTGAACTGCAGGGGTTGGGATGCTGGTGGACACCTGCCTCGTCCGCTCTGCCCAGCGTCCCTCTGTGACTCCGCCCGGCAGCTCTGACCCAGGGACCCGACTCCCCTGTCCCCAGTGGGCCCTCCCTCCACCCTGAGGCCTGGTACCTGCTTCTCACTAAAGTGGCTTCAAGAAAGAAATGAGTCCCAAAGCAAGAGAGGCCTGCGGCTGAGCTACCAGGGACTTCTGTCCTGCAGGGGCAGACCTCTCTGTGTTTGGGGGTTCGGGTAGTTACCAATACCTGCGGCTACCGAGACACCCCCCAGGGGGTGACGCACCCCAGCAACGCGGCCTCTTCCTCACTCTGCGCCCTCCCCTACATACCCAGCTGTTCCTGGGCCCAGTCTGAGGCTGTCTACCTGCCCAGCCTCAGAGGCGCTGCAGACAGGTGGGGGTGCACAGGACGGCCAGGGGGGCGGCGGGGTGCAGAATGGGGCGGGACTCACGCGGGCCCTGCAGCTCATGCAAGGAGAAGCGAGAGGGGGCGGCCCCACCAAGACGGAGGTAAGGCAGGGCGAGGTGATGGTGTGTGTGCAGCCAGGCCAGCCCCGGGGCCAGGGGCAGAGACGGGCCAGGGGCCACGGTCCACAGGGGAGGAGAAGGCAAGTCAGGGCCCGGCCCCGGGGAGGAGTCTGGGTGCCTGCCGCTCAGCTGGGGGCTCCACGCCCGGCCACGACCGCAGAGGAGTGCGGTGCCGGTGGTGGGGGCGGGGGCGGCTGGGTGGGCCGGGCTCAGTCGGGGACCTCGGGGTGAGCAGGCAGTCCGCTCTCACCACGCCGGTAGGTCTCCCAGAAGCCCCTGTCCAGCTGCTCCAGCTGTGGGCCCAGCGGCAGGTGGCCGGCCAAGTGCATGCGGAGGGTCTCCAGCCACTGCTCCAGCTTCCCGAAGGAGGGCCTGGGGTGACAGGTGGGTGGGGTGGTGGGTTCTGCTCTGCGGGGGACCGGCCCCACCCTAGGGGTGCTCCCTGTGGAGCCTGGGCCGCACTTACCTCTTCTCAGGGTCCAGATCACAGCAGCGCACAGTGATGGGGAAGAAGCTCGGCGGACAGTTTGGGGGGCAGTAACGGTCCAGGAAGCCTCGCACGTTGAGGCCAAAGTCCATGGTGCGGGGCAGGTAGTCGGGGTCCGCATTCACCCGCCCAATGATCTGTCCAGCACAAGACCCAGCAGTTACCCAGGTTGGCAAGGGATGTGTGTGTGGGGTCCCTGGGGCTGGGAGCAGGTGCCAGACCACCATACCCCCACCCCGGGGTGCAGGCTGCTGTGGGCAGCCCTGTTCCCAGGAGCTCCCCCCGGCCGGGGGCCCCTGTAGACTTCCAGCCCACAGCCCGGGAGTGTGGGGAGTGGACAGGAGCCACCGAGCCTGATGCCAACTGCCACTCACCCCTGGACCTACCTCGCACAGGACGATTCCAAAGGAAAACACATCCACCTTCTCGTCGTAGCTGCGGCCTGGGTGAAGAGATCAGCTGTCAGCAGGCGAGGCTGGCTCAGGGACCAGCCGGTCGGGGCCAGGAGGCAGACACTAGTGACGTCCATGGGACCAGGGCTTAGGCTCTGCCCCTTAACCCCCGACCCTACCAGGTCTGAGCAAACCTCTGGGGGATAAGGATGAGAGCCCTGGGCAGGGGGTTCCAGGCCCAGCCCGACCACTAACGAGCTGTGACTCTAGACAAGTCATGCACCATGTGGTGGCCTTGAAAAATATCCATGTCATATCCCCGGGACATGTGACCACTGCTCTATTGGAAAAAAGGTCTTTGGCAATATGATCACCAAGGATCTTGAGATCAGAGAATCCTGGATTATCTGGGCGGGCTCTAAGCACCACTATGAGGGTCCTAAGAGAGACTGAGGACGAGGAGACGCAGGGGAGGTGGCAGCGGCCACAAGCCCGAGACAGCCACCTGCAGCTAGAAGCAGCAAGGAGTGGGTTCTCCCCTCAGATCCCTGGAGGGCGCACGGCTCTCCTGGACTGCCGACTTCGGGCTTCCAGAACTACGAGACAGTATGTTTCTGTTGTTCGAAGCCGCCCAGTTGGTGGAAATCTGTTGACGGCAGCCCCAGGGACAGGCACAGACTCTGGCCTCGGGTTCTTCAGCTGTGATGGGAGTAAGACGGTCTACCACAGGACGTTAAAAACAACCCATACGGCTGCTCTCAGGTGTCAGATCCTGACTAGTTTACAAGCCTCAGCTAATCCTCACAGCTCCCCTTAAAAGCAGGGAGTGAGCCCCGTTTTGCAGGTTAAGTCAGTGGGCTGGGATGTGGCAGCTAGGTGAACCCTGGGCAGTGCTGGCGCCGAGAGGCCCCATCCCCGCCCGCCCTGACCCTGTGTGCACCTGCCCGGGGTGGGGTGGGGCTTTATAGGGCACCACATGGCCACATGTGGGTCACTGGGTGATGGGCCTGACGAAAAAGAAATGGAATGGGAGAGAGGCCCCATGTAGGCTGGTCTGTCCACCACCTACTTCCCGGGCCCCGTGAAGGTGTCACCTTGCATGGGACTCGCTGGTGTGGTTAAGTTCAGGATCTGGAGATGGACAGAGGACGATACAACCAGAAAGGTCCTTGTGAGGGAGGCAGGGACAGAAGGAGACCTGACACAGAGGTCAGAGAAGGTGCCAGGGTCCTAGCCTTTGTGGGAGGAAGGGGCCTCGGGGCAAGAACACGGTCAGCCTGTAGAGACTAGAAGAGAAACGGGTTCTCCCCTCGAGCCTCCAGAAGGAACCAGGCCCGGGTGACTCCTGAGACTGATGCTGATGTCCCGCTCCCAGAACTAGATGGTAATTTGGTTTTTAAGCCAAGTGGGTGGTGATCTGTTACAACGGGACAGGAAGCGAGTCACAGGACCCACGGAGGGAGCTGAGGGGGAGGAGGGGGAGGCCAGGGACTGGGGACAGCAGACGGGCCTGGGCCCGTTGGGCTGGGGGGGAGGACCCCGGGCAGGCCGCCCACTCACCGTGGATCATCTCGGGCGCCATCCAGTACGGGTTGCCCACCACCGTGTATCGCTTTTTGCGGTCTGGCTTCTTGAGGCTTCGCAGGTCTTCAGGCTGTGTCTTCTCTTCCACCATGAGCCGGGCCAGCCCGAAGTCGGCTACCACCACATTCTTGTTCTGGGGTGACAGGGAAGCAGGGCCACGCTAAGACAGGCTCCTGGCACCACTTACCCACCCCACACCTGTCGGGACCACAGATGGTTCCGAGGACAAGCCTCCGACTCCTCGCCTCGGACTCCTGGGGGCCTGGGAGTACTGTGTCCGCCCCATCAGGGCGCCAGGGCCACCCGGCTGTGCGAGGGAGGTGGTGGTTCTCCTTCAAGACCCAGGGTCTCTGCTTGGCCCGGGACAGCTTTGTCTCTTATTCCTTCCTCCAACAATCTGGGGAGGTGCGTGTTTATTTTCATGCCCACTTGACACATGCTATTACTCAGGCCCAGAGAGGTTAAGAAAGTTGTCTGAGGCCATCCAGCTGGTCAGCTCCACTGTTTTAGGTTTGCAGGAGCCCAGGCAGGTTCTAGGCCTGGAACCCTGTGCAGTGGAGATGCTGACTGCTGTGTCTACCCCGCAAAATGGGAAAATCAGGGAGGGGATCCCCCTGAAGGACAGGGGGCAGGCAGGAAGGCCTGAGGCACCGGTGCCAAGTCAGGCGGCTGGGGAGGTCCTCTAATGGACCCTACGTGCCAGCCCCAGGATTGGCCATGGTGCCCGGACACTAAGGAGTGGGCCCAGAGGTGGGGGCGGCAGGGCCCTGGGCAGTGGGGCTTAGAACCAGGCTCACTCTGAAGGGAATGACTCTGTGTCGCCTATGGGAGTGACACCAATGCGGACAGCAATCTAGAGACACTGTACAAAGACAGCAGGCAGGAGAGGGGCTGAGCACGTGCAGGGTCTGCAGGACTGTTCAAGGGCTGGTTCCAGCCTCATCCCTCTGAGAGCCTCCACTTTTAAGGAGTCCCCCAGGGACTAATGATATAGCAGCCCCCCAGACCTGGCTATAGGAAACAGCTCCAGGGAAATCAGCCAAGGGTGACCAGTGGATTTTCAGAGGCCCCAAATAGTAGGCAGAAATTTTGGTTGGTGCAGAGATGGATTCTGGGGATGGCGGGGGCGGGGGGGGGCCTCACAACTCTCATCAGATCCTCAAGGGATGCCCCCTGCTGCGGGGTGGAAGCTGTGACTGGTCACCCTCTCCAGGCCCTGCACAGCGCACTGGCTCAGTGCTGCAGTGATGCTTATCACCAGCAGGGGCAGTGTGAGCCGGCTGCCCGGGGAGCCAGGTGGAACCAGCCTCGCCCACCTCTGGGTGCTCACCGCCCACTGCTTTCCCCTGTTGCTTTCCGAGCCCAGGTACCCCCAGAATCTCCTGGAAATTCCCAGTGGGCTGAGACACCCGCCCCCACCCCCCAACCCCGCTGACTCTATAGCGACCAACTCATTGCTTCCTAAATGTCATACTGCCAGGCTTGAAACACTTCTTGTACTGAGTTCATTCGACAAATGCCTGCCTGGAGAAACTTCTTCCTCCAGGCCTGGATCTCAACTTGTCTGTAGTGTGATGAAGAGTCTCCTTCTGCAAATTCATGTCCACTTAGATTCTCAAAGTGACTGTATTTGGAGACAGGACTTTCGCAGACATTGCTAGTTCAGATAAGGTTAATACTAGATCGGGGGAGGGGGGCTCCTAAATCCAGGGCCGGCTGTCTTTATAAGAAGGAGACATACAGTGGGAAGACTCAGGAAGAGGCTGGAATGATGTGGCTGCTTGCCAAGGAACGCCAAGGAGTGCCAGCAGCCTCCAGAGCTGGGAGAGCAGCACAGGACAGATTCTCCCTCAGCGCCTCCAGAAGGGGCCAACCTTGTCAACACCTGGGTTTGGGACTTTTTGCTTCCGGAACCCTGCGAGTGCATTTCGGCCTTTCCAAGCCATCCAGTCTGTGGTTCTCTGTGATGGCAGCCCCAGGAAACGAGTGAGCCCCCTCTCCAGCTGGGCACGGTCGGTCACCCCCCGCTGCCTATGGTCCTCTCCATCCCCACCCTTCAGACCCTGGGCTCGCTGCCCCCCCACTACCCCCACTTCCCGACTTATGTGCCCCCAGAGCCTCTCAGAAGCTGGCCTTGACCACGCCCGCCCACACGCCCTCACCTCCATCCAGACTCCCCTCCAGACCCGCAGCTGTTACTGCTGCGTGCCGCAGGCCTGGCCGCTCAGCCGTGGGCTGTTCTGGCAACAGCCGCGCTCACGAGCTGTCACGGATTACCCATCACTTTCTCCTTTATCCATTATCAGAGCCTCCTAACAACCTGGCGCCACAGTCCAAGCAAATGGCCGAGCCGGGTCTGGTGGCCTCCTGGCGCGGCTTCCCCACGGGCCAGAGGAGGAGTGGAGAAGGCTAGCCAGGATTCTTGTCCCCGCAAGGGCCCCCCCCCGAGGCCAGGAGTGTGGGGGGCGGGGCTCCTGCGGTCTCCCTCCCGGGTCCCAGGCTGCTCACCTCTCGGACGAGGCAGTTGTGGGAGTTGAGGTCCCGGTGGATGATGTTCATGGAGTGAAGGTACGCCTGGAGGCAGGGGGCATGGAAGTCAGGAGGCCGCTGTGCCAAGGGAGCCCAGCCCAGCCCTGGCTCCCCAGCGGCTACCCCAGTCGGGCGAGGGAGGGGTGCTCTTCCCACCCCGAGCTGACCCCCTCTGCTCGCTCTCAGAGCTTCCCGATAGCTTCCGTCTCTGGCCTCCTTGTAAAGTGTTAGGTTAATGGGACAGGATCTTTTGAGAAGTGGGGTCCGCTCACCCATCCCACACCCCCCAAGCCTACTCACCATCCCTGAAGCGATGTCCTTGGCGAAGCTCACCCTCTGACTCCACGGGTACTGGCTGTCCTGAGGGGGTGGGAGAGAGGGGCCAGGATGGGCCAACGGGGCCACGGCAGCCGAACGGTTGGGTGAGAGAGAAGCCAAGGGAGCAAGTGTCCTGGAGAGTCCAGTGACACCCCCCCCCACTCTCTCTTGCACCCACGCCTGTCCGCATTGAAGGGGTGTGTGTGGATAACTCAAAAACATCATTTTCCTGGGGCACCTGGGTGGCTCAGTGGGTTAAAGCCTCTGCCTTCGGCTCAGGTCATGATCTCAGGGTCCTGGGATCGAGCCCCGCATCAGGCTCTCTGCTCAGCAGGGAGCCTGCTTCCTCCCCTCTCTCTCTGCCTCTCTGCCTCCTTGTAATCTCTCTGTGTCAAATAAATAAATAAAATCTTAAAAAAAAAACCACCATAATTTTCCAGTATGGGATTTCAAACACAAAGTGGGGGGATACTTCTCTATGACTCCCGACCCAGCTCTTAGGAGAACAAAAACCTCTATTTTCAACACAATCCCATCCTTTCAAGGTTTTTAGAAAATCTGAACTGACTTTCCAGTATAGGCAGAGACAGACACGCCCAACCAGAGTGCCTACAGGGCACCAGTGAGCAGGGCTCTGGGCTGGGATCCTCTGGGGAAACGCCTGATTCTCTGCCCCGGTCCCCCCACTGGGGACCTCGAACGGGGGGTGAGGACTTCAGAGCATAGAAAAGACCAGAGTGCAGTGAGGAAGCCCAAGAGGGTATAGCCCGGCGTTTCCGAATTGAACTTGACCACAGCACCCTTTCCAAGAAGGCGCACCTGTTAGGGGCTTGCAGGGACCCCAGCCTGAGGGAGGGAGGCATCTGGGGTGCAGAAGGGGAACAGGACCACTCGGTCTCAGGGGGACACTGAGATGGGGCACCGGTGGGCGTTTAGTTGGGAGTTGGCAGCTCCCTGTCTGACTCAGAATCAGGGTTCGAGACTGGAGGCCAAGCCCACTGAAGGGGCTGAGGGCCCACAGCACTGGCGGCGGGGACGGGGCAGCGGGCAGGGGTTCTGGCTGGGCACTCACCATGCTCTTGATGATGCCCCGGAGGGTGCCCCCCTTGATGTACTCGGTGATGAAGTTGAGCCTCTTGTCCTTATAGAGCACACCGATGAACTTGAGCACATTGGGGTGCTCCAGGCATCTCATGACCTTCACCTGGCGGGGTGCAGACAGGCTAGGCCTGGCGCTCCGGCCCAGTCTCTTTCTCCCTCCGCTGCCCCGCCAGAGGCCACCACTGGTCCCAAAGGTGGAGGAGTCCCCGCCCGTCCGGCCCACGCCACACCCGCCAGCCACCGTGCAGTCTGCGAGGGCCACGCCCACCACCAGTGATGCCCTTGGCCGTCCTGCTCTCCTGGCGAGATGCTTTCTGTTCTTCCAGCGTGTGGCTCGAGCGCCCCATCCTCCTGGAACCCCCTGCCGCCCCCTCAGTGGGGAAGTCTGGGAAAGAAGGGGTGGCGGGTCGGCCCGCTGACCTCCTTGAGGAATGTCCTCTGGGTCTCTTCGTCGAACCGGATCAGCTCCTTCATCACCATCACCTCGCCCGTCTCCCGGTGCGTCACCTGCGTGGGGTCACCGGGGCACAGAGACTCAGTACCGACAGAGGCTCTGCTCTCTGCCCGCCTTGCAGGAGGCCCCAGCTGCACCCCAGAAACTGCGGGGGAGACGGACGCACCCGGCTTGAAGCTTCTTCACGGGCATTTTGGGGCAGGCCCCCCAACCCCTGCGGGGCGGGCCTTATCGATTCCCTCACAGATGAGGCAGTGGGGCCTCAGGAGGCTTCCCGAGAGCGCCCAAGGTCACCTGGCAGCAGGGAAAGGGGGTGGCTGGGGCTCAGGTCCAGGACCACCCAACCCAGAGCCCAGCTCTCTTTCCTCTGCTCCGCTGGGAGGCCGACTGGCGGCTCTACCAGGGGCTCCTGTCCCCGGGGATGGGGACCAGGCACAGCGCCTGATGGGCACCTTCTGCATGATCCTGAACCCTCCAGCCCAGTCACAGCCAGGGGACACCAGAGCCAGGGAAGGGCTTGGGTCTCCGCTGGGGGAGTGTGGGAGGCATAAGCAGGGTAGGGGCCGTGAGGGGAAGTTAGCCCCAAGCTCAGTACAGGGCCCCAGGGAGGGAATCTTCTGGATCCGCCCAGGGCCACCCTTCCAGCCCTCCACCTTCCAGCCACGTCCTGCACATAAAGTTCTGGGTCTCCCTGAAGTAGGTGCCCTCCCGCCAACCAGCTCCGGGAAGCCCGGCCGGACAGGAGTACGGGCCACGGAGCCTGGAAGCCGGTGCCCCTTCCACGGTGGGTTCCTGGCGGCAGTGGACGGAGGCAGGAGGACTGATGGGTCTCACCGGGACTGTCCCCTGCTCCCGCCCGCAGCCCCACCCCTGTGCAGGCGCACCCCGTACCTTGATGGCCTGGCCGAAGCAGCCCTTGCCCAGCACCTCCCCGTGGATGAGGTCCGACGGCCGGAAGATGCGGTGTGGCCGGCAGACCACGCGCAGGGACTCAGAACGCCCCAGGTCCTTGCGCTGGGAGGCCGGGGAGCCCAGTGAGCCGGCACCTGGAGACCTGTCGATGCTGTAGCTCCTCCTGGGGAGGCACACAGGGGCTCAGCGTCCCCAGGACGGGCGGGCACCAGGCCTCAGCCCCGACCCCTCCCTCCTGCCTGCCACACTCCCTCCCCTCCATGCCCGTCCGCGCAGTAGGCACCCCCACCCCAGCGCGGGAAAGCAGGGCATGGGGCAGCTCCCCCAGGTGGTGGTCTGGCTCTTGCCCCATCCTGATGCCAGCACCCAGGGCTCTGCCCCAGGCCTGCTAGCCTGCAGGTGCCTCCACAGCACCGTCTGCCCTTGGCCTTCTCTGCCTGGGGACCAGAGGTCAGGGGCTTTGTCTCCCAGCATTCGGGTGCCAGTTCCTAGGTGCCTGGCCAGCATGCTGGAACCCTGCCGTGTAAGCAGCTCCAAGGAGCAGCCAGAGCTCCAGGCAAACGCAGGCAAGCAGGAACCACAGGCCTCTGACATCACCCGTTGCTCGGGGTAAACGCTATTTCCCCAAGATCTTTGCCCGAGTCCTAAGCAGGCCTCACGGTGAGCCCATCGAGGACCCAGACTGCCTTTTGGTTTCTTCTTCGTGCTCCCCTTCCATTCGAGAGTACGGGGTCCCTGACACCTCCTGCCTGGGCAATGGCCAGCGAGCCATCTCCGGGCTCAGGAACCCTCGTGCATAAGCCCTTTAGGGGGCCCACCCCTCCCCAATGACATTCGATACTCCCATCATTCTGAGCTGCCTGTCCCTTGCCCCGGAAGCCAGGGTGCCGGTCCCCGATGGAAGCGCTCCGTAACTCCCAGCCAGGGCAGCTGCACCCCATTTCCCATCTCTCAAGACCCTTCCCTGTCTTAGCCCTCTGCAACTCTTGCCAGCCTGCTTTTCTGCAAGGCTGAGTCGCTCACCAGACTGGGAGAGCCTGGGGAGCAGGGACCAGGCCCCATCCCCCTGAGGCCCTGCCTCCATGAAAGTATCTGATTATAATAAGGCACCGGGCTAACTTACAGGACAGGCTTCTGTCGGGAAGAGCTGCCCACCTCCCCACTGGGGGTGTGAGTTGGGGAGCACAGGGGGCTGGGCTCAGGCCCCAGCCCATGGCCCAGTGTGTCGTGGGGGTCGTGCTCAAGAGTTAGCTGGAGCAGGCGGCTGGTTTCCTGGATCAGCAGGTCGATCTGGGGAGAGCGGATGTGCAGACAGGTGAATCCGAGGTGGGGCAGGAGTCGGGCGTGAAGGCATCCAATCCTGCTCACGGGACTCGGGACCCATACCTCATCCAGGGGTACATTCCGGATGGGCGTGCCATTGATTTCCAGGATCCGGTCTCCGACGTGGATGGAATTCTTCACGTCTGGGCTCATGCAGCCTGGATCCACCCTGTGGATAAAGAGAGTGGTGGTCAGACCCCTGCCTGCCTGTCCCCTGGAGCCCTGATGGGAAACCAAGGCCGAGGGGATCAGATCAGGGCGAGGAGGCAAGTCGATTTCTATTTGGCATGCCTGACAGATGGCACCGGTCTAGATCGGAAGTTCTGGTTCGGTGGGGAAGAATTCTGTCACTGATCACGGATGTCGGCTATGGGTGTGAAGTGGAGAAAAGTGGTATTTGCTGCTCCAATCCTGGAGGCCCAGGGGTTCCCAATGGACAGCGTGTGGTCTCTGCCACAGAGGACAGACCGATCCTTCCAACTGCCTGCTGTGTTTCAGGCAGACGAGCGCCACAAGATGAGTCCCCCAAGGGTCTGGAACCATCGGCTTCCTGAGTCCCAAACTGGCCCCTCAAGATGAGGCTAAGGCTTCTTCTCCTGCAGAGTCAGCGGGAGGGGCCTGGCCCCCACCCTGAGCTGCAGCTGCGGGCCGGAGGCAGGATGGCACCCACACACGGACCTGTGGAACAGCCAACTTGCCAGATTTATTTGCTCCTCTGAACTCCTTGGTTACCTTAATTTCATTTTGTCTCCACGAAAGCTTTTCAGGGGATGTTCACTTTGTCTCTGCCCTGAGATGGGGAAGGGGCAGCGAGTGGAACAGGAGAAGGGGGACTTTAAGAAAAAGGTTCCTCAGGGGGCTCCTGGGTGGCACGGTTGGTTAAGCCTCCGACTCTTGGTTTCGGGTCAGGTCACGCATGACCTCGGGGTCGTGAGATTGAGCCCTGCGTCAGCTCTGTGCTGAGTGCGGAGCCTGCTCGGGATTCTCTCCCTTCCTCAGCCCCGCCCCCCACCTCGTGTGTGCATGCCTGTGTGTGTGGGTGTGCGCGCACGCAAGGGGGCGCCTGGGTGGCTCAGTGGGTTAAAGCCTCTGCCTTCGGCTCAGGTCATGATCTCAGGGTCCTGGGATCGAGGCCCACATCGGTCTCTCTGCTCAGCAGGGAGCCTGCTTCCTCCTCTCTCTCTGCCTGCCTCTCAGCCTACTTGTGATCTCTCTCCCTCTGTGAAATAAATAAATAAAATCTTTAAAAAAAGAAAAGGTTCATAAAAATTCTCCATTATCGAGGGTACGTTCTCATGCAGGGGAACTCTTCCTTACCCTGGAAAGCCAGGGCATTCGTGTGAAAGGAAGAACAGGAAACTACCATGGTGTAGCCATCGCAGGAATAAGTGAGACAGCTAAGAATCCTCCACGGATGCTAAGACCATTTGGGGAAAGGCTTTTGGGGCAGGATATTTACAGACTCAAATCTCACTAATGACTTATTGATTATGTTACAAAGGGAAAAAAAAAATCCTGGACAGCAGACAGTGGACTGTACTTTTAACTGAGTAATCAAAGGCGGTGTCCCCAAGAAAGGGCAGGCTTCATTGACTTCGTGGGTCTGGTCGGAGGATGCAGGAAGGACATGGCATCACGAATGCTGTATCAGGTCAAAATGCATAATCTGAATCTGAAGAAGTGGACGCAGCAGCTGAACCCAGGTGGAGGGGCATTCTACTTAATCGTCGGCCCGTGCTCTTCCAAAGTGTCCAGGTCACGGTGGACAACGAAAAGCTGAGGGCTGTCACAGATTCAAAGAGACTGAAGGGGACACGAGGGTTCAAGACCATGTATGGTCTTAGGCTGGACAGATCCTGGGTGGAGGGAAATGGCCATAGGGTGGTGCTGAGAAAGTCTAAATTTCTTCAGTGTCATCACTGTGCTGTAAAACATGATCGATAATAATGGAAGAGAATGCCCTTGTTTTTAGAAGAATGTGCAAAGTGTCTGGTGGGGTGGGTCAACAGCGCCTGTAACGTACTCTCGAGTGACTTAGCAACAGTAGTGTGTACGTGTGTGTATGCATAAATGCAAATCAACCAAACATACACAAGTGTATATGTAGAACGAAACACACATACCCTAAATGTGGCCAAAAAAAAAAAAAAAAAAAAAAAAGGTTACATTGGGGAATATAGGTGAAAGGTGGGCAGGTATGCAATGTACTTATTTTGGGAAATTTCCTGTAAATTTGGAAATTTCCAGATAAAAATTTGAAAGTGAGTCTATATCATGGATACAGGCTTCTCATGGGTACAGTCTTCGAAGGCTGTTCCTCAGCCTCCCTGCCTCCCCTCGGTCTCCTGCTGCGGCGGCAGGGGGGCTGGGGCACAGACGAATTAGATTTTCCTTCCGATGCTGCTATTGACAAAAAGAAAAAGTGGTCCGCGGAGGCTTGTTTAAAACAAACAAGTATATCCGGTCAGCAGCCTCTGGGCAGGCGGGGCGGCTCCTCCGAGGGGCGCGGTCTGGGCCCAAACTGCCCCGAAAGCAGATGCTGGCTGCGAGGGATGGAGGGCGCTCATCCAGTGAAAGGGAGGTGGGAGGAGTGCCGTTGGCTTTCTGGTTCTAAAATCTTGCCTGGTTTCCAGAGACCAGCTGGTCTGGGAGTTCCCCCAGCTCTCTTAGCAGTCTGTCTGCCCGCCTGTGTAGATGAGGCAGCTGCTGGCTTGGCTAGCGTTCAAGGTAGGGGGCAGAGGCAAGGTCAAGACTGGACGCTTCCTGCCCCCCGCACCGCCTCCCCTCCTGACCCGTGCCTGGCCGCAGTGCCGGGACCGACAGCTGTGGGAGAGGTGTGCACTGGATCCCACAGGAGCTGGCGCTTAGCTCCTATGCCCACTAGCTACTTCTCAAGGAACCCATCAAAGCCCAGGAGAAATCTTAGAAGGCTCCAAGGTGTCCTACTTCCTCACTGTACAGACAAAGACCCTAAAGCCCAGAGAGGGCAGGGGGCTGCTCAGCGTCACAGAGCATGTTGGCCACGCTGCTGGTTCCTTTATCTGCCTTCCTTCTTGCATTTCACACCTTTTCTACATCCTTAGAATCTTCGTTAGGGATGACCTGCTCATAGCCGATCTTGGTTCCCTGAATCTTGTCGGTCTGAACATGTTTTTATTTCTCCCCCTTTCTTGAAGGGTATTTTCATCAAGGATAGAATCTTAGGCTGATGGTTATTTTTTGCTCAGGGCACTGAATACATCATTTCACTTATTTCCAGCTTCCATGGTTTCTGTTGAGAAATCAGCTGCCCCTCTTTGAAGATGATTTGTCTAGTTTTTTTTAAAGATTTTATTTATTTATTTGACAGAGGGAGAGAGATCACAAGTAGGCAGAGAGGCAGGCAGAGAGAGGAGGAAGCAGGCTCCCTGCTGAGCAGGGAGCCCAATGCGGGGCCTTGATCCCAGGACCCTGAGATCATGACCTGAGCCGAAGGCAGAGGCTTTAACCCACTGAGCCACCCAGGCGCCCCCAGATTTGTCTATTTTGTATGGAAACTTTTTTCTTTTTTTTTTTTTTTTGAGAGAGAAAGGGTGTTTGCGAGCAGGGGGAGAGGGAGAGAGAGAATTCCAGGAAGACTCCACATTCAGCACAGAGCCCAACACAGGGCTCCATCTCACGACCCTGAGATCATGACCTGAGTGGAAATCAAGAGTTGGATGCTCAACCGACTGAGCCATGCAGGCTCTGTGGCCACTTTTAAGGACTTTTATTTTGCCCTTGGCATAATAGTTCCACTAGATGGGGTGATCCATGGGTGGATTTCTTTTTAGTTTGGGATTTACTGGGCTGGAGGCCTGTGCATTGGTACAATTCTAGGATGTTCTCAGCCACTGCAGCGTCAAATACCGGCTCCCTCCTACCATCTCGTGCTTCTCCTGGAATATGTCCTAACCTCTGTCCTCCACAGGTCCTAAACTCTCTTTCACAGTTTTCATCCATTGTGTCTCCGCCTCTCTCTTCAGTAGTTTAAAGCCCTACTCCGCCATTAAAACCCTTGTATTGAGGTTTCCATTATTTTGTTCCTAGGGATTCTGCCTGGTTCTTTTCCAAATTTATTTGCTCTTTATTTTTCCAAACAGATCTTATTGATTACAACATACTGAACGTAATGATTTTATATTGTTTCCGATCATTCCAGTCCCTGGAGGTTCTGTAGGTCTGGTTCTAGTTCCTGTTGTTTCTGCTGGCTTTTGCTCACAGTGCCTTGTCTCCTTATGTGTTCAGTGATTTTTCACCAAATTGCTCGTCCTCCTTGGGACACTTAGCTCAGTAAACTCAATGAAAGGATCTGCGTCTGATTCAGAGACTGGGAACATTGCCAGCTGGGAAGTACTTGAAACTTTTACAGTTGCAACTTGGGGGTTTTCGAGCCATCCAGGCCTATGACTTGGGTTTGCAAACCCAAGTTTATGAATTCTCAGGGGAGACTTCCCCATCCTCTTCCATTCAGGCACTAATCAGTTTATCCTTTGGTTCTGGGAGTGGGGGACTGATGGAAGATGTGGTCTGTTTCTCATTCATCTCACCCGGAGAGCACTCTGGGATCACAGCCTAATGGAGGAGGAGTTCGCTAATGCAACTGGCTTCCTCGAGCAAGTCAGGGCTTCGAGAGGTCCAGCCATGAAAGGACTTAAAAACTGAAGCTTAAGTTCCCCCAATTTCGATTGGGCCTCAGGGCATGGTGGTGTTCAGTACTTCTGCAGATGGTCCTAAGCTCCCTGCATCAATAATCCCTGACCTGGTTACTCCCCGTTCTTGTTGGGTTACACATGGATGAAAGAAGTTGTTTTAAATATTTTATCTAACAACTGTCATGATTTTTAAAGGAATGACTGGACCAGGGATATGGCACAGCAGGTTGTCAGAGCTGGGTTCTAGCTGTGCCCACATGCTCATCCAGCCCTAGAGTCCGCCAGCCCTCCCCACCGCAGAGCACCAATAGCCACAGCCAGACTTACCCCTGGACGCGGACGGTGTGGGAGTGCTCCGTGCTGCAGCCCGGCGGGCCGTGTGGGGGGTCGATGGAGACTGAGAGGCCACGTTTGCCATGAGCCGAGGCTGGGATGGATACTAGGGTAACTGTGTGGGGCAGGCGGGAGGCAGGGGAGTCGGGCAGGATCTGCTCGATGACGGGGGTCACCACGGTCTGGTAGTAGCAGTGCCCACTGCAAGGGCCACGGGTGGCAGGGACCCAAGGAGAGGGAAGAAAAGGGTGTGAGGACAGTCAACGGCATCACCACTCCCCCCAACTCCCAGCCCCAGGCTCTTCTTCCCTGCCCCCCACTTCCCCTTATGGCTCCCCAGGGCAGGAGGGGCTGGAGGGTCACAGCTGCCCGATAGGCCTGGAGCAGGAACCGAGCACGTCCAGCCCAGCCCCTGCCCCCTCAGTCATTCTGGGCTTGTCTACTCCTGTCATGCTTGTAAGCTGGCCAGAAAGAGGCTGGTGGATAAATCCAGTTCAGGAGGAAGTCATTAAAAGCCCATCTGGGACGAGGCCATGCCGCCCGGGGAATCCAGCTTTATCAGCACTGTGTAATAAAGAATTTGTCTGGTCTTTGTCCTGGCTCCTGGGAAAGAGGCCCTGAATCCTTGGAATATGGGTGTCCCTCAGCCCATACCTGAGCTTGTGTTAACAGATGACTCAGGGTAGGGGGCCAGTCCCCGGAAGGAACCCACCATGTGATTAGATGGGGGGGAGGGCCTGTTACCCACCCCGACCTTGGAGGCAGCAGTGGTGGGGGCGGGGGCGGCTGAAGAGTAAGTTCAGTCATGTGCCCAATGACTCAATCAATGGTGCCTACGTAATGAAACCCCAATAAAAACTCTGGTGATGTCAAGGCAGGTGGGGGCGTCACATGTCCTGATTCTGTGGTGGCGGGGGGAAGCTCCACATTTGGGGACCCCCCAGACTTCGGTCTTTGCGTTGCTTCCGCTGGCTGGTCCTCTTTCAGAGGGATCTGTGCCTATAAAAACCCCTGTCGTCCTAAGCATAGGGCTTTCTTGAGTTTTTGGTGTTGCTTAGTGAATTCTCAAACTTGACGGGTTGTGGGAACCCCTAACTTGGGGCCCGTCAGGGACTGGGCCTGAACTTGTGGGGTACATGCCAGAACTGCAACTCTGTGGCGCGGAAGAGTGGGTGTCTGGGGGGGCGTGTCCTCGGTGTGACTCCCGTGTCCTTTCTCAGTGACTTCTATAGCGAACGTGTACGCACACCTGCCCCACGTGGGAAGGGAAAGGATGCTGGTGTGGGAGGCCTGGAACGGGGCAGGCACCCCGGGCTCGGAGGGGGCCCGGGCACTCACCAGTACAGCTTGGAGTGCTCCACCAGCGTGTAGGTGTCCCCGTCACCGATGAAGGTCCCGCACGTGAGGCAGATGAAGCACTCGGGGTGGTATTTCAGCTCCCCGGCCACCTGGCAGAGGGGTGGCGGGGACAACCCAGCTCAGCGGCCCCTTCAGCCCCCACAGCCCCTCCCCTCAGCCTCCTCTCGGAAGGGCAGCCCCAAGCCAACTCTGGGGGCCTGGCTGGCCGGCTCTAGGATGCTGGTTCCAGAGACGCACAGACACACTAAGGGGCTCAGAGGGGCGGGGTTGGGGGGGGCGGGGATCCGAGCCAGGGAAAAGGAGAAGCGCTGGGCTAGGGGCACCTGTGAGGACACACACACAGGCGGCAGCACCAGGTGCAGGGTGTGAGCGGGCCGGGGCGCTTACCATGACCAGCCCCTTGGTGATGTGCTCCGAGCACCCATGGCAGGACTCTCCATAGCGGGCCCAGTAGTCCCTCTTGCAGAAGAGCTGCCCATCCTTCTCGTAGTACTGGTGTGAGAGGGGGGCACTGCACTCGCAACACCTGGGGGGAAGAGGCACAGAGATTCAGTCTGGCCCCTTTCCCCGACAGCAGGTGCCTCTGTAAGAATTAGAAAAGGGTGCACCTTCCTTGGGCAGAAGCAGTGTGTGCCGGGGCCCAGGACTCAGCAAGTGGAGTCTGGGAGGGCTTCAGCCTCTCCTGACCTCTCGGCCAGAAGCCTCTGCGCAGTGCACAGCCTTCACAACCACCCGTGGCAGTTCTGCCTCCAGAGCACCAGATCACCTGGCCAACCTGCCAGTCCCAGGGTGAGAGGTGCTCTTCACCTCTGAGTCCCTGTCCCTTGTCATGCAAGAGAGATGGTCCGGGGAAGGCAAACGACTTGCTCTTGCACACCAGTCCCGTGGAGTGGGGAATGGAACCTGGGCGCCCGGGACTCGGCTGGGGCTGATGCAGATGGCCGTGACCCGGGGGAGCTGTGCAGAACCACCAAATCCCGGCACCTGCCCACTGTCTGGGCTCAATGTACTTAATCCACACTAGCCACCACGAAGCAGATGAACTCTGGAGGCTCAAAACGGCCCAAGGTCACAGGATGGGTGCCACAGATGCCGAGCAAAGCTCCTCCCGGTTCCACTATGATGTAAGGCAAGAATGTGGCTCAGCAGACCCCAGCCAGCATCACTGAAGACAGAGGAGCTCCCTGATTCCTAGACCTCCTCCAGCCCTCAGGTGCCACGTCCCAAGAAGGGGGCTCAACCTGGCCCGGCTCACCCCAGCTCAACCAGGTCCCCAGTGCCCGCCCCCACCCTCAGAGGAGCAGTCACACTGTACGCAGGACACCCACATGTGTAGTCATCCAGGCCCGGACCCCCCCACCCCCGCCCTGCTGGGAGGGGCTATAGGACAGGCCGGGCTGGGGCTCCTGAAGGGAGCTGGGGAGAAATGAGGCTCCCGCTTCCCTCCATGTGTTATCTCACAGGCAAGGAGCTGGACCTACATGCCTGGCTTCCTTCCACCTAAGTGAACTGGATGGGGACCAGCAGCTTAGCTAAGTCAGGATGTGCAAATGCAGAAATGCACAATGTCCCAGGAGCCAGCTGGCAGGGGCACAAGCCACGGGGGTTTTGGAGAGCCTGACTGAGGGTCCTGTCTGCACAGCTACGTCTGGGCCAGAGTATGCAATGAGCAGAGAATTTGCCCGGCTCCACTGCTGTCTGCGCACTCTGGGTCATGTGCCAAGGTCATGCAGGGATGGGGTACCAGGCTCAGAGCTCACACCCACTAAAGAAACAATCCAGGAGAGAGGAGGGCAGGAGAGATTGGGGCCTGAGTGAGACTGCAGGGATCCCAGGCGCGCAGGGAACCCTCAGCCTGTGCAGCCAGCCCGCTGATGGTGTGACCTCACTCACTGATGCTCTTTAGGAACCGAGGATGAAGGGGGGGAGAGGATGGCAATCAACAGTGCTGGTGGGACACTGTCCCTTTAAGAGGATCCAGCCAGTTCCCCATTGTCTGGAAGCCTGAGGGGAGGGGCGGGGGACCACAGCCCCGGGCTGGGGGTTGGGGAGGTGAAGGCACAAAATGCCTGGGTTCAGATGCGCTGGGGTGGAGGTGCATCCACGAAGCGGGGGGGTCCGATGAGCTCCCCCTATGAAAGGTGGGAGTGGGGGAGGGAGGGCCTCCGGAGACCGCCCTGGGACGCGAGAGCAGGCAGCGGAAGCAACGCTGGCCGGGAGCCATGACGTCATCCTCAGCCTTTCCTGCCCCCGCACACCCGGCCCTAGCCCGGGGCGCCCTTAGGGGGCGCGCATCTCGCTGCGGGGTGGGCGAAGGGCCAAGTACGGCGCGGGGCCTGGAAGGAGGCCGCCCAGGAGGTGGGGGATCCCTAGTGCACGCCCTCAGGGGCCTCTAACCTGGTGGGAAGGTGCGCAGCCGAGGAGCCGGCTCTGCGAAGAGGCGGGCGGGCGCGCGCACCGCGCCGTGACCTTGGCGAGGCTCCCCCACCGCCCGCATGCCCCGTGCCATCAGTGAGTGATTCACTTTGCCCTTCCACCGGCTAGACACTCCTCGGCGCGTCACAGCAATGTCACCACAAAAGTCTCCCCAGCACTGCCGGAGGCCCGGGCTGCAGGAAGCAGGGCCCCCGCCTGCCTCTGGGTGGGTGGGCTGGTGGGGGCTCCTCCGGGGGAGGAGAATGCTCTGCTCCAGCCGGCAAACTCCTACCCCTGCACTCCCTCCTACCCCTGCACTCCCGCACGAACATTCCTCACTGGAGCAGCCCTGGAAGACTGGAAGACGGGGTGCTGACTCCCCCAAGGGCTCCCTGGTCACTTCCTTGAAGCCTGCTCAGTCACCTGGCTGGGGTGCCCCCCCACGCAGCCTGCACTGCCAGCCCTGGCCGGTCCCCCCAGTCTCTGCCATCACCCCGGGGGCTCTCTGAGGTCCCATGCCAGGCGTCCACAAATGCTGGACCCAGACAGAACAGAAGTGATTCCTGCAGAACACTGAACCTGGAGCAGGTCCTGCCCGCAGCACCCCAGAACCGCTCCTGGGGAGGGGGGAAGTGGGGGCTCTCCATCTCAGACAGAGGATCTAGCCCCCGCCCCCCCTCACAGAGCAGCTTGGGGGCCCGCACTCAGGGCCTCAGTGTACCTCTGCATGTGGAAGGCACAGAGGAGCCCCGGCCCTGTCCATCCCTTCACTTCTCAGGCCCATATCCGGCCACCAGCCAGAGCAGGAATGGGGGGCTCTTGGGGGCGCCCCCACCCAGGGCCAGCCAGAGGGCCAGCCAGAGCAACCGCCGGAGGACGGGCAGGCAGGCACAGCTCCATCCCTTCCAGGGATGCCCTCCAGCCAGGGCCACATCCCTGGATGCCAGGGGGTTAGAAAAAAACAGCTGGAGAACCAGCTTTGTGGGGAGACCGGACCGAAGGGCCAGAAGAAGGCTCAGCAGCAGCCGGCCTGGCTCCCCCAACAGGCGGCCAACAGTGACCAAGGAGTTTCAGTTCTCCTGACCCCAGAACAGCCTGCTCCCAGGTAGGGCGGCCTCTGCCCCAGGGGGCCCTCACACCAGGGGCCCTGCCTGAGGTCTGGGCCAGGTGGGTGGGTGGGTGGGCTCTGCACTTACTTGGCTCCTCTGAGGAAGCGGCTTCTTCTCAGGGCCAGCATCCCTTGCAGCAGGGGTGCAGCATGGGGGTGGCCCCCGCCAGCTGCTTCCCCATCCTACTCCAGGCCCTCAGGATTGGAGGCCGCAGAGGGTGGGGCCAGAGCAGCCTCACAGCCAGGGAGGAGGCTGCAGGGCTGTGGCTGAGGACGACCTGGTCCGGGCCCACAACAGGAAGCCGTTGGGGGGCCTTCTGCTGGTGCAGCCAGGGAGGCGGGGGCCTGCACTCCACCCTCAACCCTGTGCACCTGGGAGAGCACCCTCCAGGCCCCTCAGCCAGGCGGACCCGGAGGCTCGGGACTCCCTGGGGACAGGGACAAGCCCTGAAGCAGCTGCTTCTTCCTGTGCTGCTCCCAAGGGGACAGAGATCGACGTCCATGGACGGTCTGTCCTCCTTGCCCGAAAGGTCGCCCGGAGAGGGGGAGACCAGGCCCCGGCCCAAGCTCTGAACCCCGTACCCGCCGCAAGCTAACCCCTCCTGGCTGGGGGCCCAGCCCACCCAGCCTCCGAGGAGATGTCACCGGAGCTACAGCAGGGCCCCAGGGCCAGGGTGCTGCTGGCTTCTGGGACAGAACCTTCCCGGCCAGAAGCTGCACCAGAGCAATGCTTGGATCATTCAGTCCGGCCGTGACCTCCCGGGAGGTGGGACACACAGGAGGTGGGACAGTTAGAACTGAGGAAGGAGCGGGCCCTGTGGTGACAGTGACTCCCTTTGCTAGTGCGGGAGGCAGGCTGTGTACCTTTGCAACTCTCCCATCACAAGGAACTCGGGGCCCAGGAGGCGGTGGCAGCCCCGTGTCATGGAGAGGTTCCTAGGGACAAAGCAAGGAGTCCAGAGCCCGGCCGCCAGGTGGCCTTGGGACTTGGGCACGCAGTGACTCCTCTCGGACAGTGCTTCCTAACTGTCACAGGGGTAAGGACACTGTTGGCCTGGCTCAGATCTGGGGGCTGTTGGGAGAACCACACACCACCGGGCCAGGAGCACTTGTGGAAGCCAGAATGTGGACGCCGTGGCTCCTACTGTCTGTGGGCCCGCTTTCACGGTGAGGGCCTTCCCTGTACCCCCTCGCGGGGCGGCAGCACATCCTTCTTCCTCCTCCCTGACCTGGGGCCCGACTCCTCTCCTGGTTGCAGGGCAGGAATCCCTCCAAAGCTAGATCCTGTCCCCCGCCCTTGGCTTCCCTGCTGTGGCTTCCAAGGCCATATTCCTGGCCCTCTCGAGTCTCCCCAAATTCCACCTCCCTCCCCGCCCTCAGCACAGGGGTCCCCGAAGCTCCTCCTGATTCCTCCCAGGCCCATCCTGAATCCCGCCCACCAGCTCAGCATCCTGGCCTGGAGGAAGCTGCCTCTCCAGCCTTCCCGCCTCTGAGGGGCCTCAAAGCACCTCCCCAGTTCTGGGCTGGGCCCTGCCACCCAGCACGCCCCGCTGCGTCTCAACTTGATATGGCTGGGCACAGCTCGCCATCAACCCGCTCCCCAACCCCACAGGAGCTCAAGGAGCGCCATCCTCCCCAGCTCCCAGGGCAAAAGCCCAGATGCTCCCCCTGCTGTTCTCCGGTCCCTGCCCCCAGCCCTCACCTCTTCACCTCTGCGGTGACTTGGGGCGAGGCCAACACAGGCTGCAGCCCTAGCTCTAGCCCGTGCTGGCGTGTAAACCGCACAAGCCACGGTACCACACAGGGGAATGGTGAAGGCGTCATGCAGTCCAGCTGTCCCTCGAACGATACCAGAGTTAGGGGCACCAACCCCCGCACAGCGACAAACCCGTGGGTAACTTTCAGCTCCCCCAAACTTCACTACTTGTGGCCTGCTGTTGACCGGAAGCCTTCCCCATAACGTCAATAGTCAACACATATTTCGTAGGTTATATGCAGTACCTACCGTATTCTTACAGCAAAGCAAGCTAAAGAAAACGTTATTAAGGAAATCACAGAGAAAAGACATTTACGATATCATACTGTAAAAAAATCTGCATAGAAGCAGACCTGTGCAGTTCAGACCCATGGTGTTCAGCGTCCAGGGTAATGTTAAGAGCTTCCGATAAACCGTCGCTAAGATGACTACTGGCCACAACTGCCCCTTCTCTCCATTTGTAGGCACTGTCCTAGGTCAGGCCTTATGAGCTCAGATCTCTGAACTACTGTGACAGCCCCTTCCCTGCCAAGTCACCGCCATCTGCCCACTGGGATGGCATTTTTCACTAGCACTTCCGCCCACGTCCCTCCCCTGCTTTCTGCAAACCCTCGGCTGACCCGTTACTGCCCTTGGAAGGTCCTTATCTTGGCCTTGGGGTCCTGTCACAAGCTCATCCCAAGCTTGCCTCCCCTGCTTGCCCTCTTCCAACCAGATGAGCTCTTCCCGTTTCTGTCTCTGTGCGTGTGGCCTTCTCCACCTATCCAGAGCCCTCTTCGTCCCTGAAGGCCCCACTGTGAACCCCTGTTCGGGAGCCCTGGGCCCAGCGCCTGCCTCTCTTCTGGCCTCGGCAGCCAGGGTGGGCACTGTGTGTTCACTGCCCTCACTGGCTGTGTGACTGTGGCCAAGAGAATTAACGTCTGTGTCCCTAGTAATGGAGACGACATAGTATCTAACCAGACAAAGTCCTAAGAAGGGTGCCTGGGCCTTGTAAATTCCAGAAAACCCCATCCCAACTGTGCTACTCACTGACTGGCCCGGCCCTGTCACCCCCTACCAGGCCCACTGCCTGGAATCGCTTCCCGCCGCCCCTCCCCATGCGGGAAGTCTCACGTCTCTGAGACCCCCGTTCTGGCCCTATGGCTAACTCTAAGGCTGTCTCCTGCACCTGCCTCTCAGGATGGTCCTACTGGGTGGCTGGGCCACCGTGGGTCCTTCTGTGCTTGGCCACAGCCCTGACCTTGCTCTCTAATGCCTGGAGTTGGTTCCTGGAGAGAAGGGCTGGCCTCTCTGGCCTGTGCCTGTTCACAAGCAGCCCGAGGCCTGAGTTGTATCTTCCTTCTCTGGAGCTCGAGCGCCCCGCAGGCAGGGGCACACCGCCCTCCGTGGCCTCCCCCTGCCTAGGTGCCAGGAGGCCTCAATAATATGGGGGTAAATGCAGGTCTCCCTCCTCCTCTCCTTAGAGGTCTAGGATGACAAAACAGAAAGGCCCTCGGGGACCGTCTAGTCCCAATGCCTCATTTTACAGGTGTGGAATCTGAGGCCACGAACATGCTGGAAGTCACAACCAGAGACGGCGCCAGAGGGACTAGCCAGGTCTCCTGTCACTGGCAGACCCTGCCTGGGGCACCCCCACCCCGGCCAGCCTGCCCTACCTGAAGCAGTCTGCGTGCCAGTCAGCACTCAGGGCCTGGAGGTACTGGCCGTCATAGATCCTTTGGCCACAGCTCGCACACACGGGCAGCTCACTTCCTACAAGGACACAGGCAGTCAGCACTCTCGCGGGAGGCGCGGTCCGGTGCAGGTCCGGCCTGCCCGCCCACCCCACGGGGACCTGCACCTGCTCCTGCACACACACAGAGCACTCAGACACTGTGCCTAGCAGAAGGAGAAAGGACGTGGGTCTGAGAGTCTCGCTGAGACCTTGGCTAACTTGCTAGGCCTCTGTGGGCCTCAGTTTCCCTATCTGTCAACTGAAGAGGAGGACGGGATATCCAGCAACAGTGTTCTTCTGTACGACTCCTGTTTAGCAAGGTCAATTGGGAGAAGGCAAACGGCAGGTTTTAAGAGATAAGGCAGCGGGTGACACTCCTGTCACAGCCCCTTTCTTCCCCTGCCCGTCCAGGAAGAGGAAACTTCAAAAGGGCAGGGACTGGACAGGGCTGGGTTGGTGTATCCAGAGCTGAAGGCCACACAGGAGAAAGGCAGGAAGCCGAGAGGTGTTGGCCTCATCTGAGTCTCGGCTGTGCCCTGGCCTCAGAGGGCCTGGGGCTGCAGAGCTGGGCACTCCCAGACACCTGCTCTGGGGACGCCTGGCACCTCTTCAAGCCGGCCATTAGGCATGCTTAGTCATTCTAGGGCCTGGTATCCTTGGAGCTGGGTGGGCCCTGGAGGACCCCCCAAATCTGCTCGTCCCCATTGTACAGATGGGGAAACTGAGTCCTGGAGTGGGCAGGCCTGGTCAAATAGTCAGGCTCCCAGGCCAAAGCCTGGCCCTCCATGAGGATGCAGGGACCAAAAGGTAGGGAGGAGTGACAGTGAGATGGGTTCTTGCCCCAACTAGGCCTTCAAAGGCCTGGGGAGGGCTGGCAGGAGCCCTAGGGAAGGGCAGGGCTGGAGGGGTTGGCATGAATGGGACCTGCATTGGACCAGGTGAGCCTCTGTGATGGCTGCTGGGAAACCCCAGGAAGGGGACCCCACGGAAGGAGTCGTGGGGGTCTTCATACCCTAACTGTCCTGCAAGCCAATCCTTGGGCCCCAGGAAGGGGAAAGGACTAGGGTGAGAGTCATCCTCCTAGCCAAGACTGATGGCAGGCACTGGGTTTGGTGCAGGGAGAGGGAGTGGGGGCCCCCAGGATACTGCGGATGGTTCCCTGGAGGAGGCTTATCTCTGCCCAACCGGGCCCCCAACCACCAGTACCAACTATCCAGCCCCCAGTTGTAAAGACGGGGAAACTGAGGTCTGGCACGTAGCAGGCCCCCCCCCCCCCCCCCCCC
>LNAC01000109.1:2006317-2042489 GCA_002007465.1 Ailurus styani
GAACTGCCCTGCGCGGCCCCGCCCCGCGCCCTCGGCGGCGCCCCGCCCCGCCTTTTCATTCATCTTCGCCGGAGCGCCAAGTCTCTGCTGGGCGCCGCGAGGCGGAGCCTCGTAAGCCGAAAACTGCGGCCTCGGCTTCGGAGGGGAGGCGTGCTCGGGGGCGGCAGCCTAGGGGGATGCGGAGGCCCGGAGAAGGGGCCTCAGTTTCCCCGCGGGGAGCCCCTGTGACCCAAGCCAGCTGGTGACCAAGAACCCAGACGGAGCTGGAGGAGGCCATGTGGACCCTGAGGAAGGACCGTGGTGGCCGCCTTGGGGAGGGGCGCCTCTCAGGTCCTCTCCTTCTCTGAGGCCTGCAGTGAGGTCAGGCCCTGGCGGGGACGGCGATGGCCCACGTCTCAGGCCCTCACCGGCTAGGCAGGGAGCTAAAGGAGGACGATCTAGGGAGGAGTGAACCTCTGGCCAGCTGTGACAGATGTGCTCAGGGTTCTGCTCTTCCCTGTGTTGGAGACCTGGAGGTGGCGCAGCGCTGCCCAGGGTGCAGGAGAAGGCACAGCTTTGAAATGGTCAGAGGAATTGGGCCGTCCGGAAAGCACAGGTGCCCCTTCTAGCACTGAAAAGGTGAACCATTCTGCTTAGAAGTGGAGAATTCTAGAATGCTGGACATGGGGAGGGGGTGACCCTTTCTCCCTTTAGACTCACCCTCCCACTTCATCCCATTGCGGAGAGGTGGTGAGCGGAGTCACGCCCAAGGGCGCCCAGTGAACAAGGGGCAGAGATGCCTCGACTTAGGCTCTACATAATCATGTGTACACAGACTCCTTTATCCAGGGCCAGCAGCCGGTGCCAGCAAGGCAGGCACGCTCACCCCTGGGTGCAAAAAACAGTTACCCAGAAGAGGGAAGAAAATACTAGGATTTTAAGTTCTGATAAAAAAGAATCTGGGCATTTATTTATTTATTTATTTTAAAGATTTTATTTATTTATTTGACAGAGACACAGCGAGAGAGGGAACACAAGCAGGGGGAGTGGGAGAGGGAGAAGCAGGGAGCCCAGTGCAGGGCTCAATCCCAGGACCCCGGGATCAAGATATGAGCCGAAGGCAGACGCCTAATGACTGAGTCACCCAGGCGCCCCGAAGCTGGGCTTTTAAAATACTTAATATTTATATTGGTGTTGGTGCCCTTGCTCTGTCTCTTGGTTGGTTGGTTTCTGGAGCGGGCCACAGTGCAGGCCAGAGGGGGGCGCAGAGTGAACCTGGAGGGGCCTTCGACCTGTACCTACTTAGCTGAACGATATTACCAAGTTTTAACAAAACTAGCGCTCACAGAATGTCCTTGTGGTTGCCAAAGATTCCTGAAAAGAGAGCCGAGATGGAAGACAATGCTTATACTGCAAGACTAGAAGAAGATGGAGCTGGAGCTTCCATCCCTGGTAGGAAATGCTTGTCAGCCCCCGTTCCCGGCACAACCAGTGACTGGCTCATCAGATCTGACGTATTCAGTCGCCTTGCTCATATGAGGTATTACATCTTTTTTTTTTCTTAAGACAAAAAGGGAATTTTGTATTTTTAGATAATATTATCGTTCAAGTACTGTTTTTCATCTTTTGTGGACTCTTTGTGAGCTCTGCTTTTGCAGGGTTATGGGGTGACTGTATTTTATTCTTGTAGTCAACTATGTCTATTACTTATAAGTGAGTATGAGTAAGTGTGTGTTTGGTAGGGAGCGAATTAAGAGCCCTGGCTTGGACGCATTAAGTTTTAGTTGCCTGTTTGCCATCCAAGTGGCAAATGTATGTATATAGATGATGTTTGCTCAGAAATATTTTACTGACGGGGTTCACGATAAAAATTTTCTAGATGAGGGGTCAAGAGCCCTGGGGGAAAGGCTCGTTTACTCCAGGTCAGTGATTAGGATTTGTCCAGACTTGCTAAATTGGTGCCTAAACACAAGCAGGTGACAAGCAAGAAGCTCCGTGGAGATGGGGACACTGTCACCGGATGAGCCCAAGATTGTCACCCAGGGCAGGGGACTGAGCCTGAGCTGTCTTAGCCTCGGGACAAAAAGAGCTGGCATCACAGGATCCCTGTGGTCAGACACAGTCTGCCCCCTTCTCGCCCACTCTGGGTGACCTCACCCAGACGCGTCGCTTAGTGACTCTCCTACCCCGTCCTTGAATTGCAAAACCTGAGGACCCACATGTCTCCTTGGCACTTCCACTTTGATGGCAAATGGGCACCTCACGCTTAATGTGTCCGGGCCAGAGCTCTTAATTGGTGCCTGGGGCTATCGTTCCGCAGCTGTTCCTCATTTCCGTCAGTGACACTACCATCATCTAGTGGTTCAGGCCCAAACTTGCAGGTGGCCTTGACTTCTCTCATTCTCTGCCCCTGCCCCTTGCGTCTGATCCGTCAGCAAATTCTACTGGCTTTCTGTACAGGCTATGTCCAGAATGCTACCACTTCTCCCTCCTCCCTGGTCTAGCTGGGTGTACCAGGTACTAGTCCGCCGGGGCATGTCCTCCTATTACCCTTCGGAGCCTCTGAACACGGGCCAAAGTGTGACATTTTCTTGCTTTGAAACCCAAAGCCCTACTTAGACCTTTACAGGACTTAGCCCCCGGCTAGTTCTTTGCTTTTATTTCTTCTCTCCTTGCTCACTTTTGTTAAGCATCCTGCGCCTCTTCTGCTGTTCTATCTTCCCAAGTATGTGCTCATCACTGGGTCTTTGACTGGAAGTCGGGTGTCCCCACCCATCCCAATAACTTAACATTCTCTGTCACTCCCTATCTTCATTCCTGGCTTTTGTTTCTTTCTAATTTTTAAAAATATTTTTTTAAGTTCATTTATTTATTTTTTTAAAGATTTTATTTATTTGAGAGAGTGAGAGAGAGCACGAGTGGGGGAGGAGCGAAGAGAGAGGGAGAAGCAGACACACCGCTGAGGAGGAAGCCTCATGTGGGGCTCGATCCCAGGACTCTGAGATCAGAACCTGAGCGGAAGGCAGATGCTTACTGACTGAGCCACTCAGGCACCCCCAAAGTTTATTTATTTATTTAGTAATCTCTACACCAGTGTGGAGCGTGAACTCACAACTCTTCCCACTAAGCCAGCCAGGTGCCCTTATCCTGGCTTTTAATCCTCGTGCTGATTCCCCTGACATTAGAGTGAATCTTTTATTGACTCTTTCCTGGGCCTGCTCTAGCAAATTACCACAAACTCGGCTTAAGTAAATATGAGGACGTGTGCCTGGTGGGGAGCAAATTAAGAAACAACAGAAACCAGGCGCCTGGGTGGCTCAGTGGGTTAAAGCCTCCTCTGCCTTCGGCAGGTCATGATCTCAGGGTCCTGGCATCGAGTCACTTCGGGCTCTCTGCTCAGCAGGGAGCCTGCTTCCCCCTCTCCCTCTGCCTGCCTCTTTGCCTACTTGTGATCTCTCTTTCTGTGTCAAATAAATAAATAAAATCTTAAAAAAAAAAAAAGAAACAACAGAAATTAATTTGCTCACAGTTGTGGAGACGAGAAGTCTGAAATCAGTTTGAGCCGAAACAAAGGCTACGTTCCTTCTGGAAGCTCTAGAGGAGAATCAGTGCCTTTCCTCTTCTAGCTTCTTCTTCTTTAAATTGCAGTTAAAAGCACATTATATAAATTTACCATCTTAACCATTTTTTTTCTTTAAGTAGGTGTGCAGGGCCCGAACCTATGACCCTGAGGTCAAGACCTGAGCTGAGATCAAGAGCTGGACACCCAACCAAGTAAGCCACCCAGGAGCCCCCATCTTAATTCTTTTTTTTCTTTTGAGAGAGAGCGAGAGCGAGAGAGCGCTAGCTTTCATGTGCACGTGACCAGGGGAGAGGGAAAGGGAGAGAGAGAATCTTAAATAGGGGCTCAACCCCAGGACCCCAAGATCATGACCTGAGCCGAAACCAAGAGTCGGATGCTTAACCAACCATGCCCCCTGGGTGCTCCTGTTTGTTAAGCTTCTCATTTTGTTGATGTGTTATGTTCCTGACTTTGTTTAGTTGCGTATCAGTATTCTCTTGCAGCTCACCACACTTCTTGGAGACAATTATTTTGCATTCTCTGCCAGGTCGTTCATGGCTCTACATTTCTTTTGAGTTGGTTACTGGAGTTTTATTAGTTCCCTTGGGCGGTGTCGTGTCTACCTCATTCTTTGTGATCTGTGAAGCCTCGAGTGGGTGTCTCGACCCTGAAGGAGCAGACGCCCCTTCCAGGCTTTGCGGGCTCGTTTTAATAGCTCAAGACCTTTTCCTGCCAGTTTCCCGAATTTATGGGCCTGTCTCGGGGATTGTGTTATAGTGGCTGGGGCTCATCTGTTGGGCCCACAGTGGGGTCTGCAGTTGGCAGGCCCGCTGCCAAAGGTGTGGGTGGGCAAGGCTTCTGCTAGGTCCCTGAATGTGCTTCCCTTACGATACTGGGCTGGTCCTTGGGTGGGCAGGCCTGCTTCCAGGCCGTGGTACAGTGGGGCTGGAGCCAAGTCATGGGGCTGTTTTAGGGGCAGCAGGCCTGTTCACTGGGGGGCAGGATGGGCACTGTTGCTCCTGGATCCCGTAGTGGAGGGACGGGTGTCGGGATCATGGTCTGCCTTCAGCTTGGGTCATGATCCCAGGGTCCCGGGATCGAGCCCCACATCAGGCTCCCTGCTCAGCAGGGAGTCTGCTTCTCCCTCTCCCTCTGCCACTCCCCCTGCTTGTGCACTCATTCATTCTCTCTCGCAAAAATAAATAAATAAATAAAATCTTAAAAAAAAAAATTTACCCGAGAAGCCATCTGGTCCTGGGCTTTTCTTTGTTGGGAGAATTTTGATTATTGATTCAATCTCCTTGTTAGTCATCTTTTCAGATTTTCTATTTCTTCATGATTCAGTCTCACTTTGTTGCGTGTTTCTAGGAATGTATCCATTTCTTCTGGGTTGTCCCAATTTGTTGGCATACAGTCTGTCCCGATTGTTGTAAGGATACTTGTGGTGGCATTTAGGGCCGACTGGGAAAATCTCCCCCATCTCACGAGCCTTCACTGAATCCCATCCGCAAAGACTTTTTTCCCACATAAGGTAAATGTTACTGGCTGGATTGTATCTCTGCAAACTTCCTATGTTGAAGTCCTACCTCCAGCACATCAGAACGCGACTGTGTTTGGAGAGAGAGCCTTGAACGAGGTGATTAGGTTAAAATGAGGTCATCAGAATGGGCTCTGGTCCAACCTGACTTAAAAGAAGAGGAGATTAGGAACAGATATGCACAGAGTGGACACCGTGGGAAGTCACAGGGAGAACAAGCAAAGAGAGGGGTCTCCGAAGATACCAAGCCTGCCCACACCTTGATCTTGGACTTCTGGTCTCCAGAACAGTGAGAAAATAAATTTCTGTTGTTGAAGCCCCCCAGTCTGGGGTACTTGGCTGTGGCCCCTGAGCAGACGAACGCAGTGATATTCACAAGGCTGAGGAGCTGGATATCTTTGGCGCTCTCCCTGGCCCAACACATTCACTGACCATCTTTCTACTGCGGCGTATAACCAAGGAAAGCAAGCGTTTATGTGTTTTTATTCTTCAGACAGTGTTTAAGCCTCAGGGGAATTTACATTCTGGGGTGGGGAATCAGGTAAGGAAAGAAGAGGGGAACTGTCCCGTGTCACGTGGTAGTGGCCACGGGGTGGCCGGTGCTCTGGAGAGAAAGCAGGCGGGCACAGGTGAGGGAGGAGGGGACAGTTTGTCATTTGAGACAGGGAGCCTGAGAAGGTGACATTGGAGTCATCGAGGGCAGTGAGGGAGCCAAGCACGTTGCTAGGCAGAGGGAAGAACGCTCCAGGCAGGGGAGACGGCAGATGCTGACCCGCAGCGGGGAGGCCTCCTCCCTGCAAGGCAAAGCAAGAGGGACGTATGGTCAGAACAGCTGGTCCAACTCAGGTAGGGGCTCCGAGGCCATCAGAAGGCCTCTGGCTTGGGCCCTGATGCATTGACTTGACTTGGGTTTTAAAAGGATTTGTTTTGGCTGCTAGGTGGAGAGAAGGCTGAAGGGGAAGCCCGGGGGGAGAAATTGCTTTTTTCACTCCACTGTGTTCTGGGATGTCCTGCCAGGGCATCACCCCACCCGCTTCTCTTTCCATCCCAGCCCCTCCTGGCACTGCGCAGGTCTCCGCAGGCAAACGCACAGATACGCACGCTCCCGACCAGCAGCTCCCTTGCCACCCTGCTGCGTTAGGGGTGCGCCCACCGGGACGTGGGGCTGGCTCTCTGGAGGTCGGTCAGATGAAGGCATGAGGCCATGTGGGCCCTGGAAGTGGAATTGGTGGTTAAGGGGAGGGGAGTCTAGAATCTGGCCCCCAGGGCGTGGTCTAAAGGGGAGTCGTGGGCTCCAGGTGGGGCCCTGCCCAGGCCCGGTGGACTTCTGGCCCCGAGGGGAGGGGAAGGGCCCTGGGGATGGGGACCTCCGAGGGTGGTACCGAGGCTCCCAGGAGCACCTGCAGGATCTCGTTTGTTGTATTTTAGCAAGAACCTGAGCGGTGCTGTGTGGGTGAAGGGCGCTTCCTTCAAGGGGAGGACTCAGAGGGAGGTCTTCTGGTTTGCTTAAGTGGGGCCATTTCTCCCCTCTCTGCATGCTGTCCACCAAGGCCAAGGGTTTGGTCTGGATGGGAAGGTCATTTTGTTTCCTCCTCCCCTTCAGCTCCACCCCCAGCATCTGGAGGCCAGCTGCCAGGCCCTGTGCTCAAGGTCTTGGGCCCAAGGGGCAGGCCTGGGGAGGCGTGGCTGGGTGGGGGACCCCTATGGGTGGGCGTATGTGGGGCTGGCCAGTTCTGCTGCCCCCGCAAAGGGGCTTTCCTTGTTAAAGGGTGAGCAGAACTTGGAGAAGAGTTGATACACCAGGGCCCAGGAGCCAGGGCTGGTGATTTTGGTAAATAGCACCCCCCACCCCAAATACACCTTAAAGAGTAGAAAAGTTCCTGTTCCTGCCCGGGGGGCAGATAAGCGAGGATAAAGTAGGCTGAGACAGTTTCCTTCCAAAGGTTTTCATTTATTAGTCTTTTCTCAAGCAGTTAATTCTCTTTTTGTATTTCAAAGAAAAAAAAAGTATGTGTTTCATCCAGAGTTAAACCAAAGTGATTAAGAAGAATCTTCTACTGGGAAATATAGCTCCCCAGATCAGAAGAAAAAAAAATTTTTTGCAATTAACCATGAAAATAAAACCAGGAGAACATCAACAATCAAAAATCATCCCCAAATATCCAGGACAAAAAATAAAATATTTATTGATCTATCACAGCGAGACACAAAGAGACGGGCGGGGTAGGGGTGGGAAATGCTCCGGAAGTAGGTACAATGGTTCGAGGGAGGGACGGGGGTTACAGTACTGCATGGGGGGGACCCAGGTCGGGGAGGAGATTCCTGCCGCCCCAGCTGGCATGCTCCTCAGGCCCCATCGTAGGGGTATGTGTGGAGGGGTGGAGGCAGGGGCACAGGCTGCCCGGACTGGTTAACCAGGCTGATGGCGGGGGCCCCCAGCCAGCTAGCAGTGCTGGGCGGTCCGCTGGGGACAAGGATGGATGGACGGACGGACCGATGGCTGGATGAATTCCACAAGAGCAAGAGGGCTGTTGCCAATGGGGGGTCTTCCCATCCGCAGGTGTCCCAGACTTGGGGAATAGGTGGGGGGCGAGGGGGCTGAGAGATGGTATGACCGAATCCAGCTTGAGCCTTTTTAGGTGCTTGGGTACCAACTGGACCTCAGCCGGGGTTGTGGGGAGGGGGGTTCCTGGTGGGCAGGGGAAGGTGGGACTGCCCAGGGAGTGTCCGCACCGTCTTCAGAGGAGCCCCGGGGAGGGGGTTCCCGAGGGGCTGCCCTTCCCTCCTCCCTCCCCCCAGGAAGATGAGAGCACCAGCATGTAGCACCAAGTTTCCCTGGAGATGGAGAGTGTGTGGAGGGGGAGCTCCTGGGTGGGAAGGGGGTGGGGGCAGGGGGCTAAGCCCACCCACCCCTGGCCTCTGAAGTTGGGGGGCCTCCTGGGTCCCACTTGGCCACCACTCTTGTTTCCTTGCTTTGTGGATTTCCAAGGCCACCCAGCCTGGCCTGTCCCCTCCCGGGGTTGGGAACTGGGGAGGGAGGACGGGGGAAGGGATCACAAGGGGTTTACATTCTCCACCAAGCAGTAGCACCAAAGTTGATGAGGTCGAGAGTCAGGGGTCCTGGGAAGCTCACTTTCTCTTCCGGCCACAGGATTTCCCCAGGCAGGCCCCACCTGGGCGAGAGGAGGCACCCATGACAGTCTGACCCCTCCTGGGGCCTGCTTAAGCCCCTGCCCACACAGACCACCTCCAAGCTCTTCTCGCATACCCATCAACACAGTGGGGAACAGAGGCCCCAAAGCCACGAGAAACCTGGCCATGACCTCCTGCCAAACTGTGAGCCATTGCACTGCCCTAATTCCTGCCAGGCAGGAGGGTGGGAGCAGGGCCCATGGGATGGTGGCATAATCAAGTCTCAGGGAGGGGAAGGGGCCTGGCCTGGACGAGGTCTTTATATTCGGAGTCCACTGCATTTGGGAAGCCTTCAGCAAGCACACTGATTGGCAAGCCTTGTTTTAAGTCATCAAGGCACCACGGTCTGCTAGAAGTAGGGCCTGATGTGTTTCTGCCCCTGCTGGAGCTGAATGCGGCTCCTTACCGCCACCTGGTGGCAGTGAGCCTACGAGTGGGGCAGGACAGGCTTTGCCCTGTGAAGCTCCTCCGGGGTGTTTGAAAAGCAGTGTGATCAGGCCACAGCCAACCCGTCGTGCCCGACTGAGAGCTGGGTACCCTGGGGAGGGTCAGGCTGGTCTTGCCTCTGCCTCTCCCTGCCCGGCTAAGGGCACGTTGGGTCCCCCATCCACCCCTCAAATTCCCTGACTGTAGGGTCCGTTGTCCCATTGACTCTCCTCTGCTCCTCCCTTGCCCTCCTCCCTTCTCTTCCCCTTGGCTCCCCCTGGCGGGGGTGGGGTGATTAGCAGGGAGGGAGAAACGGCCAGGCCTGGCTTAGGGCGAGCCTGGAGGGTCCCAGGCCTACTCTTAGGTCTGGGGGTCTGTGTCAGAGGCAGACGCAGGGAGCTGGACACCCCCCCCCCAACCTCCCCGCTAGGCCTAGTGCAAACGTCCTGCCCTTCCCCAAGGCTGATGGACCCCAGCCCTCTGGCTCTGTCTGCCCTGTCCCTGCACTGCCCTGTCCCAGAGGCTGAGTTGCCACTCACCTTGGTAACCCAGGGCTCCCAGAGCCCCTCCATAGGGCTTGGGGGGCTTGTCTGTGGAGGGTAGGGTGGGGGATGGGGAGGGGGCCAGGCCTCTCCCTGAACCCCCGCCATGTACCAGGCCCCCAGCCTGTCACAGAAGGTTCTGAAGACCTTTCCTGGCCTTCGGTCCCACCCAACTGGGAGCATGCTGTGTTCCTTATGGAGGGTCTCCTGCCTAGGGTGGTCGGCCCCTGCCTACCAGCCAGACCCCGGCCACGCAGACTGCCCCACCTAGCGTGCCCAAGGCTTGGGCCTCCCTGACCACCTTCCACATTTCCTTTCCTTTTCTGTGGGGTCTTGTCAGGCATTCCAGTTACACCAGAGACCAGGGCTGGCCCAGGTCTCTATCTCTTGGTGTCCGCCAAACGCTGGGCTGTGAGCCCCAGGAATGGGATTCTTGCCCCCATCCCTACATCCCACGGCTGAATTTCTTTGGCACCCAGGGCCATGGCCATGGTCAACGCTGCCACAGTAGCACCTACTGTCCCCTCACCCCTCTGAAAGTAGCTTAGGGCCCTGACTCACCGCCAATGCCCAGGCCCCCAGCTGCGCCACCTGCGGGACAAGGAGAGGGGCTGTGAGTGTGTCTGCTTCTGGGGAGCCCACCTAACCTCCCCGGCCCTGCCTACCCCCGGGGGCAGCCAAGTTCTGGGCCTGGGCGTCAGGAGCCCTGGGCTTGGCCTCACTCATTGCGTGACCTTGGGCAAGTCCCTGGCACCGTCTGCGCCTCAGTCTGCCTCATCTGGAACATGGGGTTTTGGAAAAGCTGATGCTCCCTGGTTTTGCAGGGGAGGGGGAGGAGAATGAGGGGAGGCCCAGCTTCGTGTAAGGGACGCCATGGGTCTGTCCCTGGGCCTGGCTCTGATCTTCCCAGCAGATGAGGCAGGGAAGTGCACAGGATGGGGTTGGGGCGCCAGAACGGGGCGGGGGGGACGGGGAGCCTGGGTGTACCTGGGTAAATAGGGGACAGTCCGAAGCCAGGTCTTGCTGCAACTCCTGTGGGAGGGGTTCGGGGTTGGCGTGGGGCAGGCCCTGCTCAGCCTCCTCCCCTCCTGCCTCTCTGCCCAGGACCACCTCCTCCCTGCTGCACGCATGCGCCCCTCACTGGCAGAGGAGCTTTCCTTGTAAGTCTTGTCTCCGCCTGGCATCCTGGTGGGGGGTCCCATCCCCCCAGCTCATCAGCCTGGTGTCTGTCGCTCATGGTGTACCTGCTGGCCTGAGACCTGCTGCCCCGTTCGTGGGGCAGGACATTCCCTTTCCTGGACTGTCCCTTCCACCCTCTTGCTCGTGTCCTTGCACTAGCTATGGCTCTAGGAGGCCCCTGCTAGCCAGATGGGCCTCCTTTAGACCCAGGTGAAGTAGAGGATCTCACAGAGAGATGACCTCTACCTCCAACTTGGATTGGCCTGGTGGCTCCCAGGACGCCTCCGAGGCCAGAGGCACCTGAGAAGCGGGTGGATGGGGGTTTGGAAGAGGTGCAGCTGAAGGGGCCCTGAGCATCCCCCTCTGGGTTCTGGGGTCAGGGACATCCTGGGCAGGCCTTCAGGACTGTGAGCAGGACTAAGGCGGGAGCTGGGGCAGGGATGGGGCAATGGGGTGGTGGCAGAGGGAGGGCAGAGGGAGAAACTCACCGTATTTGGCTGCTTTAGCTGCTGCGGCTGGGGACACACCTGGGGAGACATAGGGCCAGAGGGCTCAGGAATTGCACCGCCCTCCCAGAGTCATGTCTCCTCCTGGCCTGCGCACCCATCGGCCTCCTGCCACCGTCCGCCTGCCACCCTCCCTCATCCACCCATCTTCCCCAAGGTCTGTAGTGAGCTCTTCCTGCGTGTCCAGTCTAGAGCACAGGGACGGGATTCAGGCCGGTTTAGGTAGGAAGACACAGTGATGACCCATGAAAGAGTGACATGTCAACATGAGGCGCCCCCACCCCCAGCCATGGCAGAGACTTTGGGGAAACAAATTTCCCTCCCAACTTTGCTGTTCTCCTCTGGAAAATGGGCACAACCACCATCATCTCGATGAACTCCCACTTAAAGTGGGTGAGTAGGCTAACACAGGAGACGGAGAGGAGGGGGCACCCCGCTGCCCGAGGTGGCCCCCGTGGATGCTTGCTGAAGGTCCTCCAAATGCTGCTGGCCAGCCTGGGGCAGTGTGGCAGGTAGGAGGAAATCTCAGTCTCTCTCTCTCATACACACACACACACACACACACATGCCCCCTGCACCCTCTGATTCCAGGGCAGTCCCTCACCTCCAAAGCCCCCAACCCCTGGGATGACTCCTCCGGCTCCAAGCCCCCCGACTCCCAGGGCTCCCCCGAGGCCTGTGGAGAGAGCTGTGTGTTAAACCATTGGTGGGAATGGCAGGTCTGTCTGTAGATGGTGGGGGTCTCCTCCCAGGACTGGGGTGGAGCCTGAGTTCCCAGGGCCTTGCTGGGTTTGGGGAGACAATGCCCCTGAGGACCCCATGCATGGTCAGGGGCCCCCACCCCCCAACCAAGCCCGAGGGGCTGGGCAGCCGTGCCCACCCCCAACCAGTGCTCACCATACTGGGCGGCTTTGGCGGCAGCTTTGGCAGCAGCGGCTGAGGCCGCAGGTCCGACTCCTAGGGACACAGAAGGAGCTCAGGGTTGGGGGGGGACTCTCCACTGGTCAGTCTTCCTCCCTGCCCAGCCTGTCCTGGGCTTTCGACTCACCGGCCACACCGCCTGGGACACCTACTCCGCCGAGAACCCCGGCTCCTCCCACTCCTGTGGAGAGAAGATGGAAAGTCGGTACCTGGATTTCTTCAGGAAGGGGGCTCCCTGGCCCAGGGATGCTAGGCAAGCAGACAGGTGGCCAAAGCCACGTGACCCAGGAGAAGGAGCATGGGACAGACACCTGGCTCTGTCCTGGCCAATCGGGCAAGGGGGTGCCCCTTGAGCCTTGGCCTGCCCATTTCTTCTCCTTCCCAGCCAGCTAGTGTTGGGAGCCACTAGTGGCCACTGGTGGCTATGAGATGCCGAGGGGCGAAGTCTAGTCTCGGGTTCTGAAAGCCCTGTGTTCGAATTCTGCTTTCTCCCATTATAGCTGTCCCCTCTCTGAGCCCCAGAGCTGAGGATCCTTATCCCGCTCGTGCTGCAGGCATCTGGGGAGTGAAGGGGACACCCACCCTGTGCACGCACAATGAGTTCTGAACCACTGCCCAGGGCGGAGCTGCTGGGTGTGATCACGGCTAACACCTGATACAACGTTCTCGGTTCTCTGTGCTTCGCCGGGAGTAGCCTGCTTATCATTCATTGCAGCAGGGAAGGTAGGGACCCCTAGCACCCCCATTTTGCAGATGAGAAAACTGAGGCACAGCAGAGGTTAAGCAATGTCCTCAAGTTTCCACAGGCAACACATGGCTTGAGAGCCAGCGCTCTCAACTGCTTTGTTTCCCTGGCAACGTCTGTTAGACTCAGGCAGTCCAGCCGCCGGCCAGGAGCGCAAGAGGGGCCTGTGGGTCACCAGGCCCGTGGGGGGTGGGGGCCGAGGAAGCTGGGATTTTCCAAGGTGGAAACTGGCCCCAAGCGGGCTGGCCAGGGCTGCTTGGCGGTTCCCTGGCAGGGGCCCTGGTCCGGCTCCTCGGAGGCCAGGAATGTGGGGGCCACAGACAGCGTGGGTCTGTCTGTCCAGGCGGGGCTTGCCACGTCCTCCAGGCTTGTGGCAGGCGCATTTGTGCTGACAGCAAGCCAGGCGGGAGGCCGGGGGCCTAGGCGAGGTGTCCTGGCTCTGCTGGCAAGGCAGCCCTGGGCCCTGACCCCTGGCCTTGGGTGTCATGAAACTGTCAGGGGCCAGAAGGGCCTTAAGGACCACGGCCCTCCTCAAGGAACTGCCACCAGGGACGTTGGAAATGTGAGGGGCGTTTTGAGTTGTCCCGGAGTTGGAGACACGACAGGCATTTAACAGGCAGGAGCCGGGTCTGCTAAACCATTATTAATGTGTCCTAGAAACCGCCTTTTTCCACCCCAACCCTCCCAGCCCTGTGCTGCAGGCTCTGGGCACCAGGCCCCAGCCCCACAGAGGGGAGATGGGTGGCCAGGTGTTAACACAGCCAGTGGGACAGAAAGCAGGCCAACCACAGGGGACCGTGTGGGGGATGCACTCACCGTATTTGGCTGCTTTAGCTGCAGCCAGGGTTCCAGGTACTGGAGGAAAAGAGAAAAAGGAAAAGAGGGCCAGTCAGCAACTGAGATCTGTGCCTGGGTGTTCTGCCTCCTCCAGGGAGCCCTCCCTGACTTCCTCAGCCTTCATCGCTCCTCTCAGAGCTCTGAAACCGTGACTCCCAAGCCAGGAGCTCACCCTGCTGGGTACAGAGCTCCAGTACCTAACTGTGCTGTGGCCAGCCTGGTCTGAACCATGTCTTCTCCTTCTGTCTGCCCCTTCCTTCTCCTCCAGCCGTGGTGTGATCTGCCTGAGGCTGGCCGCAGAGCAGGCAGGAGGTGAGGAGCTGGAGGTCCTAGTGGCCCCCTTACCATAGTGTGCTGCTGGAGGGCAGCCAGACTGGCCCACTCACGCCCGCTGGCCCCAGGGACCTCCACTCTCCTTTCCGGGGTAGTGGGCTACTTTTCAGTTTGGAACCCTTGTCACTTCTCTAACTGAGCAGGCAGAAACTCTGAAATCTAGCAGCCTGGGGCCCCCTTTGCCCAACCTGCTACCCCTGTTACCCAATTGTCTCTGACGGCTCAGGAGAAACGAATGGGGGATTCACTACGAGCCCCTGAGTGAGGCTGCTGGGGATGTGTGGGCAGGAAGAGGGGTCTCCCTCCTCTGAGCTCAGGGGGCAGTTTCCGCCCAGGCCTTAGAAGGCCCCTCACCTGCACCTGCCCCAAAGCCAGGAACACCAGCACCAACTCCGAATCCGGGAACGCCGGCGCCAACTCCGAATCCGGGAACACCGACGCCAACCCCAAAGCCAGGAACACCGGCAGGAAGCCCAGCTGCAGCCCCTGGGGGAAAGGGGCAGTGGTGGGGGGCCAGCAGGCAGGGAGCATGAGCCCACAGGGTGGGGGGGTTCTACCCAGAGAGCTGAGTCAGCCCCCAGTGCGGGGGTCCAGAGGCGAGCAGGGGCTTCCTCCCACCAAACCTGTCCTCTATAGTGCCACCAAGAATGGTCTTTTTAAAATATTCACTGACCGCCAAGCCCAGCCCCTCCCAGGCTGACATCCAGGGCTGCATGGTGGCCGCGGACACCCCACGTGTCACGCAGGAGGACAGGGAGGGAACTTGGAGGTCTCTTGGTTAGTGTGGGACCCAGGACTTGAACCCGAGTCTCCCTCATGCCCGATCTGTGCTTCTGAGCCCTCTGGTAGCTGCTCTGGGACCCAATGAGGCTGCATATCGTGGGGGGTGGGGCGGGGTGCGGCTCAGGCTTGGGTACTCACGGTACTGGGCTTTGGCGGCTGCCTTAGCAGCGGCTTTGGCTGCAGCGGGGGTCCCTACTCCTGCAGGGAGAGGGAGGGGGTTCAGGGATGGCACCGGGGGAGGATTCAGAGGCCCCTGAAGCCCACTTAACTCAGGCAGCTCACCTGCAACACCACCAGGGCCAATGCCGATGCCGGGACCCACGCCGGGACCCACGCCGGGACCCACGCCGGGACCCACGCCAATACCGGGCCCTAACCCTGCAAGAGCAAGGAGAGCCCATTCTTAACCAAGTCCTGGCCAAGGACGGAAGCTGATGGAAAGAGCCGCAGGCTGGGAGTCAAGAGCCTTGGGGTCTTGTCCCAGCCCGGACACAGGCTTGCTGTGTGATGTTGGACACGTTACTTTCCCTCCAGGGGCCTCAGCTTCCTCATCCCTGCAAGGAGGCATATGCAGGATTGGGAGCTCTTAACCTTTGGGGTACAAGGGCCCCTTTGGAGCTTCTGAGGCTGGTGGAGACAATTACACAGTAAAGGGAACTCGGCAAGATGAGTAGACCTGGCTGGGTTCAAAGCTCAGGCGCCACTGAGCCAAGCAAATGTGGGCAGGTGACTCAAGCTCTCGGACTCTCAGTTTCCACTTCCATAAAATGGGACTAGTAGTACAAACCCCATAGAGTGGGTGCAAGGATTACCTCTGCACAGAGTGGCTGGCAAGAAAGGGGTCATTTGGGGCGCCGGTGGCTCAGTGGGTTAGGCCTCTGCCTTCAGCTCAGGTCATGATCTCAGGGTCCTGGGATCGAGGCCCGCATCGGGCTCTCTGCTCAGCAGGGAGCCTGCTTCCTCCTCTCTCTCTGCCTGCCTCTCTGCCTACTTGTAATCTCTCTCTGTGTGTCATATAAATAAATAAAATCTTAAAAAAAAAAAAAAAGAAAGGGGTCGTTTGCCATACATGAATCTGGGGGTCAGCAGACCTGAAGTCAAGTTGTTCTCTGGCCTAGATAGTGCTAAATTTTGGAATCTGAACCTTGACGTCTGCAGGTCCATAAGGCCAAGGCATAGGGACCCCCCTGGCCCAGGGCCTGGCGTACAGTGGGTATCTATAAAGTGGGGCTGCTGTGGCTTGCCGTATTCAGGAAGGTGTGGGTGCCTGGGGCGGCCAGGGTGGGCTTTGGGGGTAGCAAGAGATGGAGAGAGCTTCGTCAGGGAGCAAGAAGTACTGTAAGAGGCTGGGAGTCTGGTGAGCCCAGCCTGAGGTCCAGAGGGGGCAGACCCCAACTGGAGCTGGGTTGGAGCTGGAGGCAGTGCTCCAGAACGGGGGCTGGGAGCAGGATGGGGGGCCTGGGGGGACACTTACCGAACTGGGCGGCTTTGGCAGCGGCTTTGGCAGCTGCTGCGGCTGGGGTCCCTGCTCCTGGAGAGGTGAAGAGTAGGGATCAGGGGGCAGTCCCTGACATGCCCCTCCACATCCCCTCCCCCTGTCCCCTATTCTGGAAAGACCACCTGTAGGGAAGTGTCCCCCTACCCCCCTCAGAAGACCATCCCCACACTGTCTCCCAACCTGCAGACTGAGAAGGAAGCTCGACAGTCAGCCAGGCTTCCAGGCCTGCCCTGAGGACAGCCCCCGAGCTAACCTGGGCACACCCTTCCCCCCCTCCCCCGCCCCTCTCAAGAAGCAGCTCTGGGACTGTGACATTCAGGCTCTGGCTACAGTAGAGGGGAGCCCAGCGCTGATGGGTAGAACCCTAGACCCTCTCCTAAGCCTCTAGAAGTCTTGTGCAGCTTTCTGCTGAAGATGGTGTTCATTAAAAAGAAAAAAAGAGGGGGGGGCGCCTGAGTGGCTCAGTGGATTAAAGCTTCTGCCTTCGGCTCAGGTCATGATCTCAGGGTCCTGGGATCAAGCCCCGCATCCGGCTCCCTGCTCAGCAGGGAGCCTGCTTCCTCCTCTCTCTCTACCTGCCTCTCTGCCTGCCTCTCTGCCTACGTGTGATCTCTCTGTCAAATAAATAAATAAAATCTTTAAAAAAAAAATCTTAACAGTGCTTGTATCCCAAACTGGAGGAAGTGGCTTGTTTTGGGGTGGGGGAACCTCAAAAGGAAAATTTTTCTCCCAGAAAGAAGACACGCAGAAGAGAAATTGTGTGGGGACAAAGAAGGAAGTCTGTAATTTAATCTCTGTGTAACTTCATCTCTTCTCTTTGGCCTCTGACTGGTGGGGGCGAATGAACCCGGGAGAGCCACAGGGTGGCCCGGGCTCTCCCACCTGGTCTGGGACCAGAAAGGCCACTGGAGTAAAGGAGCTTCACCGCCAAGCTGGATGACATCTGGCTTCCTGAGCCTCCCCAGCAAGCTAGGATCTCACAGAGGGTCTTCTTCCCAAGCAGGGGAATTTGCCCATCCTCGACTCATTTCTGGGCTCTGTAAAGTCTTGTCAGTCCATGAAATGATGCACTTGACCCGGTCAATGCCAGGACTCCTTCCATGTGTCTCGGGGTTGGGGACACCGCTCACCTGGCACCCCTCCTGTGCCTGGGACACCTGCTACTCCGTCTCCGACCCCCGGCACCAGCCCTCCCAAGGCTCCTGCGCCTCCAGCACCTGGAGGAGTGAGGGGCGTCAGCTCTGTCCCTAGAATCGCCCCCCTCTTGGGGGAGCGAAGGGTGGGGGTAGTGTGGGGAAGAGAGTGGCCGCAAGGACTTGCTGGTTGGGGCTGGGGGTGATAAGCAGGGCCCCAGAAATCATAGTGCTGGGTGACTGAAGAGGGCAGAAGCATTCAGAGTGGCTTTGGAAGGTGGGGCCAGGGCCCCCCCCCCCCCGCCCCCAGACCTTGACCTGGACAGAGAGGGAAGCAGGGGCTCCACCCTCACGCTGGGGGAGGGCTCTGAGCTTGGAGCTTGGGCTCCTGGGAGAGCAGGGCTGGGGAGGAGGCGAGGTCACTGGCCTTGGCGTGGGGACAGGCATGGCTGGGGCACTCACCGTACTTGGCTGCCTTGGCCGCGGCGGCTGCCTGAGCAGCCGCTGCTGCTTGAGCTGCAGCTGTGGGGGGAGAGAGAGAGAGAGAGAGAGAGAGAGAGAGAGAGCCCTTCAGAAACCCCCCTGGATCTCTGCGGAGACGGGGCTGTGCCTACAGCGCTCTTACCCCAAGGTGCCCGAGCCCCTTGCTGCGCCCCCCACCCCAACTTCTCCTTGAGCGCTCTGAAGCCGGGGCTCCACTTCCCTGCACCCTCCCCTCTTGCCCTGCAAAAGAGAAGCCTTCTCCCAGTTTCCCCATGTGGATCTCAGGCTTACGGGTAAGGGCAGCTCCAGGAACACCTCCAACTCCGATACCGTAACCAGGAAAGCCCCCAGCACCAACCCCGTAAGTGGGAACGCCTCCAACGCCCACCCCGGCTCTGGCCCCTGCAGGGGGATGAGAATCAGGTGGAAAAGTGTGTTAGTAAGAGAGGCTGGAGAGGGATCGGCGGTGGGGGGTAGGGGCGATGCTGGTCAACTGGGAAAGAGGAGGCAAGCCTCCCCCACGTCTGGTTCACGAAGGACTGGAAATCACAGAATGCATGGGCCCCTGGCCATCCTCCTCCAGGGAGCCTTTGCTGACATCCTCCCCCAACCCCCGGGGCTCTCCAACCCCTCTCTTCTCTGAGCACTTGGGGAAGAGCCCCATTGTTGGCCTTGGAGAGGTCGCGGGCAGGTCCCATACCCTAGGCAGGCTTGGGGCCCTCTGAGAGGGCCTCAACTAGGGCAGGGAGGGTTAGGGGTGCTGTCTTGATTGGGAATGCAGTTCTGGGACTCTCCCATCACACAGCCACATGGCCTCATGGTCGGTGACAACTGGAGGAGACATTGTCCCAGGGCCCAACAGTTCCAAGTCCCAGCTAAGCCAGTGACTTGCTGGTGAATTGCTGTGTGACCCTGGGCAAGTCACTCCCCTTCTCTGGCCAGAACAGGACAGGGCAGAGCTAGCAGCACAGGACTCACCGTATTTGGCTGCTTTGGCGGCTGCTTTAGCGGCTGCAGCTGGTGACACAGCTCCTGGAGAGACCAAGAGGGACACACATGACATAAGGGCCTACCTCTCGGTTCACCAATGCGTCTTCCCATCGACTCATCTGTCCATCTGTCTATTTAACCACCCATTCATCCACCCATTGATCTACCCCTCCATCCATCCCTTTGTCTGTTTATCCTCGGACTTCGACCCACCCACTCAACCAATGTAACTCTCTGTCCATCCATGCGCTAGTCATCCACTTACCCACTCATCTGCCTACCTATCCATTCATCTAAATATCCAATGGTTCACTTTGCATTTGCCTTCTACACACCCATCTCATCATTCGCTCCTCCAACCACGTGCTTATCCACCCACCATCCACCTATCCACCCATGCATCCGTCTACCCATCCATCATTCTACTTATCTAGTGCCTTTCCATCTGTCTTTCCATCTATGCATTCATCTCTCCATGTCTCTCCTTCTCTTTGTCTCTTCATTTACACATTCCCTTGTCCATCAACTTGTCTACTCATCTACATGGCCATTCATGGACACACCCAGTTGTCCATCTCACCATCATCCATCCATCCATCCGTCCATCTATCCACCCACCCACCCACCATTACAGAGCTCCTATTCAGCTAACTAACGGCTGCGAACAGACGCTGACAGCCTGAAGATGAATTAGAGAAGTTGATGCTGGCGGGGACTAATTAGGAGATTGTTACAGCCCAAGGAAGAGAAGATGAGGCCTGGCTGAGGGTTTGAAGAGAAGAGGGTAGATGGGTGAGGTTATTAGGGGGAAGCCAAAGTCTTAGCAACGGTTTCAATATTTCTCTTTTACGTGTGTGTGCCCACGCACACACACACACGCAGCCCAGCTCACCTGGTACGCCCACGCCTGGGACTCCAACACCTGGAACTCCAGCACCTGGAACTCCAACACCTGGAACTCCAACACCAGGGACCCCAACACCAGGGACCCCAACACCAGGGACCCCAACACCAGGGACTCCAACACCTGGTACTCCAACTCCCGGGACGCCTATGACTCCTGGACCAAAGCCTGGCCCACCGGGCACCAAGCCTCCTGCAGCTCCTGTGGAACAAAAGGATTGTTCTGCAGGTCTGGACCCTGTGGGAACCTCAGATGGCCTCCAAGAGCACAGCTCTGGGAGCTGTGGGAGTGGCAGGTCCTGAGGGCAGGATCCCACCCACCCGAGAGATGGGGAGGAGGCTTTCCGGAACCTGCCCGGAGCTCTGAGGGTTTGGATCTGTGGTGGGAAGGTCACGATCTAGGTCTAAGGCAAAGTCAGGTCTCTCTGCTGGGCCCCCAGGCTGTGGGTGCAGCAGCAGTGGGACAGCCCTGAGGGAGGAGGGGAGAAGCCAGGTGCTCCATGGAACACTCCCACCCTCCCCCAGCTGGGCCAATCAGTGGAGAACGATGGCCTTCCAGAAAGAGTGGCCAGAATGAGCAAAAGCAAGGAGGTAGGGACATTGCATGTTTGGGGAGATGGGGGATAGAGGCTACTATAGATGGATGAAGGCCAAGTCCACCCAGCCTTATAGGACTGGGGTGTCCAAGCCCCTGTGGATGGGGGGCTGAGGGCACTGCGGTCCGGGCTGGCCACCCCTCGGGGCACTCACCATACTTAGCTGCCTTCGCCGCTGCCTTGGCTGCAGCAGCTGGAGCCCCCACCCCTGGAGAGACAGGCACAGAGGGTGAGGCCCTTTCCCGGTGGCCCTCTCAACAGCACCCCCAGCCCCCGCTGGACGGACGCCCACCTGCAATGCCTCCGATCCCAGGAATTGCGCCCGCCCCAGGAATGCCGCCGCCTCCGACACCAGGGAGAACCCCGGCTCCTCCGGCACCTGGCGGGAAGGAGACGGTGAAGATGTGGCTCCCAGGGCCCTTCTGGAGGCCGTGCAGGAAGGCAGCTTGGATGCTGGAATTTGAACCGGCACAATCTCCTCCAGGAATGCGGCCCAGGCATCTCCGGCTGGGTCTGCTCGAGGGGGCCCCCACCCCACTGTTCCTTGACTCACCCCCAAAGTGTCCATTTCAACACGCTCATTAAGGGACTTGTATGTTTTCAGACAAATCCCATTCTAATCACTGCCACATACTGAGAAACCACAAGTGGCCGCTCCCTGGGCCAGAGGGGCCTCCGTAGGAATGTTCAAGGCTTCCCCTCCCTGTGTTCCGAACGCTCAGCCAAGTCTGTAATCCAAGTGCCTGGCTGCCCGGCTCTGGCAGCCCCTTGTCGCCCCACTCTCCTGCTCCCACATTCCAGCCACCCCTCCAGCCTTGGGGGCCTAGAGGGAGGGCCTGCGGGGCCTCCATGGAGCAGGCCTCCAGCTCGCTGCTCCCCCTCCACTCTTGGCCCCTTGGGCTGCTGGGGAGGTGTCCTCTGTCCCATCAGGGTACAGGAGGGCCTCCCAGGGACTGAAGGCAAGGATCTCAGCCCCAGTAATGTGATTCTGAACTGGGGCACAAGCTGGGGGAGGGGCATCGATGCTCACTGCCCACCACACAGGCGCGGGCAAGGCCATGCCACGTCTGCAGGCCAAGTGGGGAGCAGGTGAGAAGTTCTGTAGTACACATGGAATTGATACCGGACAATCACATTGTTTAATTACTCCTGTAGGTACCACCTAGAATTATCATTCTAACCATCATAGTACCCATCCCCTCTGCCTGGCCTTCTCCTTCCTATTTTAACTACATGGCAAACCCCAGAATCAAATGTAATCTTCTCTGAGAAACCTCCTCGATTTCCCCCATGTAGGAATAATGTCTCCCTTTTCTCGACTCCCACCACAGTGCCTGCATTTTCCAGCAAGGCTCTTATTTGACCCTGGTCTCTGAAATAAATGGATGGATGGATGCATGAATGAGTGAATGGGTGAATGGGTGGATGGATGGATGGATGGATGGGAGTTGGATGGATGGATGGGTGGAGAGATGGATGGAGAGATGGATAGATGAGCGGATGGATGAAGGGATGGAGGGAGGAATGGATAGATGGAGGGATGGATGGATGGATGAAGGGATGGAGGGAGGAATGGATAGATGGAGGGATGGATGGATGGATGGACAGATGGATGAAGTGGGGGATGGATGGATGGATGGATGGATGGATGGATGGATGGGTGGATGAAGGGATGGATGAAGGTATAGAGGGAGGAATAGAAGGATGGGTGGATGGAAGGAAGGAGGAATTGATGGATGGAAGGAAGGAGGGATTCCTGGAGGAGAAATGGATGGAAAGAGGGAGGTAGGGATAGATGTGGGATGGAAGGGTGGAAAGAGAGAAGGATTGATGGGTTGATGGAGGGATAGATGAAGGATGGAAGGAAGGAGGGATGGATAGAGCTATGAAGGAGGAATGGAGGGTAGATGGATGGGGATGGATAGATAGACGGATGAATGAAGGGATGGAGGGAGGAACAGATAGATGGAGAGAAGGATTGATGGATGGATGGATGGATTGGAAGATGGATGAGGGATGGATACGGATGATTGGAGAGAGGGATGGAAGAAAGAATGAGTAGATGGACAGATGGAGAAGTGAGTGGTATTGAAAACATTGGATAAATGGGGCTACCTTGGTTAGTTCTCTGTGAGGTGGGCTTTCAGTGATAATAGGGATGGAGAGGCTGGGGGGATGGGGGCTGGCAGGTGCACTCACCAAACTTTGCTGCTTTAGCTGCTGCTGCTGCAGCCTGGGGGCCAACTCCTAGGGGAGGGGAAGGAGAGAGACTCTGAAAACTGTAATCATGCATTTCCAGTGCCCACCTGCTCCAGCCCCACAAAAGCCAACCCTTTTGCAAAAGGGCATGGGTGAGGGGATTCACAGCAACAGAACGGACGGAGCTGCCCTCACCCGAGATCCTCCTCCAGGCTCAGACTGGGGTCTGGGTGCAGGTAGGGCTGGCCTGCATCCTGGAGAGACGCCGGCCAGCCCCGGAGCTCTGGAGCCTGGGTGATTGGTGCTGTTTGGCTGACAGTTGATTGAGGTTCTCCTTACCTGTCCCCGTTGGGTACCCAGCCTTGCCCCCGGCACCAGCCACTCCTCCGGGCCCGTAGCCTATGAAAAAAAGAGGCTCAGTGGGCCTTTGTGCCCATCTCACTGCGGCTGTCCACCCCCCCGGCTGTGCCCTTCAGGGGTCAGGCTGCGCAGAGTCTCCACCCCTTCACTCCCAGCCAGAGTGAAAACAAATACAAATGAGTATGGGATACTTATTCCCCTTTTACAGGTGAGGAAACTGGTTTGCCCAAGGCCTGGGGCTAAACGTGAGGGCCAGGGGCAAGAACGAGGCTGTCTGAGTCCAAGTTCTATGTTCCTTTTTTAGGGGATTCCCTTTCCGGCCTCCACCCCATCCCTGGCTGGGTGCTCTCATCGCCAGGCCCCTGCCACTGGAAAGAGCTAGAAGCCCATCCGTTCGTGGGGTCTTACTCACCAAAGGGCAGTTTCCCAGTGCTGTACGGTAGTCCGTAGCCACCTGAAGAGAGGGCAGGGTGGGCTCAGGGCTTGCTCCTTGGCAGGAGACAGCCCTACCCTGGATAGACAGCCCTACCCCACAGGTACTGAGGCCTGAGACTCCCCATCCCAACACATGAGACAAAGATCCTGAGCTGCTCCCCGAGGCTCTTGGGAGAGCAGAGGCCCTGGGTGGAGGAGGGAGAGGGCACCCCTGCTCCAGGGGCTGATGGCACGCCCCTCTCCCTACAAATCAAGGGCCTGCCATGGCCCTAGAATCCGAGTCTCGAGTCTCTTCCTTATCAGCCTCCCGATGGAAGGGACCTGATGGCGGGGGCAGGGGGCCGACATCAGAGGGGTCTTTCCACTGAAGGCTGTTTCTTACCATCAACACCTGTGGTTTCCCATGGGGGCTCCCTGCACCTGTGCGTGTGAGGGAGGCGGACTCCCACAGGATGCCTTCCCTTGCTGGCGACCGGACATGGGTGTCCATACTCAGTTGTCCTCACCCCCCACACCCCGCCCCGCGGAGACACCGGGGGCCAAAAAACATCCCCCATATGCTGGCTTCTCAGCAGGGAGGCCTGGGGAGTGGTGCGTCCTGAGTCCTCCTTCTGACTCACCTGGCAGCTTGGGGGCCTTGATGGGGTACCCCAGTGGGACGCCAGGCTGCTGGCCCCCAAAGGGCCCAACTCCTGTGGGAACAAGGAGAGCGAGCTCAGGCCCCGGCCGCGGGGACCAGCAACCCTGCGGGGCTCTCGGCCTCACGCTCTTTGTTCCACTCGGAGTGAGCTCCAGAACCCAGCCTGTCTTCCTGCCTCTCTGTCACGGTCAGCCTGGCCCTGCTTAGTGCCCTGGGTCACTTCCTCTGGGAAACTGCAGGACTCTCTCCCCCGCCCTGGGGCTGGGGCCACAGTTAGGGACTGCAGCTCTCACAGCATTTGGCACAGACGGGTGGGATTTCTGGGCTCATTTGGCTGCGGCACAGACGGAGGGGTTGGGGTTGGGGAAGCGGCCTGTGATTGAGGCCACATTGTGCTGAAGCCAGTCCAAGGCCTGGGGCAGTAGGCATGAGGGAAGCTGGGACAGGCCTTGCTGGGATGCGGGGTACCCAGCCCCTCCTGGGGTAAGGCCCCCTCCCTGCCTGGCTGGCTGCTCCATCGGCCTGCCCACCCGCCAGGATCGCCCAGCTTGGCCTCACCTGGGATTCCAGCAAAAGCTCCACCTCCACCTGCAAGGACAGGAGCCATCAGTGCAGCCTTGACACCATGGGCCCCCAGGACACCAAGGGACCAATAAATGGGCCGACCCCAGCAGGGTCCCAGCTGCCCGGACCTCCGAGCTCACACTTGGGGGTTTCTGAGAGGAGAGCTGCCCATCTTGGCCATCTGCACCCGGGCTGGAGCCCCAGAGGCGCCTACACGGAGGGTCCCGAGCCCCAGGTCTCCATCCCCACCCCCACCCGGGGCCACAGGGGCCTGAAGGAGGGTGGAGATTCCCGCCCTGGGCTCCCAGCCCACTGGCCACATACCTGGGGCCTTGGCCTTGACTCCGGTTCCGGTGGGAACACCAGGGAGCACCCCCACACCCGGGAACCGAGCTCCTGAGGGGCAAAGGGGGAGCCGGCAGTGAGGTGTGGGAAGGCGGACCTTGCAGGCACCCACAGCTGCCCCGGGTCACAGAGCTGACCTTCTGTACTGACCATCAGCCACGGGCACTGCTCACGGTGTGGTGGGGGGCCCATGTGGCAGTGACTCTCTTTCCCTGTCTGAGCCAAGGTCAGAAGACCTGCATTTTAATCCCATGTCTTAGCCACTTGAGCCTATGCCTCAGTTGGCCTTCTCTCTAAATTGGAGGTAATTTGTACCACCCTGCCCACCAACCCTGGAGAAGGCAGGGCAACCGGGGTACTTCCCCCACTCCTGTCTCCACTGGGGCTGGGCCACCTCAGCCAGAGGGACAGTGAGGAGGGGCAGGGGGGGACACTCTGTCAGCCAATCCCTCAGAGTGGGCTGAATCTGGGCTTTTGGGGGAATTCAGGAGGTCACATGCTGGGTGGGGTGGCCAGGCCCTGGCAGGGAAAGGAGGACGAGAGGGCAGTTCAGAGGGGGGTCTCCTGTCGGGCGGATGTGCTGGGCGGGCCCCCTGGTGACTCAGAGCTTTTGGGAAAGAGCTGGCCACCCGGGGACTTGCGGTGTCCCGGGGCGGGGGCGCTCCTTGGGCTGTGACGATGGTCTGGGTTTGGGCCGAGGATCAGGGCTGGGGGCAGGGGTGAGGCTGGTTAGCTTCCGTGGGGAAAGAGGACCAGGGGCCTTCTGTCTGTTGGCCTGAACTTTGATGCTTAGGGGAACAGTGCGGGTCAGGGCCCAGCTGGGGAGGTCACAGGCCACCCGGGAGGCTGCCGGGGGCTACTGTCTTTGCCCCAGGGTCTGCTCCCTCTTCTGGCCCTCACCTGTGCCTGGGAGCACTCCACCTGGGTAGACGCCGGGCAGCCCCACACCTGTGACCAAGAGAAGAGGTTTGAGCCGAGAGCAGCGGTCTCCCGGGCCCTTCTCCCTGGAGCGGCCCTGGGGGCTCCCAGACCAGCCGCCCGGGGCCTGGAGGAGATCGCCAGAGACCCAAGGGCGGTGGCCGCTGCTCTCCCACGAGTTTCGGAAGTCATCTGCAAACCCTTCTGTGTGTGGATTTATCTTGTCTCCTGGAGCCTGTTTACATGGCTGGCTCAGCCCACCTCTGGGCTAACAGCTTCCAGATGTTCCCTCCCTGCTGTGTGGACTCAGGCAGCCTTTTGTTCAACCTGAAGTCACTTCCTCAAGGGCTTGGGTACAGGGGAGCAAGCACCAGATGGGGGGTCAGCATGGCCTGGGCTCGGCCCAGCTCCGTCGGGACTGCCACGGGCCCTCCCGCCCTGTCTGTCGCCTGAGTGCCTGCCCTAGTGCGTGTCTCTGAGGTCCCTTTCTGCTCCAAGCTCTGGAAGAAGGGCCTGGAAGGAAGGCCAGGGCCCCTCTCCAGCATTTCTGCAGGTTATCACGAGTGGGGCCTGGCTGGCTTGCCCGCCTGCCGTGGCCGGACCTCTCCCTTCCGGTCCGGTGCAGACTGCGGGGGGCCTCTCCCCTCCCCGCCCTGCCCCGTCCAGCCCCCCGGGGACCGCACACTGACCAGGCACTTTCCCGGGCTTCGCTCCGGCTCCGACTCCGACCCCAGCTCCGACCTGAGGCACCACCGCGCCTGGTGTGGGGTGGGGGCCACATCAGAGTAGGGTCCTCCAACTCAGGCCTGTGGCCTTCTCCTGGGCAACTCAGCTCTACCCACCGTACCTGTAGACACTCCTAAGCCGCCGACGCCACCAAGGCCACCGACACCACCAACGCCAAGGCCGCCGACACCGCCCAGCCCGGCACCTGCAGAGCCGGGAGTGGGAGAGGCCAGGGCTCATGCGAGGAACGGCAGGAGGCAGGAGGGCCCTGGGCCGCCAGCTGAAGGCCCCGAGTTAAGGTCTGGCCTGGCTGATGGCCTCCCCGAGTCTCGGTGGATTGGGGATGAGCATCCTGCCTGTCCACCTGCCTCCCGGGAAAGGGTCTTGGCAAAGCTGTGAGCTCACAGAGGCCAGCGGGCTGACGGCCTGGCCCCGGGGGTAGCACTCACCAGCCTTGGCCGCTTTATAGGCCGCAGCAGCTCCCGCCGCTCCACCGGGCACCAGAGCCCCCGGGAAGGTGCCTGCAGGAAAGGCCCCAAGCCCTGCCAAGGGGGGGACTGGGTGAGGCTCTGAGCCCCAGCCCATTGGGCCCCGTCCGTGCCCGGAGGCGCCTCTGAGGTGGCTTCCATGCCAAGCAGTGACCCCTGCTCCCAGGACCAGGTTTGGGGATGGAGAGCAATGGAATGGCCTTGGGGCTTCTCTCCAGCCCTCGCCCCGGACCTAGCCGTGACCTGCTCGGGCCCTGGGCACCTGCTACAACATCCCCCCCATGCTAGCGCCCAGGACAGGCCGGGCCCGCCATCCCTGTACCCCAGCTGCCCTCCCCACCAAACAGACATCCTGGGCTTGGCTCTGGCCCCTTGATGGGCACGCTGCCTGGAGGTCCACACTCACCTGCCCCAGCGCCTGCAAGCCCACCAGCACCTGCGGGGAGAAGGAGACGGAGCCAGTGAGGAGAGGAGAGGCTGGCGTGTGGGCGTCATTCCTGGGCCCAGGCTGGAAAGGGTCTTGGGGAGAGAGATTAGGAACCAGGCAGGACTGTGTGCAGGGTTCAGAGCTAAGCTAGAGTCCAGCAGGTGGTACTGACGGGCCGATCCTGATAAATAGTGACCAGCTACTACGTGCCGTGTAGGCGTGTTAGCATTGACCCTCCCCCATGACACCCCCTAGGCCAAGCCTTGCTTCCCCCAGGCCTGTCAGCTAAACGGAGGCTCTCCAGGCCCTGCTCTGTTCTTACCATCAACACCCCTCCCCAGGCCTGGGCTGCTTCCTTGCAGGGGTCCCCTGGCTCAGCCCGCTCCTCCTCCCCTCTATCTGGAGCCCCTTCCATCTTCCACCATCCGTCTGTCTGTCCATCCAGCCTGCCCTGTGGTGCAGGAGCCTCCTTGCTTGCAGACGGATGCTAAAATGTTTATGAGAAGCCAAATGGGTCCCTTTGGCTCCCTCCTTCCCACATCTGGGCCCAATTGCTCCTTCTCCCCCTCCAGGAGACATTCCACGGCTTTGGCCAGGACCGATGGGCAATCAGGTTGGAGTTCACAACCGAGCCTGGTTTGTTTCCAGTTCTGTGGGAATCTTTCCTGCGAGCGCCAGTCCTGGTTCCAGGGTCCCGAGCCCAGGCGCAGGCTCCTCTGGGGACAGACCCCAGGTGCGAGGGACTGCTGAGCCCCAGAGGGTCTACCTGGCTTTTCCGGGGTGTGGTCCCCCTTCCCACCCCATCTCCTCCTTGTCTGAGCGAATCTCGCCTGGAACTCAGCCGGCCCCTCTGAAAGGTGGGTCTCTAACTGCGGCCGCTCTCCCTCTCAGGCAAGTGCGGTAAGCAGGGTCCCGCCTGGCGTGGGCTGCGCTGGGTGTATTTCCTTAGCACCGCAGGCCTTGCCCTTCCCAGGTTCTGTCAGGGGCTCCTCGCAAGCCAAGCCCATTTCCTGAGCTCCAAGAGGGCAGGCAACAGGCTCAGGCCTTTCCTGACCACAGAAGGCCTGGGAAGAGAAGATGGGGACCCGACAGGAAGGGAGAAGAAGCTGGGGCTGCTGGGGTGGGCAGGCCACCCTTCTGCTCTGCCCTTTTCCCACGCTCCCCTGCCAGCTGTCTGCTCCCAGGGCCACCTTCAGCGTGATCAGTCCCCCCCCCTGCTTGCCTTCCTCCCCGGGGACTCACCTGGCCCGAACGCCCCCAGGAGACCAGCCCCTGGAAAGGAGGAGAGAGGGGAGGAGCTGACGATAGCCGGGGGAGCCCAGGGGCCCAGCCCGCTTAAACTTCTGTCTTGCCAGAGTCACAGAGCCCTGGATTCGAACCCTGCTACCCCTACGTATCCTGTGTATGAGGGGAGCCAGTCACTTCCCCTCTCAGAGACTCAGTATCCCCCGCTACGGAATGGCCAGCATGTCCCCGACCTGCCCAGGACCAGTGGGCTGGTGAGCAGCACGCACCTACTGTGCGCCACCTGCCAGGGCACCCAGTGGCTGTCCCTCAGCTCCTTCCTGTCCTCCCCGGCCGGCGGCTGACCTCCAGCTGGTGCTGGGGGGTGTGGGCGGTGTGGGCTCCCAGACGCCTGGGCCCCCACTGAGAGTCCAGGCAGGCCCAGCCCACAAGGCTGCCAGACCACCCACCCTCTACTTGTCAAGGGATTAATTGTTCCGGAGCACGACACGCGCCGTCTGTGCCCTGTTCCACCCTGCCTGGGCAGGCCCGGGCGTCCCCGCGGCCAAGCCATGTAGCGTTGCTCTGGGAGGGGTCAGGAGTGGGCACTGTGACCGGAGCTGGGCCTTTGTGGCCCAGGGTGCTGAGGCCGAAGGGGGTTGACTTCGGGCCCTTGCCGTCAGAAGATGTTCTGACTTCCCTTGTGGTCTACTACTTCACCCCGAGCCTGAAGTTCTTTCAGATGTCTACACTAAGTCTTTTACTCATGAACGCCTCGCTTTAGCGCCCATCCCTGATTGGCCTCTGTGGGCAGCTGTCCCAGTCTCCCCTCTGGTGTTTTATTGCCACCTGCCACGGGTCCCCTGCTCCCCATGCGATCCACTCACCAACCCCTCCCCAGGTTTGCAGTCATGACCCCCACAAAGCAAAGTCTTAGTGGGCTTTCCCCGCTAAGTAGAGTCCTCCCACGCCTTCTCCTCCTTCTTACCCTCGGGGACCCTGGGAGGAGGACTCGCCCCTCCAGGAAGATGGGGTGCAGGTTTTGGCAGACCCAGCAGCAAAGCCCCAAGCCTTCCAGCCTCGCAGACCCCTACAGACCCCAGGAGAGCCCTTGCCCAGGACTCCTGCTCTCTTCGCTTCTCTCGCTCTCGCCCAGCCCCGGCGTTTCATGACCCAGATCGGCTTGCAGGGAAGCGGGATCTGGGTCTTGTGGATTCATTTGCACTTGGATCATCGAACACTGGGATTTCGTAAGAGCCGTCACACTTCCAAACCGTCCTGGAGCCTCTGGCTTCAGAGCCGGGGAGACTCGGAGCAGGGCGGGGGGCGGGGCGGGGGGGGCGGTGCCAAGGCCACATGTGCAGCATCTCAAGCCGACGGGGCCATAAATCTGGACCATTTCCTCCACCTGCTCCTTATCCGCCAGTGTTTCCCGGAGGGACCCGCCCTCCCCCTTTCCTGGGGGGGGGGGGGTTTTTTGGGAGCTGACGGTGGACCTCAGGGGCAGATCCGGGCCCCATGGGCAGAAGCTTGGACAGATCTGGCCAGATCTTCTTACTGGAACCCTCCAAGGTCTAGACACAGCTGGAAGGGGCCTGGTCAGGAGGGGAGCACATCTAGGCCCAGCGTCAGGGTTCGGGCTGGGGTTAAGTCCAGGCCTCGGTCTCGGGTCAGGGTTCAGCCCGGGGTCGGAATAAGGGCACCAATGGTCACTGAGGTCAGAGATGTCTAGAGGTTGGAGAAAGCTTGGTCTGGGATCAGGGGACCATCGGGCGGAGTATGGAGCCCACCATCTGTGTCAGCACCAGAGTGACATTCATGGGCTTGGTGGCCACTGGAACGGCAGTTCCCCGCACCCCCCCAACCCCCCCCCCAGCAGCGGGGCTGTTTCTGAGACTTCTCCAGGCATCTGGGCACATGGGTGTTTGCAGGGCAGACCCCAGACCCTCCCTACCCAGGGAAGACATCCCGCCTCCTGCTCCTAGAGACCCTGAGGCCTAGCCCCAGCTGGCCTATAGCTGCTGCTCACCACCGCCCTCCCTCCTCCTGCCTCTTGCCCCCTCCCCTCCCCCTGGGGCCTCAGGTCTTACCTGTCTTGGGCGGTTTGGCTCCAGGCCCCAGAGCTGCAGAGGGAAGAGATGGGAGTGAATGCGGAGCCCCAGGCCACGATTTTTCTACTATTTCTCTCCCTGACACAAGGGCTGATGGGGATGGTCCTCCCCTTTGGACAGGGAGCTGCTGGGAGCCCAGGGTCTGGATGTGTGGATGGGAAGCCTAGCTCCAGCCCTGATTTATGGTTTCTCCTCTCTCAAACTCAGTTTCTCACCCCCGGAAGGGAAAACGATACCCACTCAGCAGGCCTTGCAGGGTGCTGTGGAGGGCCAAAAGCCACGGGAAAGGAGGCAGGGGCCACCAGGGAAAGAGCCCAGGGGAGGGGCTTGGGAGGCCAGTGGGTTCCAGCAAGTCTCTCCCAACTGGACAATGTATACTGAGGGATGCCTAGGCCTTCTGCGGTTCTGAGGCTGGGGGACCTGGGTGGACCGGAGTGACAGCCAGACCCTATCAGTGAGGAACCAAGTTTGGTTTCTGAGCTTACCTCCTCCTCCCAGACCTCCGAGACCAGCACCTGTGTTGGGAGAGAGACAGAACCATCGATGTCTCTGACAGCAAGCTGCCCGCCGACCCATGATCAAGTCCCTCACTGCCTAGTTGCATGGCCTTGGGCGAGCCTTAACCTCTGTGAGCCTCAGTTTCCCCACTGGGCCAACAGCCCAGTGCCGCTTTGTGTCTGGGAGTGTGCCGGCAGCTGTCTTCCATTTCATATTAGTCCTGAACCCTCAGATGATTTTTTCTTTTTTTTTCATACTAGATCATCTGTTTATTATGAAAGGATGTAACCCAGGAAAGGCCAGATGGAAAGGAGGGGGGAGGCGGAGGCAAGGTTTGGGGGAAGGGGCGGGGCTTCCACGCCCTCTCCCGGCACCTCCTCCTGCGTGTCCAGAGGTCCACCTCCCTGGAAGTGCTTCTCCAATACTTTCTAAGTACTGAAAATGTTACTTTTGATTTTTCGGTCTACTTCAAAGCACGATGCTTTTTTCTCCCCCTATATTAAAAGAAAACATGCCGCTCCCCCATGCCAGAGCTCCAACATTCTGCCCCTTATCTTTCGGGGGTGTTCCCAGCTGCTCATGGTCTCTGCTTATATATTGTTAACTCCCGGAAAAGCACTTTGCTGTCCGGTTGGGCAGGTAGCGCACTCTTATTTTTCAGTAACTGTGTATTATTTTGTCAGATTTGACTCAATCACACCCTCTAGTCAGGGGGGCTTTTTTGTTTTATGTCTTTGCAAATAACCCTGTGATAAACCTTTCTTGAGATCTCTCTTTTTCTCTAACTTTCAATTATTTTCTTTGAATGGATTCCCAAGAGCAGGGTTCACAGTTTGAGAGGGAGGGGGGCATGAAGGAGCCCCCACTTCTGTACAGCCTCGCAAGCAAACGATGTCTTTCGTCTTTCTGAAAAATTTATGCTTGAGTACTTGTAAAATGTCACGCAGACTGATTTTAGAGTGGCTCGCGGGTCTGCTGTGGGAGGCATGCCGGTGTCCTTCCCGTCTGCGTGGTCACAGGGCGCAGCTCTTACGACCTGATCACGATCTGCCTTACCTGGGTGGGAAGTTTTGTGTACGTTACCTGGGTAATAGACGCCTCCAGGGACTCCGCCAGGAACAGCCCCCGGAACCCCTGGAAGGAAGGAAGTAGAGTCCTCCATCAGCCAGAACGAATAAAAGCGCAGGAACCATAATGAGGTAGAGGACAAGGAGGATGCCGTATGTCTAAAAAGTATGCTAGCCAAGCAATTGATATTCATAACGCATTTTCTCATTCATGCTCCTCAAAATGGCCCCATGAGGTTGGAAGGGCAGAGATTACTATCTTCGTGTTAACAGATGTGAAATCGGGCTCAGAGAGGGGAAGAGGGGTGCCCGGGGACACACAGCCGGAAAGAGACGGAGTCTGGATTCAAACCCAGGCCACCGCTCTGAGTGGGATGGTTGGCACTGTGTTACCTGCTTCTCTCCCCTCCCCGGAAAGGGCCCGGCAGGGGGCTGGGGCCGGGTACCTTTTGCTGGGTGGCCCATTCTCTCCAGCCCTGAGCAGCGTGAGCAGGGCTCTGAGCTGCGGCAGGGCGGGCTGGGCTGTGACGGCGAGCAGTAAGGAAGTGTGGCTGCTGCGAACACAAATGCAGGCATTCCCACACTGATAGGATGGCGTGAGGTCAGCGTCCTCAGCCACTGGGCAGCGACGGCTGGGTGGGGTTCTGGCTGTCTGACACAGGGCTGTCTTAGGATGTGCCGGGGCCCGGAGGGGGACACCATGAATGAGCAAAGTGAATAGTTTCCTAAGGAAAAGCTAGTTCACTGGCCAGGCTGGGGGCTGTCTGCCCGGCCAAGATCACGAGTTCATTCCCCCATGGACCTGCGCAGCTCTCGCTGGGGAACGCCGTGCTGCTGGGCCCGGGACCAGGCCTGTGCGTGGTCATGGCAACAGACAATCCTGGGGTGGACCAGGCCCTGGTTCCCCCCCACCCCCACCCCGGAGTGGCCCCAGCCTTGACAAGTGGCCTTGCCAGTGCTCCGGACGGGGCTCCAGGACCACCCCGCCAGCAGGCGCACGTGTGGGGTTGGGGGACAGGGTCGGGCAGCCCTGCTGTGTGTCCGGAGGCCTCACGACAGATGTCTGGTCTCTGTGGCCTGGCACAGCTGCGCCTGCTGGCCCCGTGGCCCCATCAACCTCAGCCACAGCCTAGCAGGGCGGGGAATGCCAAGCTGTCATGGTCACCCTGTGCCAAAGCCCCGGCGCCACAGTCCCCCAGGGCCCTCAGCCCCCCAGGGCCTGTCATCCAGACCTGGAGAGTGCAAGCAATTGGGTCTGAGCCTTGGGGACGCAGAGCGGCGGCCCTGGGAGGCTGGGCCTGCTGGGAAGGAGTGCTTGGAGCCTGTCATTGGCTGCCAAGCTCGCACACAGCCTGCTTTGGGCCTTTGATGGCTCCCTTGGCCCCGGCCTCCAGCTCCAAGCACTGTCTCTTCTGTGCCTTTCCCGGTCTCTTTCTCTGGGTCTTTCTCTGCTTCGGCTCTCACCCTCCTCCCCTTTTTCTCCCTCCCAACGGTACCCTCTCCCCACCTCTCTGCTCTCTGGCTCTGGGGCAGGCTTCGGGAAGGAGCCGCTGTGTTGGGGGGGGTGGACAGAGCCAGGGGCTTGGGACACACCCGTCTGGCCTTTAATCCTGGCCTTGCCACTTCTTAGCATCTGCATGACCTTGGGCAAGTCACTTAACCCCTCAGAGCCCCAGTTTCCTCGTATGGGACTGATAACTTCTGCCTCGCAAGGCTGTTGCAAATTGTCAAAGGGTTCAAGGGAGAGACCCCCCCCCACTCTAGCATACAGTGATTGCTTAAAAAACAAAACAAAACAGAGGTGACTCTTTGTCCACGCTTTGTTGCACAGTGCATGGCCTGGGGCAGGTACCCAGTAGATAGTCAATAAACCACGGGTGAATGAGGTTGAGGGGGGGGCAAGGATGTTGCCTGTGGGTCTGGGTCCAACCTGTTCCATCCCCAGCCAACCTGGGGGGCTCCCCACCTTGGGCCCGGCTGAACCCCCACTTCCTCTGTCGAAGTTCTGCTCCTCCTTGCCCATCGGCAGCTCCTCGTCTGCCTGCTCTCTCCCCAGCACCTGCCCATCTTTCTGCAGCCCTCCTGGCCTGCCCCAGCTCCCCCCGCCTCCATGATTCAGGTCCCAACAGCGATTGCCAAACTCTGAGCCTGAACCATGATGGCCTGGGGAGCTAGAGATTTTGACCCCCATTTTGCACTGAGCTAAGGGAGAAGGATCAGGGGGGGACTCGAAGGATCCCGGCCCCACCTCCTCTCACCAAGTGCAGGAGAGGTGAGAACAGATTAAGACAGTCGTCAGTCAAGGGCCTTCAGAAGGGCAGATTTCATGCTCCAGCTGGTCATCCTCCTCCTCGCCTCCTTGGCCAGAGCCGTGCCTCCTGCCAGGAGCGCCTCTCTGCTACCCAAGTCCTGCCCTTCCTCCAAGACCGAGCTCAAATTCTTCCCCTCCTGCCTTCTCTGAGCCTGTGGTTCTCACTGCTCAGCGGGCCCAAAGCAGTTGGCTTGGAGCACGCTTGTCTTGTTTTATGTGGGTTTGGCTTGTTTCGCGGGCTAGCCCAGGGTGGAACTCGTCTCTTGCCTCTTAGAATCCTGATCCTAGACTCTCAGAGATCACAACAGTCTTCTGGCCCGGGCAGAAACTCCTTCCGCCAACATCCCCCTGTGTTCCTGCTTGCATGCCTCCAGTGACGGGAAAGTCACCCCCTCCCGTCTCCACCTGCAGAGATGTCTTCTTTCTGCTGAGATAGAAGCTGCGCTCCATTTCTCCAGAGCCCCAGAGTCCCAGGCTCATCTCTCATCCACAGATGGCTTCTCTGGCATTGCCCTTTCTTTCAAGGTCTAACTCAAATGTCACTTCTGCTATGAAGCCTTCCTGGATTTCCTGGGACTCTTCCGCCACCGCCCCCCCAACCCCTCAGTCCTATCTGCTTCCTCCATCATTCATGCACGCTCCACCCAGCAGATAAAACATGGCGTGAGTAGCAAGAGGGAAAGTTAAACCGTAAAAATGTGCACTAATTGTAAGAGTCAGTCGGTCCAAGTAAACACATTCTGAATCAGAAGATGAATCGTTTTAGAAATTCACATTCCCACAGTCCCCTTATTTGATGTGACTTTGGCAGACGTTACATGGCCGGAGCCTCCCCCTGGGCCTAGGAGATAAGTAGGGCAGGGATGTTTCTCCTCATTTTGCGGCCAGTGAGACGAGGCGCCTGGCCTGGGACCCAGAGCTGACCCCAGTCACACGCAGGGCCTTCTGCCTGGGCCCTGGGCTTCAGGTTCAAAGACATGGAGAAGGCTGTTCGGGAATGAGCATTGGGCCAGCAGGCCTTGGCAAGGGACTCTGCCAAGCCCCAGTCTAGGGGGCTGGCAGGGAAGCAGATAAGACCTCACGAAGCTGTTTATTGTTTGCCTGGAGAAAGGCTGCCAAGGGCTTTTCAAAAACAATCTGTCCTCTAGTGGGTGACACTGTCCCCTCCCTCCCCCTGGGCACGTCTGCCCTCCAGCCTCGGCCCCACCAAATGCAGAGAGCAGGATTTCTCTCCCGCTCTCCCTCAACCACAGGTCCTCCACCCCCGGAGGCTGATCTGAGTTACCTGGGAGGCGTTACAAAACCTCTACAATCCAGTTCCTTCCTCAGACCAAATAAAACAGGAATTCTTGGGTGGAACCCTGTATCAGAGCTGTTCAAAGCTCCCCGGTTAACTCCAATAGGCAGCTACGGTCGACAATCATCTACGGTGTTCCAAATCATCTTTAGTTCCGGAATCAGGAAAAGAAAAGGCTGATAACATTTCTGGGGCATGGGGGACAGAATTCTTGATTTGTTTTCTGTCTCTTTTTAAATGACCTGTGGGTTTGGGGTGGCTGGTCCTCAAAACTACTTTGGACCCACCCAAAATGGGTCTAGACAACACTTTCCATCGCAGTTTTCCTAGGGAGCCCCCTCCACTGGCAATAGAATTTCTTGGAGCTGGGGAACCCACGGGGATGATGTCCTCTTGGCGGAGGGTGGGGGCGGGGGC